>JARYHS010008074.1:9571218-9587403 GCA_031002005.1 Vandiemenella viatica | reverse complement strand
AAAAAATAAAAAAGTTACTTCAATGAAGTACTACACCCCCCGATTGATGATTAGACGTTATTAGGATAACCACATCCTTCGATATCGTCAACTGTGCCTTCAATACGTCGTGGATATGTACGCCAAGTTTGAAAACAAGCATTTACGATTTTATTCGATTCACTCAGGCTAAATTACGATCGGAGGAATACATCCTCTTACGAGATACTGTTATCGGCAATATTTATGAAAATTTAAATGCCAATGATATCGGTAATGCATTTATTTTACCTTCAAGCTACATCGGCAGTTCACGGAACATGCAAGAATATATACAAGATGCGAAGACTTACGAACGTCATTATGGTCGTCCAGATTTGTTTATTACATCTACATGTAATCCGAATTGGGAGAAAATACAAACTTTGCTATTACCAGGCCATCAATCAATGCATCGTCATGATGTCACGGAACGTGTGTTCAAACAAAAATTAAAATCATTGATTGATTTAATCGTAAAACATTCAGTTTTCGTTAACACACGTTGCTATCTGTATTTGATTGAGTGGCAAAAGCGAGGTTTGCCCTCATTCTCACAGTCTGATTTGGCTTGAATTTAAAATCCGTCCAGAAGAAATTGATCAAATAATTTCAGCCGAAATTCCGGACCCATAAATTGATCAAGAATTGTTTGATATTGTTACCAGTCACTCGATCCACGGACCGTGCGGTGCTTTTAACATGACATCGCCATGCATGGAAGGTGGAAAATGTAAGAAGCGTTTTCCAAAGAAATATACGAATGATACTATTACGGATATCGATGGTTATCCGCTGTAACGCCGCTTAAAACGCTGAGAATGGTGGCCAAACATTTATAATGCGAATGTCAAATTCTAGAAACCAAGTTGAAATTGACAATCAGTGGGTGGTACCATACTCACCATTGCTTTCCAAAACCTATAAGGCTCATATTAATGTCGAGTTTTGCAGTTCTGTAAAATCTATTAAGTACATTTGCAAATATGTTAATAAAGGCAGTGATTTGACCGTATTTGAAGTTCAAAACGTAAATACAAATGACGAAATAACACGATACCGAATAGGTAGATACATCAGCAGCAACGAAGATATCTGGCATATTTTTAGTTTTCGCATCCATGAAAGAGACCCTTCCATCCAGCATCTTGCAATACATCTTGAAAACGGCCAACGTGTATATTTCACCGAAGAAAATATTTTGCAAAGAATACTTGAGCCACCAAAAACGACAAACCACAAACTGAATTTTTCACATTGTGTCAAAAATCTTATTTGTTCCGCAAATTCGCAAAAGCATTATTATATACCGATGTTCCAAGCTATTTTTCATGGAACAAATTAGGTAAAAAATGGTAGCCACGTGAACAAGGAGAACCACATCCTTCGATCGCAGGCATATTCAAAGCAAAGACTTTACACAGTGCATCCAAAACAACGTGAATGTTTCATTCAGCGTTTGTTATTGGTGAATGTTCCCGGACCAGCTTCTTTCGAATGTTTACGAACAGTTAATGGTCGAGTGTTCAATATATGTCAAGATGCATGTCGCGAGTTGCAGCTGCTGGTAGACGACAATTATTGGGACCTGACACTTGCTGATGCAGCGTTGACAGCCACGCCGAATAGTATTCGTCAAACTGTTTGCAATTATTTTGACAACATGTTATCCAACACAATCTTCGAGTTTGTGGGAAAAATATAAAAACAGTATGACTGAAGATATAACTGAAATTTCAGTTTATATAAATACATAAAAATAATTTATTTTTTTATTTTATAAATATCAATTTTTATATAATTTCAATTAAGTAATTTGTAATGAAATGTAAATTAAAATTTTTTATGATCGTTTGTCCTTAATTTCAACTCTCCGTAACTCTTTACCAATTACATTTGAATTTCCAAATCGACTACAATATTTTTGTCTTTATTAGTGAATATTAATTTGACTACTTGAGGAAGTTTAGAATAATATTAATCCAACGTACTTTAATTAGTAAGTCACAGCAACGCGTGACCGGGTCAGCTAGTACATAATAATGAGCAAACACAAAAAGTGGAAATAAATACTGAGGATATTATGAAGCAAAGAACAAAGCTAAATAAGCGTAAAAAGTGTAGTTTGTATCTAATATAATTACAGATTACAGTTACCTGCAGGACACGTATGGTGTTGGCAGGTCTGAGCCTCTGGCGACACGTTTACTTGCGACTCCTCCGCTCCCGTCAGCCCCACCTGGAAGTACTGGACCGTCACACGGTGCGGTCGGTGGCGGACACGCGTCGGAACCAAGGCCTCCTGACGGCCCTCGTCGGCTTGCGAGCGCCCCTCCAGCTGGAAGACTTGCGGGCCAGAATCCAGGTAACGCGTTCCTCAGTGCAACTTCGTGCATTAGCTCTTTAATCAACAGGTTTTTACCATCCTGTCGCAAGGTTAATTGTTTTCTCCTTTCACCAAAGGATGATAAACACAATCTCTAAATTGAAATATGAGTTTAATGAGGTAGCAAGACAGTCAACTACACCAATTATCACAATTTATTACGACGAAATCTTCAGAACAAACAAATTAGGATATTGCAAGACGCGTCCAAAGATAATAAAGCACAGTACAAAACAATTCCAGCGGTTAAACTTCAGCTTGACGACTCACAACGACTGACAACCGCCCTTGCCGCGAGCTTAAATTAGCGCCAGAGACTGTCCAGGAAAGGAATTAAGGTGCAGTTCAATGGTTCTCTAGCGCTAACAACTACATTAATAATCAAATCCATACAAAAATAATTAGAACTACTCACAATCGTTAGGAAACAATTTAAAATGGAAATGAAAGCTATTTACATGAATTTAAACATAACCAACTAGAAAGAGCTGAAAATTATCATCAAAACGCCGTGCCTTATATCAAAAAACTTTCAATCAGTATTTCAAACGGCATACCACTTCTGATCATATTAAAAATCACTTACACAGTCTTCTATCATAAAACAATATTCATTTACCACGAAAAATATACATATTAATCGTTAATTACTTTTCATTTCTCTTTACATAATTTATTTAAGGACTGGTCTCAGGGCTGCTACACCGGTCTCACGTGTGGCTGCCGCCAGTAGTTTAGCGACCACCAGCCTTTTCGATTATACTTATGAGACAGCAAGTTTAGTCGATTTTGAGAAATTATGTTCTACATCAAACGAATTACTTAACATTCTTTTCCTTAGTGAAAACACTTCAAAATCGGACAAAAAAATACTGAGATTATAAGGGCAGGCAGAAAAAAAATGTTCTTTTGTACGATGAAATAAAGTGGAATAGAATATCTGGATGTTGTTGATAATTATCCGCAATTGCTGATAATATTAATAAATAAATACACAGTGCAGTGTGGAGCCAGATTACGTGTGCAATAACAAGCACAAAATGAGCAGCAACCCAAATGGCAAACAGAAACTTCTGGTCCTGAGAATAGGGAATAAACAGAGCAATGTATCATAAAACATAAGTAGGCTATAATTTGTATTAAAAATTTAAATATTCAAATGTAAAACATAACAATATTGCAACATGTATACACAAGCAACAGGAAAATCGCTGAAGATGCTTCAGTTAAGAAACGAAACGCGTTCGGAAAGTCAATAAACGAACAATTATTTAATTGTTTATGCCGTATTTATTGTATACATTCGTTGAGGCTAACTAGGACCACGTTAAGCCTTTGTGCATTTGGCAGCGAGTTTCATCTTCTTTTGGGCCCAGAACTCCTTAATTCGTTTTGAATGCGCCTGTTTGCGCTCCTCTGTCCAGAGTGTACCGCGTCTTTTATTGGCGTGTTCGTCTCGGCTTGTCCCATTCGTCATTAAATTCTTCGGAAAAAGATCTCTGTTGAAAGCATCGTCTGGATCTAGTCCTATCAAGGGAAGGTCTTCTTTAATATTTACGAACCAGGGCATTATAGTTTTGGGTCTTGAATCAAACAAATTAAAGATTATTTTTGTTAGTCTGTTCACCTCCATCCGTTTGAGGTGGCCATAGAACCGTGTCCGTTTTTTGCGGATTGTTTCGATGATATTCTCTATTTTGCTGTAGACTTGTTGTTGGCTCTCTTTTGATGGACGCCATTCTTAAAGTTGAAATCCAGAATTCATCTAATAATTTCTCTCTTTTCTTTTCCAATTCTCCCAAGAATCATTTATCGGCATTCAGGAACAAGGTTTCAGCTGCATACAAAACTATTGGTTTTAGAACTGTTTCGTAACTGTATATTAGTTTTTTTAAAGACATTTTTTATTGTAGACCTCTCGCAATGTTTGGTAGGCTATTTCTAGTTTGCGAATCCTTTCCCGAATAGTTTTTTTGTCCAATCTGTTTTTCATGATGATCTCACCACTCGATTAATGACTCCGTATTTTTTTTTTTTTTTTTTTTTTTTTTTTTACAGTTTAACGTCCATTTTTAACAACGTGGTCTTTAGAGACGGCCGAATTTCTTCACTTTGCTTTTGCAAGATTTCTATTGATTCTTCAGGGGCATATTTCCATAGTTCTGCAGTTACGGAGTCCTCTCCAGGTGCCTTATTGTTTTTGAGTCTGGCGATGTGGCGCTTGATTTCATTTTTTGTCGGGTGGTAAGGAAACCGGGTATCTGAATAAGGGTTACTCTGTATTAATAAGGTTTACGGGCTTATCGCAGTTAATTAGGCTTTTAAAATGGTCAGAAAGGATCCTACAGGTTTCTTCATTTGATGTGGCCAGTGTGCCATTTTGCCCTTCAAAGCACAGCGATGGTGGTTTGTATCCTGCCAGTTTTCTTTCGAAAGTTTTGTAATTCTGTTTTTCTTAAAATTCTGTTCTATATTTACAATAAGCGATTTTTGGTAACTACGTTTCTCTGCTCGGATCACTCTAGCTGTTTGGGCCCGTTGGGTTTTGTAGGTTTCCGACTTAGTTGAGTAGTATTTTTTCCATGCTCGTAGTCTCTCTTTGAGTACCGAATGACAGTTGTCATTCCACCAGGCGTGTTTTTTTTTTACTTTTCATTTCTGCGAGTTACTTTACTGACTCAATCAGGTGACTTTTTGTGTTGTTAAATTTGCAATCACTGGGTCTGGCCTTCTGAAACACAATGATTTTTGTTCGAGTCTATCATTGTCGAAGCGTATGATATGTTTGGGTGTTATCCTTTTGTTCGCGGGAATGGATTTGAACTTGATTATTGACTTATAATGATCTGAGTGTACACTTACGCTGTTTTTTTTACTTTAACGTTCATAATCTCAGGGCTATTTTTCCTGGAGATAGCAACGTGATCTATTTTCAACTCTCCAATGGCTTGGACGGGAGATCACCACGTTGTTTTCTTTCTTAGAAAATGACGAAAGTGTATCGACATGACTTCAAGGCTATGATTTTCGCAAAGGGAGACTAATCTCTTACCATTTTGATTGGTTTTTTAGTGAGCGTGATAATGTTCAATAATTTTCCGGTATTTCTTTTCTCGCCCGAACCGGGCGTTGAAATCTCCCAAAAGAATTTTACATGGTATTTGGAAATCTTGGCTAGCTTCTCATCTAGTAGATCCCAAAATTTTTCCACTTCATCTGGATTTGATCTATTTTTATCATTTGTGGGGGCAGTGTGTAGGTTTTGTTGGCGCACTTGATTGTTAATATAGATAACCGATCGTTTACTGGTTCAAAGTTTTCAACTGATTCAAGAATTGTAGTTTTCGCAGCAAAAGCTGTTCCAAGCATCCCAGACCCATTGAGAATACTTTTCTGTGCTCGACTCTTGAAGAAACTATAACCTTCAGAATCGAAAATCTCTTCATCTGGGTACCTTGTTTCTTGCAGTGCTATTATGGATATCAGGTTTTCATCGAGGGTGGTAGTAAGGGTTATCATCTTGCCGGTTTGGATGAGTGAATTTATATTGAATGTTGCTAGAAATGTTTTGGATTTGGTTCTGAGTTTGCGACTGTTGGGGACATTCCAAGACGCACCGACTCGTCTTATGCATGATGCCGAGTCTCCCCCGAATTAGACTCTTGCGCCGCACCTTTCACGAAGAGAGGTAATATTCTTTAGAAGTTTTGCCATCATGCATGTTTGGCTTGAGTTTTTTTTTTTTTTTTTTTTTTTTTTGGATGTTCACACATCCGTGTTACAACTAGATCAGGGGTGGGCAACATTTTTACGGCCCGCGAGATTCATCACACTTTTACAAAATATTTTTTATATTTCATTTTTAGTGTTATATATTTCTTTACAATGTGCGTTTAGTATCATTATTATAATATTATCTATGTTTACATGTAAGAATAATAGTAAACACAATAATAACTCATGTTTCAATTTTTCACTCCAAGAAAATGTCTCTAGTTGGGACATATAATTTTATATGCGGCCCGTGGAGTTATGTTGCACTTCCAAACTGGCCCGCGAGATCATTTGGGCTGGCCACCCCTGGTCTAGAGGTTGCCTCTTGGTGTTCTCTGGCTTTTTTTTTTTTTTTTTAACAGTTTAACGTCCCTTTTTAACAACGTGGTCTTTAGAGACGGGAAAGGATGGGGGCAAGGAATGGGAAGGAATTCGGCCATGGCCTTTTTGAAGGAAGCATCCCGGCATTCACCTGGAGTGATTTGGGGAAACCATGGAAAACCCAAATCTGGATGCCCGGACGGGGATTCGAACCGCCGTCCTCCCGAATGCGAGGCCAGAACGCTATCCGTTACACCACCACGCTCGGTTTCTCTGGCTTCTTTTACCTTTCTCCTTCATCCGTCATATTTGTGTTTGGTCCGCAAGAGCTATTTTATTTCGCTCAAGTCCGCCACCTGGGACGCGCCACGTGGAAGTATTCCCCCTGCTACGACAGCGTAATAGGTTCATTTATTTATTAACCCTTTGACTGCTGTTGACGTGTATACACGTCATGCTGCCTGCTGGCCCCGAGTACTAATGACGAGTTTAGACGCAGCCGCCGGTTTTCCCCTGAGCGCTGTTGACGAGGTAAGTCGCACCCACCTGCCGCTACCTGAGTGCTGATGACGAATATAGACGCGCCGCTACCTGAGTCGTACAGCGGACTTCACGACCCATTTCTCAATAGCCTTTTGCAGTTCTGGTCGCTAGCTTATCGTCCGAATGTTTGTCTATAGGGAGCCTAGGCGTTGCTCTACAGTTCAATATTCAACAGAAATAATATCAGTCTTCTTTGTGTCCTGTATTTTATGAAGAAAATGGCAAGACTTCATGGGTGCATTGAGGAAGAAATCAAGGAGATTCTAACGAGGAGTGACACCGAGGATCAACTATTTGATTTTGATGGTAGTGATAGCTTTTCCACAGAATCGGAAGGCTGTAGTCATAAACTATACTCGTCAGCAGGGGTGACAATGCAGTCTCATGTTTCAACAAGAGATGTTAGTTGTTCTGAATCTGAAGAATCAGAAAGTGATAGTGAAACGCTTACGAAGAAATTACGTCTTAGTGATAAATCTGACTCGAAAGAAAATGATTTTCGTCCAGTTAGTCACGCATTTGATGATACGCTGTCGGGACCTGTGTGTCAAATAGGGAATGTGCCAAGTATTCTGTCAGTTTTCATGATATTTTTTACAGAAGAACTGATGAAATATATAGCTGATGAAAAGAATCGGTTTTATATAACCTCTATGGAGAATATTCCAGAATCAGTGCATTCTTGAATATCAAAGTGAAAAGAAACTGAATATGATGAAATTTATGTTTCATAGCTATTTGTCTTCTGATGCATCGCGTGAAAAAAAATTGAAAATTAACTAATATCGGACCAGAGATGTTCTTCTAAATACCGCAATTCTTGTTGAACTTATGTCCAGATACCGCTTTTTGTTACTTTGGTGAGGTTTCGTGAGATTTCTCCGACCCCCCCCCCCCTCCCCCGCCCTATTTCAACTCGCGTAATAATGGACAGACACTTCACAGCTTTGAAATGTTGAAAAATCTGTTGAGTACTTATGTGGAACAAGTTTTATCAAAGAAACAAAATTACGTATAATCGGGTAATTACGAATCGCTGCAAACATTCTGTCAACATCGAGATATTTGGGAATCTACATCTACAAAGATATTCCGCAAGCTAAATTTCGGTGTGTGGCGGAGGCTGCTTGTGCAATTATCATTTATACGTGTCTTATTATATTCGTGAATAGCGCGAAGAAAAATCGGATGCCTTTAACTAACTGTATGAGGTTGAATATCTCTGATTTTACAGTCGTGGTCTGAACGCGGCGTGTAAGTGTGGAAGTAAAATATGTCTAGCATCTTCTTCGAATCTACGATCTTTAAATTTCAACAATAAAACCCTAATACAGTAAGGAACCTATAGAAAATTGAAGTTGTCATAAACGGGTATGCAAGAAAGAACGGTAAACTATTGAGGTAAATTTAAGAATCACGATGATTTCGATATAAGCTGCAAAAATCGAGAAAAAAACTACAAACAAGATATAACTATTAGTGACGAAAAATAGGGTTAGTGATTGTTTGATTCTGCAGTAATTTATTTGCAGAGAAACTATGTAGTGAGAGTATTTATTGTGTATCACCCGTGATAGGTCACGCCAGAAATGTTCAGCACTGGGCGTGTGAGACAGCGCGGGCCGCTCCGTCCCCAGGAATAATCACTTAGCACAGGTAGCCGGCCTCAGCGCAGCAGGTAGACGATCCGCCGAACAATGTAATATAGTGTGAGAACGAAGGCTTGCACTGTCAGTGCAGCGCTGGTACTCCCTGCAGCACACATCTAACCGCATCTAACACATCTGCCGAAAGCTCGTTGTTGTCTCTCTTCAACAACATACGGCGGAAAACCCGCGAAGACTATATTTCAATGTAATATAGGCTGAGGCAGGAAGACCCGAAACTGGGATCACAGTTACGGGCAGCCCAATCAAATTCGGCAACATATGTTAGGAGTAGCGCAAATCAGTCTCGACCATTAAAAGTACTCGTTATTAACTGTAGAAGTGTTTGTAATAAGCAGCCTGAGCTTAGTAGTACAGAAGCAGATATTGTATTAGGTACTGAAAGCTGGTTAAAACCGGATATAAGTTCAGCAGAAATATTTAACGATAGAATGAATATTTTCCGTAAGGATAGGTTGAACTCCAATGGAGGCGGTGAATTTATAGCTGTTAGTAAACACCTGTCGTGTAGCGAAATAATTATCGATACGGTCTGTGAAATCCTATGGATTAGACTAAAAGTAGCTAGGACAAAACTTGTATTAGGGTCTTTCTATCGTCCACCAGATGCAGATGTATCTATTGCTGAGGCCTTAAGAACTAATGTAAGTAATATAGCTCGTCAATTTCCAGATAATGCAATAATACTAGGAGGTGACTTCAACTTTCCGTATATCGACTGGAATAATTACGTCCACGTTACTGGTGGCCGGGATAAAACATCCTGTGAAATTATTCTTGACCTTTTCTCAGATCTTAATCTTGAGCAGCTCGCCACTGAACCAACGCGGTGCCACAACGATAACGAAAACATTTTAGATATTCTCGTTACGAATAGGCCTGAGTTATTCACGGACATTTCTACCACCATGGGAATAAGTGATCATAAAGCTGTAATTGCTACAGTAAAATTAATAGCCGCGCGCCAAAAGATAAAAGAAAGGGTCGTTTACAGGTTTGAAAAGGCCCCAAAGGAGAGTTTAAGAACGTTTTTGAGGGATAATTACATTACCTTTATAGAAGGAAGAGGCTCGGTTGAAGAGATGTGGCTTCGGTTCATGCATATAGTCAGGGAAGGTATGGACATACATATACCGAAAAGGACAATCAGGGATGGGAACGATCCCCCGTGGTATACACGTGAAATTAAACGGTTACTTAAAAAACAAAGGAAGATACATGCACGCTCAAGGACGACGATGTATAGGAGTGATTTAGAAAAGTTAGCTGAGACAAGAGAACATGTTGAAAATGCGATGCGCGAGGCTTTTAACGACTTTAGATACAACTCACTTTCTAAGAGTCTCAACGAAAACCCAAAGAAATTTTGGTCGTATGTAAAAAAAAGTTAGTGGTAGTGACAACAATATGTCAGTTCTACTACAAGACGGTCGGGAAGTTGATGACAGCCGCGAAAATGCTACCGTATTTAACACCGAATTTAAAAATTCTTTCACTGACGAAAACATGGAAAACATTCCCGCTTTTGCACGGCGTGTAGAATTTGAGATGGATCCAGTTCAAATTGATAGTGTAGGTATCATAAAGCAATTAAAGCTCCTGAAGTGGGGGAAGGCGCCGGGTCCTGATGGTATTCCAGTAAGATTATTTTCGGAATACGCGGAAGAAATAGAACCATTTCTATCAGATATATTTCGTAAATCTTTAGAAGAAAGAAAAGTACCTTCTGACTGGAAAATAGCGCAGGTGATTCCCGTTTTCAAGAAAGGTGATCGGAGAGATCCTAGGAATTATCGACCCATATCTCTAACATCTGTCTGCAGTAGAATTCTGGAGCATGTGATATGCTCTAACGTTATGAAGTTTCTGGATGGAAACGAGTTACTTACAGCAAACCAACACGGATTTCGTAAGAACCGTTCGTGTGAAACGCAACTGGCTCTATTTTCGCATGACGTAATGAAGGTTATCGATGCAGGATCACAAGTTGATGCTATTTTCTTGGATTTCCAGAAGGCTTTTGACTCTGTACCACATAACCGCCTTTTGGCGAAGATTCGAGCGTACGGTATATCTGATCAGATCTGCGAATGGATACGCGATTTTCTAACTGATCGGTCGCAGTATGTCGTTGTTGACGGGGAAGCCTCTTCAAAGCTACTTCGGGCGTTCCTCGAGGAAGTGTAATAGGACCATTTCTTTTCTTAATTTTTATAAACGATCTCGGTGACAACGTTAATTGCAGGATGCGATTTTTTGCTGATGATGCACTTATTTATAGGGAAGTGGGGTGCTCTGACGATTGCTTAGAAGTACAGCGCGATCAGGATGTTATTTCGGAATGGTGCCGTAAATGGCAGCTTACACTTAACTTTAAAAAGTGCAAGGCAATGCAAATAAGTAATAAAAAGACCCCGTTTGCTCACGAGTACAAAGTTAACAATTCAGTTGTTGACACGGTCGATTCCCTGAAGTATCTAGGCGTAACAGTACAAAGCAACATGAAATGGGACTTGCACATAACTTCCATCGTAGGCAAAGCTAATTCTAAACTACGTTTTATAGGTCGTATTTTGAGAAGCTGAAATGCTCATACAAAGGAAATAGCGTACAAAACACTAGTGCGTCCGCATTTGGAATACTGTTGTGCAATTTGGGATCCGTATCGCAAGGGATTGATTGACACGTTAGTGAAAGTACAGAGGAGAGCCGCTCGATTCGTGACCGCTAGTTACAGTCCTTATGTAAGTGTCACAGAGCTGATACGTGGGTTAGGCTGGGATTGTTTGGCGGACAGACGACGTCGTTTTCGTTTAAATTTGTTGGAGAATATGCGAAAATCTCTAATTTACGAGTGCAACGAAATACTTCTTCCGCCAACCTATTTAGGTCTCAATGACAGAAGGGATAAGATTCGAGAGATAAGATTCCGTACTGATACATTTATGTATTCTTTCTTTCCTCGTTCTGTTCGGGATTGGAATACTCTAAAATAGGATTGGTGCTTAGCACCCTCTGCCACCCACAGTAATTGTGAATTGCAGAGTATAGATGTAGATGTAGATGTAGATAATATTTTAATGTGTCATAAACTCTATTTTTATGTGCGTGGTACTTGTTAATACCATACATCTGAGATTGTTGTCTGTGTCCCACATCCTAGGTAGCTTCTGGTACAACACCCGAAAAGTACTCACTATACGGGTTCGATGTACTTCGTTACAGACACAAATGTCTTCTAATTCTCTGCAGTAATAACGTAGAAGCCACTAATCATGTGTTTGTGATACAGAACAAATCTTCTAACTTATGTTTTCTTATTACCATTCCGGGAAACATTCTATCTGCCGTTTTATTATTTAAACCGGTGGTCGTCTATTTTCGTGTATCCTCTAAGTTCGTCAAAAGTGAAGGGTTGAACGCTGTATTCTGACAATTCATTACTTTGTAGTTGCATTTCAAAGTAGAACTCTTATTACATAACGTTCATAATCCTTGATTTACTAATGTAGTCAATATTTCGGCTGTAGTTTAAACTTCTTAGATACTACTGAACTAAATATGATAGCAGTATTAGGAAATTAAAATTAATGTATGAATTCCAAAACCTTGTATTAAACTACGTACTGTAGTGTAGTGTCAACCAATAGCATGGTTTTTAGGAATTCAGTCGCTACTAAAGGTAGGGCCCGAAGCGAAACGAGCGTCGATTGGCTGCTGAAAATGACGTCACTGTAGAAGCAGTATTTGATAATAAGATTTACCTACCTTCTTGTGTTCGTTTTTCTCCATATTTGGAACGGACGATGCGAGGAACTGACGAGATTTCCTCCTAAGTGCTACGGCTACCTTTTACATTTTCAGTTTTTAGCGTAAACGAATAAACATGCTTGCCATTATATAGATTTTTATCATTTCCATTGCTACCTCTGGATATTTTTCAATTTTTTGCCACAAATTGTTTTAATAATCTTCTTTTCTTTCGACATAAAATCACAACCATTCACATTCTTAAAAATTAGTTCAAATTGTGACACTTCATTTAACAAGTCATCGGATGATACAACAAGGCTTCCCCGAGATAGTGCTTCTATACATCCTTCAGATTTTGATATAAATGCAGACAGACACATTAGCGATGTAGGTGTACCCATTGTAGCATCGAATTTTTTTCCGCAGTGAGCGATGTAACAAGCAGGATAACGGAAGCATTCGATTGAGCAGTCAGTCCTTTCTGTAAATGAGAGTGATCGGTATCGAATGAACATCTTGCACCTTCAATCAGAGCCAGTGGTTCAGATATATCGGGTAATATTCCCTGTAGAAGCTGAGATGTCAAAAATACCTGACTTTCATCCATCACTACGGAGGTTTCACTTGACAGGGAAAATCAGTTGCGTTTCTTCCCAACGTATTAGCCGTAGCTGGTGTTTCACATCTGTTGGTGAGGATTTCAGATAAAAAATTCTCTAAACAATCTCTATTCAGACGAGCTGTCAAAATGTGTTTTACTTTTAAACTTTGGAGATCGGAGTGTCGTGTGGTAATGGCCGAGCGAAGTATTACCTTCGAGTTACCCAGCGTTGCACATGAATTCGTCCAGCCTCCTCGCCGTCAACTTTTGGTTCTGCGAGTACGGGCTGGAAAACCTTAAAATCACTCTAACTAATGAGGTATTTTTGCAAATAACTTAGAAGATGTTATTGACAGGCATTTATTCTTGGTTTCCTCAGAAAGACAAGTGGAATGATACAGCTGAAAGGTCGCTTCTGTGTATATTAAGATGTCTTAATATACACAGAAGCGAATTGTGCTTCTTCACGATAGCCCAATGGCTGAATAAAATATTTTATTTATTTAGTTATTTTCCCGTGTACAACATAGCCCAGCAATTAGACGTTACAGTAGCATTTGATACGTGGGACAATCCTTTCCTTTGTTTTTGCATGACTTACCTCTTTTCTGACAGGGGATGCACGTTTGAGGCATCGACTTCTTATCACACTGATCACGCTTGTGATTGTTATGAGCACAATGACTACAAGTATCTATGTCTATTTGGCAGCGTTGACTCACATGACCGAGGTCTCTGCATTTGACACAAGTTGGTACCATGGTGTAATCTTTGCAAATTGTTTGCACTGAATTCCACATATATTTTATGTTGCTCTAATAATAATTTGGGCATAGCTGGGCTTACTTCAACAACGTGATGAACGGTTGGCTTTTCACGAGGTCCTGTCTTAAATTTAGGGCAGAAACCGCTTGCGAACTCCTCCTTTGATAGTTTTGCTTCAAAATTTTGCTCATGTACTTTATCTACTAAATCATTTATTTCCAGACTTTTTGGAACATCATGTAGGATTACGATTAGTCTCCTCTTTCTTCGAAGCTCGTATTTTAGCTTCTCATTTAATTCTTTGTGTTCCATCATTTTTTCGACATCCTCCTTAGTTTCTGCATCGATAATTACCGAGTTATTGGTGCTCCTTATTTTATTAATTTTAATTTTGTCTTTTGATGGTCTGATTATATTGGTAATCTGTTCCACAATTACTTTTGGGTTTTCGCCACGTCTTGAACTCACGAAAAGAGAACTTATTTTCGGGGGTGTGATTTTATTTTCTATTAAACTTGTTGCCTTACTGGCCGCTGCAGCATAGCTTGGCCGAGAAGTTGTATTACCGTTTGACTTAAGTGCCTCAATTGTTTTATTTAGCCTCTCTATTTCTTTGTTTAATTCTGAGTTTGTTCCTTCCATAAAAGAAACTGCAACTGCCCAACTGGCAAGCTTGTCTTTAATTTCTCGGAGTAACGATTCATTCAATTTTTTACCCAAGTTCTCGTTTAAATAGCCAACCAGATTTTCATATTTTTCATTTAGCATTGGGGTTTCATTGATTTTATTTGCACTTGAGGAACCCGCTGCCATTGTTTTGCGAGCGCCTTTTACTTACGTTGCAGTTGATGGACGCCGCTGAGCTGTCAACATGCTGACGTCGCCTGGGGTTGAACTGTGCGGCGAAGCCGGACTGCCACAACTAATCGAAAATCAAATAACTGTTCACAGAGTCAGTGTTTGTTTAGCGTTTATTGATTTACTTTCTCACAGACTCACTAAAACACTAATTTTCCACCATAGCGACTTTTGAAAGTTCTGAGTTTCGTTTTTCCCCATCAAAACGAACTAAACCCCGAGAGCGTAGCGCGACGCTGCTACTTGTAAGGAACCTCCCACTGAGCAGTGGGAGGTTCGGTACAAGCCTCACCCTTGATCATACGAAGGGCGGATATGGCGGTGAACATTCTAACACTGCCTAAATCATTGGCCTCGTAAAAATGGCAAGTTTACGGCGTAATCTTCAAGAAGAAGCTGCACAGAGGACGAGTATAGAACGCGTCTCTGTACTGTCGCTTCGTGGTGGGATGACAGTCTCCCATTGACCGGTTTGCATCACGCGATGTGGATGCAGAGTTTTAACTGGCCAGTTGGAGGCGTCTTACTAGTAGGTTCCAGAACATTTCGAACCTTGTTTCTCACGGCAAAACTGCTGCTCTTTGACCTTGAGTGAGGGATTCAGATATCTGCAAACGCGGTTTGTATTCCGCGTCCGCTGAGGCCTGTAGCTCACCGAGGTTGGCTTGCCCTCACTAGAGTATTAACTACGAAAATATTGAACTATGCTACAGGAGTATAGACCAAACTCAGATCGAATGCCGCTGTCATCTAAACGTCGAGGTCATAGTATATGAGATGTTTGTTTCCAGCCACTCAAAAGACCACGGATCATAGCAAACTGTTCATTAGTATGTGGACCTATAACACGATCTTCTCTCTGGTCGTAAACAATGCTACTATTCACATTTATTTCGTCAAAGACACGTGCGCGTTCAGCATCGGCAAAATTCAATGCCTGAGTTTTAAACAGTTGTAATACATCTTGCTGCACACCTGACAGACAACGAAAAGAATGGGGGATACTCCGTTTCCAAGTTGACAAACTCGGCAGTGGAAAATGAAGCTTATTTCTCAAAACAAATAACTCTTTTTGGAAATAGCTTTTAATATCACTTCTTTGCAAATATCATCACCGTTCCACTTAGCATATTTCTTTCCCGTTACTAAACATTTAGCCTGGTTTTCCGAAAATACGTTCTTTAGTACCGTTGTCGCCTTGTTGCGTACTAGCTCTCAATTCCTCACGCAGATATTTCTTCTTAGTCTTTAAACGTGTAGCTTCCAGTTTTTATTTTTTATTTAAGCTCTTTCACCTGTATTTTTAGAAATATAACGGTATCAATATTTATGGATGAAGTGCATTGGTCGAATTTTTTCTTTCATTCTCTTTTCTTTTCTTTCTTTTCTCTCTCTCTCTCTGTTTCTATTTTTTCTCTCTCCTTTTTTGACACGGCGGCAAGGGTTACAACAGCTCTTTTCCTCACATATCTTGCTTGATATCTATCAGTTTCACTGCT
>JARYHS010008074.1:9542228-9570218 GCA_031002005.1 Vandiemenella viatica | reverse complement strand
GGCGCTGACCAACCATATGGAAAAGGGATTGCAAGATCGGAAAAAGACCTTGGTAGTGTTTGTAGAATTGACTACAGCATATGACACTGTCTGGAGAAAGGGGGTGATACTGAAATTACTGAGGATTATCCCATGCAAAACGATTGCCTCTCTGTTGAATGACATGCTACGCAATCGAATGATTGAGTTTCACCTAAATGGGAATAGAAGCAAATCTTACAGATTAAACAACGGCCTACCACAAGGATCTGTCCTTGCTCCACTACTTTTCAACAACTACACCGCAGACTTGGTATCAACAATGCAGGAAGGAAATATATGGAGACGACGCAAGAGACCTTCACCACGCATTGAAGTGAAGCCGGGCGGTTAAGGAGTGGGGGGGGGGGGCATGGTCGCTTCCATACAGACACGGGGAATATGTACAAAAACCTCAAGGGGACTCTAGGTCAACCAACGACCACCAGAGCAAATTTTATCGTCAGCGTGAACGCGTCGCACCAGCGGGAGAGGATCCAACAGTAGAGAAGGATCAACGAGGCCACGCCCAGCTCGTTGCGGGCCTACCTCGTATTCGGCCATCTGCGCTCGCTAGCAAATTTTGTCGTCAGAGTAGCGTCCCTCCACAGAGTAAGGGTATTACCGCCACACGGCCCACTCCCGTGCGGAGTGGAACCCCCTGGCGTGAGCATAGGGCTGTATTATCACTGGGAAACCCAGCGGTGTTAACAAAGTGATAAAACAATACTCCCCATAGAACTCAATGCGCGGAACGCCAAGACTACTCGGAAGCTGGGGATGGCGTCGGAAGTCACCGAGAGTCCACCCTCGCCATCTGACAACCAAGATTCTCAAATTGCATGGGAGACAGAAGACGAATCCAGTGAAATAGACAGCAATGACGAGTCGAATGCAAACTTGATGGCATCTATCCAGAGACCAGTACCCGGCCCTTCCAACGAATGGCCACAGCTACAAAAACCCAAGCGTCCAGCGCACCGAAATATGGCAACATGTAAGCAAATGGCTCCAACTGCGGAAACCACAATAGCTAACCGCTTCACAGCATTTGAAGCTGAACAACCTGGGAACGTTGAGGACGAAATTAACAAGCAAAGTTCAAAAAGACAAACCCAGCAGCGCCCAAGGAGAGCTCCCACCTAATGTAGTAACAACGCCACTGAACTACGCACAGGTGGTAAAAAGACTGGCAAGCATGATGGAAAAAAACCCGGTAGCCCGCACACGTGGTGAGACTGCTTCTACGTCGAGAACAACAAACTACAAAGTGATGAACAACTACTTAAGAGTAAATCCAAGTACCACACTTCGCCCATCAACTTCCTGGTGAAAACCCCTTGCAAGTGGTGATAAAAGGGCTTCCAAGTGGAGTGACTATAGAAGACATCACTGAGGATCTAATCACCAAAGGCTACGATGTAAAGTCCACCTACCAATTTCAGAAAAAGGACAAGGAAATAAAGAAACTCATACCCATGCCCATATTCTCTGTGACTCTTGAACCAAAGAGCAAATCGGATGAAGTCTACAATGAAAAATACCTGCTGCACACCAAGGTACAAATTGAAAGATACAAGCACGGGAATTGCTCCCCGCAGTGCGCCAAGTGTCAAAGGCTAGGTCACACCCGAAACTACTGCCACCTGGCTCCCAGATGCGTAAAATGCGCTGGGCCACATGATACGAAAGAATGCAAACTAACGAAGGACCAACCAGCCAAATGTGCCAACTGCAACGGGGCACACCCAGCGTCCTATTGCGGTTGTGAAACATACCAGAAAGCACTAAAACCAATCAGACCAACCAAGAAAGACGGGGAAGGAAATCATGGCAAAGAAACAAAAAAGCAGAAGAACCCTCATGAACAAAAACAGGGCCAAGACAAAATGGAAAAGAAATACAGACAGGGCCAAGACAAAACGGAAAAGAAACACAGCGGGAAAGGAAAAACCAGCGCAAAACAACCATCCACGAAAGGACCCAGAAACAGCCTAAACCAACAAATGCACACGCAGACTCAAGGAAAGGTAATGGGAATCCTGAACCAGGACATGAAAAGGAGAGCTGCAGCTACAAGGAGAAACCAGACAGTCAGCCAGCCACAGAAAATGAAAACCAACTGCCCGAAACAACGCACGGAAAGAAACACTGCAGGCACAGGAATAAACCAGACACCAACCCAAAAAGCCACGACGGAAAATCCTTCCTCAAGAAAATAATGAAAATCATGGACAAGATCAATAAAGCAAAGGGGGACACAAAAGCTTTTTGCACTTATGAAAGGAGTATTGTCAATCCTTAAATAAATGGCGGGCATCCAGGTACGCCAAGCAGACTTCAACGCAGCAATTTGGAATGCCAACAATGTTAAGAACAAAAAACTGGAGTTAAAAGACTTCATACGGCGCAAAAAGCTCGACGCAGTGCTCCTAACGAAAATCTTCCTGAAGCCTAATGACAAATTTACCATCTCCGGCTTCCAAGTATACAGGAATGACAGGCTAGGCCAACCTGGCGGAGGCACGGCGATTCTTATTAGGAAGAAGCTGGCACACCAGCACATTCAGACACCAAACTTAATCAGCATGGAGGCCACAGCCATCCGGATCCACACTGTCGAAGGCCACATAGTGGTCATAGCTATCTACCTCCCATCGAACAGGCCCCTATATGAAGCAGACCTCGACTCATTGATGGCGGACCAGGCTATTCACCATTTTGATAGAATGGTGATGGAGGCTGACAAACGGTCCTCCATAATAACTACTCACAGGCCAGCTGCTGACCCCGGACTACCACCCGATATTGAACAATTGCGGTACCTTAAAAACACCTCGAGGAAACTGTGGCAGAGATTCCGGGACCCACGGGACAAGCGACGGTACAGACAGCTCACCAACAAACTAAGACAACGCCTGAAAGAACTGAACACAACCCAATGGGAAACAAAGATGTCACAACTCACCCTCCAGAATAGGGACGCCTGGCAATTGGTGCGTGCCCTTAAGGAACCGAGGGAACCCAACACAGCAATCAATGGGCCTGCCGGACCGTGCTTTCTACCAGTGGCAAAGGCGGAAGTCCTGGCGGAACACTTTGCAGCACAACATGTTGAAGTAGAGTACAATCTATCAGAAACAGAAAAGCAGACAGCCGACAACATTCAACAGACAGCAGGAGAAATTCTAGCCGCACCTCCTGAGGACGAACCCGAACTTGCCACACCCGGGGAAGTACGATCCATAGTAAAAAAAGCTGAGCACAAATAAATCACCAGGAGCAGACCACATAAGCAACATGCATCTGAAAAAGTTACCAACAAAAGGACTAGTCCTCCTCACCAGAGTCTACAATGCATGTATGCTCAAGCGATACTTCCCCGGCAGCTGGCAAACAGCTAAGGTGACTGCCATTCCGAAACGTGGGAAGGACCAGCGTCACCCGGCTAACTACAGGCCAATAAGCCTACTCCCCTCCGCCTCTAAGGTACTAGCGCGGCTAGTACTCAAGTGAATGAACGCAAGCTTAGAGGCGGCAAAAACTATTCGCAAGGAGCAATTCGGCTTCCAAAGCCGAGTCGGTAGCACTAGCCAACTCCTCCGATTAACTGAAGACGTATCTAGGGGATTTAACATGAGCAACTCGACGGCCGCTGTGTTCTTAGACATTGAAAAGGCGTTCGACAAGGTGTGTCACGCCAACCTTATCACAAAGCTACGAACACAGACGACTATCCGTCACTGTTACGTTCAGTTAATCGGAAGCTACCTCACCAATCGACAATTCTTCGTAGCCATACAAGGACAAAGATCTGGCCTACATCCAATCCCGGTGGGAATTCCACAAGGATCACCACTCGCACCAGTCCTTTTCAGTGGGTATGTCACCGACGCACCAGTAGCACCTCGGGTGAAAATGGCGCAATTTGCAGACGACACCACGGTATATGCCACTGGATGCAAACATATGTTACCATCAACAGGCTACAGCGGAGCCTCCATCTACTCGACAAGTGGTGTCGAATAAACAAAATTAAAGTAAACCCCACTAAATGTGTAGCGGTTTACTTCACGAAAAAAACGGCCAGCTCTAATCAAAAAACTGAAAATTATGGACCAAGAACTTGAGTGGCAAAGACAAACAAAATATCTGGGCGTCACGCTAGACTCAAAACTCCTCTTCAAGGAACACATCATGGAAAGGAGAAGACAGGGCCTGGCTATCATACAAAAACTCTTTCCAATATTCAATAGTATGGAACTAACGACTGCAACAAAATTACGTATCTACAAAACTGTCATATGCCCCTTTATCCTGTACGGATGCCAGGTGTGGGGGACAGCAGCAAACTACAACCAGATCCATCTAGAGAGACTCCAGAACAGGTGCCTAAGGACCATCCTTCACGCACCGAGACTCGACACATCCACAATGAGACCGATACAGAGACCATACACACAGAAATCTTTCGCCAAACTGAAAAGTTTCACGAAAGAATAGATAAGTTCAGAGAAACCGATGAGAGGGTCCATAACCTTGGCACCACGATGCCAAGGAACTGGCACTCCCACAGAGTACCATTAAGTATTATATATCAGCCGGAATAACACTGATATGATTAAAAGAAAATTGTAGGGATTTTTCACATAAGGTCGTCATAGACGACCATAGCCATGTTTTCCCCTCAAAGCGCAAATAAAAAGAGTCCCCAAAACAACCTTATCCAAAACAAAGAGACACACAGCAGTAGAGCTACCTAGGTAGCGGGACATGCACAAACACGCCGTTGAAGCAGAGACACACACACACACACAAAAAGGGACTCTAGGATAAACTTGACGCCGCAATCTGGTGATGGATTATTATGTAACTCGACGAAACAAATAAAAAATGAAGAGTAAAAGATTTTGATATCCTGCTTAGTTCTCGAGATATTCTGTCTCAAATGTGAAATTCAGAAGAAAAAATTGGTCAAAGTCAAATTTGATGATGGATTCTTATTTTAAAAAACGAGACAAATGAAAAATAAAGATTAAAAATGTTCGATATCTCGCCTAGTTCTCGAGATATACTGTATCAAAAGTGAGGTGTCTTGAGTTGAAATGCAGAAGAAACATTTCGCAAAAGTCAAATTTATTGATCGATTCTTATGTATCATGACGAGACAAATCGAAAATAAAGAATAAAATTTTTCGATATCTTTCTTAGTTTTCGGGATATACTGGGATTGGGTTGATATGCGGCCTGGACTAAAAATTAATTCTTTCAAAGCCACAATGAATTACATGGTGGACATGCAGAATGGATATTTCAGTTGTTTTTACTACCACTTGTGGTTAGGTCGAAATGAGGCCTAGACCAGAATAAATATAGTTATTTTGTTACCATACATCGTAAGCTTAATTGGGAATAGCTGGAAGTGGAAGTAGTTTCCATCGCGATACACGTTTTGTCACTAACTTGGTTCTCATGAAATTACTAACAGTACTAGATAAATTTTTTGTCCCTTACGGAAGAACAAAACCATTCTGGTACAGACTGCATTTAGACCTAACCACAATCTCCATTAAATTGCCGCTACAGAATCAAACTATATAGACATACCCACACACGCGTATTTGAATTGCAAACTGTATTTGCGGTAACAACATCGTTTGCTTCATCAAGATTCCTAGAGTGCATAGCATAATTTAACACATTTTATTTCATCATACTTTGTCAGTATAAACTGCAACGTGACGAAAGAAAGCGCAATACTAAATTAACTGAACCGCGATGTAAATCACACCCCTTTAAATCTCATTTTCAACACTCGTTAAAAAGTAATGCTAGTCTATTATATGCAAAATAAGAAGGTATGCTGATTTTATACACTACACCAACAAAAATTTGAGAACAAAGTCATCCCATTGAGAACTATGACTAAATATTTATAGACAGGCACCGAATTTTGCAATTTCTACCACCAGCTTCAACAACGATAATTAGAATTCAACTTACTTATGAAATGATATTCCAGGTTCTTTCCTCTCTTGGCTATTTGTGCAAACGTACGCAACACAAGATGGTATTACAAAACACTTATTCACATTACAAAATTAAATAATCACAGCATCTAACAGTATGTGAACATCGCATTTGTTTGGAAGCGCAATATCGCCGCTGCCACCACTGCGCATGCGCGAGAGTTTAGAGCCTGCTTCACAGATTTAACGTCACTTCTCCTCCATATATTTCCTTCCTCCATGGTATCCACCACTTCTAGGAAGTTTATATACGCTGATGACATAGTCATGGCAGCACAATCTAGCAACTTTATCTGAAGAAATTCTCGCAACTGATCTTCAGAAACTGAATGAGAACTTCAACACTTGGCGCCTGAAACTGAATATAAATAAGACAGAGCTCAGCTCTTTGCACCTAAACAATAGAAAAGCCTACTATAGACATCAAATAAAATTAAGGACCAATTATTTAAGTACAATCCTCATCCAAAATATCTAGGTGTGGTTCTTGACCGGTCGTTGACATATAAGGAGAATATCCATAAATCAGTGGCAAAAGTAAAAACTCGGAATAACATCCTTCACAAACTTTCAGAACGGGTTGGGGAGCACATGCCGCAGCTCTCAGGACATCAGCTCTTGTTCTGGTATATTCAACTGCGAAATACTGCAGTCCAGAATGGCTAAATAACATTCAAACGAAAAAATCGACGTTCAACTAAATGACACAATGATAACAATATCTGAAACTATTAAATCTACACCTACAGACTGGCTGCCTGTACTCTCTAACATCGTCCCACCAAGTCTCCGTAGGCAAGCGGCTTTAAAAAAGGAATGGCAGAAATGCTTAAGTTATCCACAACTTCCAATTCATCAGGACTACACACAAAAGGTCCGAATAGACTAAAATCTATATATTCAACATGGCAGTTTGGTCAAGAGCTGGTCCAAAACAATTTCAACATAGGCGAAACATGGTGCGCTGACTGGACAAATTCCAACCCCGACAAACATGCGCTAATCCAAGATCATTCACGACAGCCTCCAGAATTCAACTTTCCTAGGAAAACCTGGACAGCACTCAACCAAGTGAGAACAGGCTACAGGAGATGCAACTACTGGATGCACAAGCGGGGAATCATAGAGAAGCCTTCTTGTGACTGCGGTAACTATGAGCAAACCATTCGCCACTTGGAAAGCCCTCTCAGACAATTCAGTGGTACAATGCAACACATTCACGAAGCAACCACAGAAGCAGTTGAATGACTGCAATCGTTGGAAATCAGTCTGTAGTAATAGTTATATTTATTGTAGTTTAATATAGTTACTGTTTTTGTATTTCTTCTGCCATACGAAAGAAATTAATAAATATATTTTAGTTTAAATACACACCACAAAGGATCCGTACATATATAAAATCATTTGATCTCAAATTTCTAGTTATAGAATTTCTTATCAGCTGTGTAGCGCACCTCTATCATTGTCACCTTACTTGGAGGCCTATAGGTTAGCGTGAAAATCGAACCACAGAGCATCCTAGCATCTTTTAACAGATCAAAGCTTCCAGTGGTGAATGTCAATTTTTAGTCGCCTAAAAAATACAGCAACATCCAATATTTAAATCGGGGACCTTCCCCTTGTTGTCAATATATAATAACATTATCAATTATATAGTAATATTGACATTACAAATAAGTGTATGTACTGTTCCACATCCCCGAGATTATTCTCACATGGGATCAAAGCGAACATATCTATCTATCTATCTATCAGTACCGCAATCGTACAACCTAACCATCAGAGACACCAAACAAATCTAGATGTAATGAAAAATAATCATTCAGTCATTTAAAAAAAAAAAGTACTCTTTTTCTATACCATTTATTTTTGCTATCCCAAAACACGAATGTACTATTATATGTCTGAATACATACTTTCAGTACTTCTAGATTTGTCTGGTGACTCAGATGGCTGCGGCGTGCGATTCGGTTTTGGACGCTCCGCGGTTCAAATCCAGGTCTTGGTTGTAGTTTTTACGGGACTTAAAATCGACCATCACCTCTGCGAAAGCTTTGATTTATTAATGCAATCTTGCTAGAACTCTCCAAACATTTTACGAACGTCTGATGAACCTGTTTGAGGAAAAAAGTCACCTTTCTAGCACAAACACTAAATCAACAGGGTCGCAAAGGACCGGAATTGTCAAACTTTCTCTATAAGTTTCTCCACATCCACCAGCCCGATACCAAGGCAGACGCTAGGATTCTTGGGCCCCGTGCAAGCTATCTTAAGGCCCCCCCCCCAGAAAAAATTATTACTATATACTTTGTATTTTTTGATAAAATTAGAAAATTTTAACTAAAATATGTTCCAAATAATTGGTGCAAATTTTAAAACAAGTGTTTGTTTTTTATTTAGATAGGCATCGAGGCCGGGGGGGGCGGGTCCCTTTTGGTGGCCCGGGTACATGCACCCACGCACCCTGACGCCGTCAAAAAGTAAACCAAAGACGGCCGGGTGTCGGCCGACACGCGGTATCGTTTGAACTCACTTAGAAAGTTGACTTACTGCTGAAAAAAACTGATCGATTTGAATTTAACGTTAGTACCCGAGAAGAGTTGCAATTTTTGTTCTAGAGCAGAACTTTTAAACCACTGATACAGCGTAGCTTCCACAATTACTTTGATTTTCTGCTTACATGTTCCTGATTTCATTTCTAAATAGGGTAATGTTTATTTCCTCCATTTAGTTTAGTAGGAACTTGATACGCGCAAAATCTTTCTTGTACATTTGATCTTATTTTTACGATCCTAGAACCTTTGAACAAGTTTCAATAAATTTCAGCACTTCGTCATCTTACATCTCTTGCTTCCTTTTTGTGACCGTTGTGTCATTGTCTACCACATAATATGCTTACGCTAGGATTTTGCTATCTCGACGGAAAATATACGGGCGACTAGACGCTGGCCGGCAAATAAATGACGCGTTTAGTAATGTGGTACACTCTTCACATAGGCTATTCCTTACCATTAATCTTTTCGACATAACCAGGAATCGAACGATTACGGGTCTATCTGAAGATCTTTTACTGGAATAACTCAACAACTTTTTTGAAAGCAAAGGGTTAGTTCTGCTACTAGGCTAATATCAGTTACGACTATGTGATTTAAAAAAAAAAAAAATACTATGGGGTTACTGAACACGGTTCATTCTCAAACGCACATGTTCGAGTTATTTATTGACAATACATTAGACTCTGCAAGCTGCCTGTCTATATCTCTACGTTTTTTCAGGGACTGTACGGAACACGATATGGTATGATGGTTGGCAGTACAAATGACTTTAAATTTACAATTATGATTTTGCATTGAGGTTAATTATTACTGATGTACTCATTTTTTAGTTATATGTCAGAATTGATTGAGTTTTGCGGACCGTTCGTGGTGGTGTAACGGATAGCGTTCTGGCCTCGCATGCGGGAGGACGGCGGTTCGAATCCCCGTCCGGGTATCCAGATTTGGGTTTTCCATTGTTTCCCAGATCACTCCAGGCAAATGCCGGGATGCTTCCTTAAAAAGGCCATGGCCGAATTTCTTCCCATTCCTTGCCACCATCCTTTCCCGTCTCTAAAGACCTCGCTGTTGAGAGACGTAAAGCAGTAAAATTTTAAAAAAATGTAGTTTTGCGAACCATCTTCCGGTTATACAAACTTGTACTCCACAGATTCCCACAACGAATTGATTACAAAGTTTCAAGCGATATCACTATTAGCAAGGTTTCTAATCTTACTATTAACGGGTATTTGGTTCCTCTCCTAATAACTTTGATTTAAAGTAGAAAACAAATCATCCGATTACAACATCTGACTTAAATTCCAGTCAACAGTTACATTCTCTGACTGTCATTTATTTTTTCCTTGTTTGTTATTCGCATTCTCTGAATCGACGGTCATATTCTGTTGGAAATATTATCTGCAACAGCGCCTGCAAATTTTATGGTCTGTTTTAATATTATGTTATTGGTCTAAATTGGGACAACCAAATCTATTAACTAATAGCCAACGTAACAATGTCGAAACGCTTTGAAAAAGCTTGCTATAACGCAATCTATACATCTATTCAAATTTAAATGTTTAGTACTCTTAAATTATATTATAGGTCTAAAATATAAAGATAGAGGAATACTTTATAAACTATATAACAATCAAGTAAGTAAAATAAAACTAGAGAACCATGAGAGACATGCATCAGTTAAAAAGGGTGTGAGACAAGGTTGTAGTCTATCCCCGTTAATATTCAACTTGTATGTAGAAGAAGCAACAAAGGAAATAAAAGAAAAATTTTCATGTGGCATAAGTGTTTATGGAGAAAAAATCAGTATGCTATGATTTGCTGACGACATTGTCTTGTTAGCTGAACGTGCTGAGGATATTGAGAAGTTACTGAATGGCATGAACTGAAAGAGGATTTTGGACCGAATATAGAGCAAAGCAAGACAAAAGTAGCCGAAATGATACCGATCACAGGAGATTGAATATAAAAATTGGATCGGATGCAATAGGAGAAGTAAGTGAATTCTGTTACTTGTGATGCAAAATTACAACCGATGGCCGAAGCAAGAATGGTGTTAAAAGCAGAATAGCACTAGCAAAAAGATCCTTCCAGAAAAAGAGAAATCTTTTAGTTTCAAACATCTAGGAATTAGAAAGAACTTTTTAAAACTCTTTGTGTGGAGCACAGCACTTTATGGTAGCGAAACATGGACTTTAGGAATACCAGAACGAAAGAAAATTGAACCATTCGAAATGTGGTGCTATAGAAGAATGCTGATAATTAAGTGGACAGACAAATTACGAAATGAACGAGTTTTGGAAATGATAGATGAGGAAAGAAGTTTGTGGAAGAAACTTACAGAAAGAAGAGACAGGCTGGTAGGTGATATTTTGAGAATGCTGGATTGGTTAATTTGTTAGTGGAGAGAAGGTAAGAACTGTATAGGAAGACAGAGATTAGAATATATGAAGCAGATAATTGAGGACGTGGGTTTGTAAGGGATATGTAGACATGAAGAGGTTAGCACAAGATAGGAAGGGATGGAAGATTGGATCAAACCAGTCAAAAGACTGAAGCCAGCCAGAAAAAAAAAAAAAAAAAATCGTTCATAGTAAAAATGTTTTAATTTCAGCTCCCTGTTTCGTATCAGCAATGCCCGAAGTTATACTCCATTCCGTTTGTTGTTTGTTTTATGCTTGTAACGTAATGCTCGCAGTTGTTTCCTATGTCGTAACAACTGTTAACCCAGGTGACCTCATTCAAATGTTATCTTGGTGCGACAGCCGTTCAAGGTTAAGGCCAGCTGGTCGTTGCGTCTCTTGAAGCAATTCGAGGAAGAACACAACGACCACATAGAGATTCTCTGGGGACTACAGGAAATAAGCGTATCAAAATTGCTTTTTTCAAATTGATTACAGGTACTCTCAAATGTGATGGTTTTCATTTCTTTCTGTAACTAAGGATGTTGTTTGTATTAAACTTGATTAATTTATTGATTACAAATTTTTCTTTAAGTTTTTCAAATTGCAGAGCAATAGAATTGTTAACTTATATACTAAAAAATGGCGTCTCACTACACACGAGTTTCATATCCGAGTAATTCCCGGTTCTTAAGGAAACACCGAAGTGGAGGTGGAGGGGGGTAACCGGGCGCTATCCCAAATTGTTCTCAAAAGGTCATATTGGCGACATTGTGGCGGTTGATCAGTTACTGGCCAGTGTGAATAAATTACAGATTGTAAATAGTACAAATGTCTGATGACAATACATAGAAATTAGCAGCGCAATAGACGACGATAGAAAACTATGCAAGAAGTCGGAGACTTCGTGCCACGGGTCTATTAGCCAGTAGCTCGACAAAGGCACGTTAATAGCGGACGACACGCAGCTACACGATTCAGAACACGATAATTCAATCATTTTCGCTCAGGAGCTAAACATGACCGAATCATTAGCCATCAAGCGCTAACAATATACTGAGAGAGATGAGAACCCACTTTCAACACTCACACAGATAGGGCTCACTCAAAGACTTTTATTTATGATACGAGTATCATCTTGGGTGTCCACATCCCTATCATCCTACTGTATTATATGACCTACCTTCAACCATGAGCCTGCTTCTGATATTTTAACTCATTTTCTAAAACGGATTATAATACCACTGAGTATTGTTTTGGTTGTTTTGAAACAAGACTAGGTTTGGAGGACACTGAACAAAGGAATGGTCATGCATCCACCCATAGTGAGAGACATGGAAGTCTAAATATAAATTAAACATTTCTACAATCAATACGGACTTGATTTACAACCGCCACCAGTCACATACCTCTCGCAAAAATCTTTAATTTTTATCAAAATTCACGCATGAGAAGAACAATAAAGTTAAATTAATAAATAAATAATTATTTATGCTGATCCATCTCTCATTTGCTTACAATTATCAGCAAGCAAGCATACCACTCTTCAAACACAAATTATCTTCCCGAACTGTCTCTGTAATTTTCAACAACTATTTTAAGACAACTCGCCACGCCCCATCAGCCCACTAACACACACACACACACACCTCTCAACTCTTTTTTTTAACTGCTTAATGTCTCTCAACAGCGAGGTCTTTAGAGACGGGAAAGGATGGCGGGCAAGGAATGAGAAGGAATTCGGCCATGGCCTTTTGAAGGAAGCATCCCGGCATTTGCCTGGAGTGATTTGGGAAACCATGGAAAACCCAAATCTGGATGCCCGGACGGGGATTCGAACCGCTGTCCTCCAGAATGCGAGGCGAGAACGCTAGCCGTTACACCACACACATCGAACCTCATGGGTCCAGACATCCATAGGCCCCTGCAAAAACATAAAAACTCACACGAAAATACACCAAGATACTAAAAACAAAATGGCATCATAGAACAAACCAAGAATCGTACTCCAACAAGCTCCCAACAACAACACACATATAACGCACTCAACATCTCACAAACACTGAACAACGTAAGTAGTGATGGGAGGAGAAAACTGGCGAGTTTACCGTTATGTGACGTCAAAGGTGGTATTGGTATGACGTCACAGACGATGGAGATTCGAGTGAACCAATCAGAGTCTGGGAGGGGGTAGCAGTGACGCCGCTAGATGGCACCACATGCTGGAGTGAGACACGAGAAACTTCATCTGTGTTTGCGCCGGCCAAACAGAGCCCACAGATATTCCACACCGCCACCGGTGTTTGTCTCACTCTTGCGGCGGAAAACTCAACTCCCCATGAAGAGGCCGCTATTTCCGTGATCAGAACCATTGCCCCAGGGAATGGAATGCGCATGCCATTGCCATTGCCATTACGAAAGAAAGGCTTTTATTTCCGACCGAACCGCTTTTAGCTACATGGAAACTGCATAAAGTATTACGAAAGTTGTCCTCGGAACGCGAACAAAGAGGAAAATCCTTTCACTTCCCGAGGCAACTCCGGCTGTTTCAGACATCAGATGAAATCATGAGCCTGGTTTCACCAGCGCAGGTACACAGAAATATTCCTATCCCCTACGAAGCACTCTAGAACAGGCAAATACATCGTCTGATATGTGTTATACATATTAGGTATTTTCAAAACGAAAATCAATATTTTAGTTTCCGTATAGAGAGAGTATATAACTTGTTTGATTCATTGTAATTGAATAAAAAATAAGATACAGTCGATTCAAAAGTTTAACTTTTTCCTTTAAAATACATTAACGGCCTAAATGGAAGAACGTCTATAACTAAGGAATTTAAAAAAGCAGAAAATCGAGGAAGATGTCTCTGAGTAACTGTTTTATCTTGATTTCTTGAAACTGATTTGATTAAGACAGACCTTTTTCTAAATTATTTACAACCAGAATATTTCTGTTCCCTTGTCATCGTGTTATTACAGTGTACATACTATTAAACAGTCAATCTCTAGTGATAAAGTACAGCAATACTATGTATACATTGCCCCTTCAAAATTTAAAGCCTATAATTTGAATAGCCCACACAACTCTAATCGATCTAGCAATACTTGTTGTTATTCCGTTTTCCATCACTAGAACAGTGTAAAACGGCTCCTAAAATGAGGCAGATCGTCGATAGTTCAGTATTAATGATAACTCACAAGTTTCAGCTATATTTCAAATATTTTAAAGATTTATTAGATTAGGTACAATGAAACAGACACACCGAGAACCACAGCCAAATTTTAAACTCAAAGGGTCATTGAAGTGACTTCATGATGTATGTGTGTATAACCTTGATTAATCTTAAGGCAATAAATTACTCCCTCACAACAAAAGTAATCAATACCCTGTACATGAAATCCTAATGCTACGACATTAACTTTACCTCCACTCCCCATTTCATCTGAACTATGCCCACTAACTGAGACTCACATGAATATCATTGCCTGAAGCAAAGATGCCAATATGGAAACCAATTCCCTTCATTACAGACATTTCTGATGTGATTATATGTCAATCTCTCCACTGATGTCAAATCACACCATCTCCAACGCTATAAAAATGAAAGCTTCCAAATTAACCATAGCGAAAACTCATCAAGGGTGAAGAAGAAGTTGAATATTTTTCTATTGCTTATTACAAGTATCTCAAACTCGAATAGAACGAGGGAAGAAGAAATTCGATTAAGCATCAGTACGTCACCTAATTTCTCTAATCTTGTCTCTCCTGTCATTGATACGAAATAATTCATCGCACTCGTAAATGAGAGTGGGTACTGCATTTTTACCTATACGTTGAAACCTACATCATGTGTCTGCACCAGCACCAATCTATGTAACAATTCTGTTATATTCTCTCTATATGGAAACTAAAATATTGGTTTTCATTTTGAAAATACCTAATATGTATAAAACGTGTCATAGGATATATTTGCCTATTCTGGAGTGCTTCATAGCGGATAGGAATATTTATGTGTACCTGCGCTGGTGACACCAGGCTCATGATTTCATCTGATGTCTGAAATAGCTGGAGTTGCCTCGGGAAGTGAAAGGAATTTCTTCGTCGCTCGCGCGCTGAGTATACCTTTCGTAATACTTAATGCAGTTTCTGTGTAGCTAAAGGAGTGTCGGTCGGAAATAACAGCCTTTCTTTCGTAATGGCAGACTGTTTGTCGAGAGAGCGTGCGTATTCCATTCCCTGGTGCAATGGTCTGATCACAGGAATACCGGCCTCCCCCTGGGGCAATGGGTTTTCCGCCGCAAGAGTGAGACAAACACCAGTGGCGGAGTGGAGTATCCTTGGCCGGCGCATGCACAGATGATGTTTCTCGTGGCTCGCGCCAGCATATGGCACCATATAGTGGCGTCACTGCTACGCCCTTTGGACTCTGACTGGCCCACTCGGATCACCCACGTCTGTGACGTCACACTCTCACCAACTGTGACTTCACATAATGGTAAACTTTCCAGTTTTCTCCTTTCCCCACTACTCACCTACATTTCAACAAAACATGCAAACAGTGAGACATGTTCAAGTGTACTATAACACGAAGACACTAAATAATTCAATAGCCCACATGTACTGAAGACACTCAACCATACATCATACAGACAATATTTCTCTCGATGACACACACCCTTTACCACAAAGCATTGTTTGACACACTAATCAGAAGGATTCGACCAGTATACCCTACATGTCTCACTTTGTCCTTAAGCATTATTCTACAGGGCCCGAGCCACGACAAACTTCATCTGCGCATGCGCCAGCCAAAGGGAGCTCAAAGAGATTCCAATTCGCTAAGCTACTCTCTCTCTCTCTCTCTCTCTAACCCGTTGCCTCAGGCGTGTTTGCACAGGTGTGCTAGGGTTTCGACACGCTCGCTCGCCTGGAAATACTTCCTGGTTTAAATGCGAGCCATCAAGTATTTCAGGAATATTTCTGTATCCCTGTCAATTTTTGCGAAGCAACGCGCGCAACGTCAGCACTTTGGTATGCGTCTCCGCGTGCTAGGTGAAAGCGGTGATGGTTTTCCCGCGAGTCTGGAGTTTCCGTTAAGCAATGCAGATTACGAAATGACTCCATTACACTGTGAAACAGCTTGGCTGATGTATGTTTGCTAAGGGAAGTACATTATCCATCTGCCAATATGAAAGCAGGTCCGTTAATTCTGTCATAGCTGGGTGTCTGGCTAGCGTTCTTGAGAAATTGATAAGGAAAGTCTATAGCAGGGGGTCCAACACAGCGTTCGTGCAACTGCAATCAGCTATTTTCGAGTCGAATTTTGTACAGAGCCTCGGGCTTGCTATTTCCGAGCGATATCGTGTGCATTTGTTCAGTTGGCCAGAATCAAAAAAGAATGAGGAGCCGAATAACATGATGAAATAAAGAATATATATAAGCGTCAGTACGGTAATCAACCAAATACATTTGTGGGCGAAATATTTAATCACACTTGTATAATATAGGCGTTTTTCACTGATGGTAACTTTAATTTCTCAGCTTTAGAATTACCACATGTTACCCCCAAAACTAGGAGCTGTATTATTACCGAGCGCTGTTGAGAGACGTAAAGCAGTTAAAAAAAAAAAACCTGTATATTATTCAAAACCTCATCAACATCATACCTGTGAATTCTGTTCATCGAAACAGATATTAAAAATCCATTCCGCGAAGTACATACGGAAAACATATTTTTCCACATAGGGTTGAATCAGAGAGAGATTCGTTTTGAAACAATGTAATCATATATATTATTTCCATAAGGTGTTTTTTTTTGTCACAAACCATTATCTCCCTTAATACTTAACCGAAATCAATGAATGAGGTGTCATTGTAAAGCTCATGGTCTCCACTTTTGTCAAGTCATATTATAAGAAAGGAAATTTTTTCTGAATTCGACCCTTAAAAGGTAAAAATGTCAATATATCTAAAATGCTGTTTTTTGTTTTACGAGTCATTTATCCCCTGGATACCTATCTGAAATCGTTTAATGAAGTGTAATTTTAAAGATTAAGATCTCCGCCATGGTGATGTCACAAATTAAGACAGGAATTTTTCGGAAATGGACCCTTAAAGCGCAAAAATATCAATATTTCTGCAACGCGTTTTTGTGTCACTAGCCACTTATCTCCCTTCATATCTAACCGATATCGTTAAATGAGGTATCATACTAAAGATTCAGGTATCCCCCGTGGTAACATTATACTTTAAGAAAGGAATTCTTTGAAATTTGACCCTTAAAGGGCAAAAATTTTAATATTACTGAAATGCTATTTTTGTGTTACAAGTCATTTATCTCCCTGGATACGTATCTGAAATCATTTGAAGAAGTGTTATTTTAAAGATTTTATTTTCGCATTGGTGGCATCATATATTAAGACAAGAATTTTTCGGAATTCGACCCTTAAAAGGCCAAAAGTATTAAAATTTCTGCAACGCGTTTTTGTGTCACAAGCCATTTATCTCCAATGATATCTATCCAATATAGATAAATGAGGTTTTATATTAAAGATTAAGGTCTCCACCGTGGTAACATTATATTTTAAGAAAGGAATTTTTCGTAATTCGACCCTTATAGGGTATTTCTGAAATACGATTTTTGTGTCGCGAGCCATTTATCTCCCTGCATACGTAACCTAAATCGAGAAATGAGGTATTATTTTAAAAATTAAGGGCTCCGCTTTGGTCTATCCATATTTTAAAAAATATTTTTTTTTGGAATTCGACCCTTAAAGGGCAAAAGTATTAATATTTCTATAAATCGTGTTTGTGTCACGATCCTTTTATCTCCAATGATATCTATACAATATAGATAAATGAGGTTTTATATTAAAGATTAAGGTCTCAACCGTGGTAACATTGTATTTTAAGACAAGAATTTTTAGTAATTCGATTTATTTTTTCAACTGCTTTACGTCTCTCAACAGCGAGGTCTTTAGAGACGGGAAAGGATGGGGGCAAGGAATAGGAAGGAATTCGGCCATGGCCTTTTTTAAGGCATTTGCCTGGAGTGATTTGGGAAACCATTGAAAACCCAAATCTGGATACCCGGACGGGGATGCGAACCGCCGTCCTCCCGAATGCGAGGCCAGAACGCTATCCGTTAAACCACCACACTCGGTCGTAATTCGACCCTTAAAGGGCAAAAATGGCAATATTTCTAAATTCTGTTTTTTTTGTATTACAAATCACTTTTCGCCCTGTATTCCTATCTGAAATCGTGTAAGGAAGTATCATTTTAAAGATTAAGACCTCCGATGCGGTGACGTCATATATTAAGACAGGAATATTTCGCAATTCGACCCTTAAAGGGAAAAAATATCAATTTTTCTGCAACGCATTTTTGTGACACGAGCCATTTAACTACCTGTATATATAACCGATGTAGATAAATGGGATATCATATTAAACATTAAGGGCTCCGCCGTGGTAACATTAAATTTTAAGAAAGAAATTTTTCGTTATTCGACCCTTAAAGGACATAACTGTCAATATTTTTAAATGCGTTTTGTGTCTCGTGACATTTATCTCCCTTGATATCTAACCGATAAATGAAATCCATAAATGAAGTAGGATTATGAAAAGGAAGGTCTCCAGTTTGGTGACATCATATATTAAGAAATAATTTTTTTGGAATTCAACCCTGAAATGTTCCATATGTTAGGAAAGCGACTTCTCGACCTTACTGTGGCCGTTCACTACCAGTTATTAATTTCGAAATACTATTAAGCATAAAAACAAATCAGGTGGGCGCCAGAGATTGGAGAATACCCTACTCTGAGGGAAGCGATATCCAGATCTCAAAGTATTATTACTTAAACATGAATTATTGAACAACTAGAATTATTAATAAAGTCAAATGACACTTTACATGACTGGATGGGATCTTTTGAAAACAAGGTTCACAATCTGACTTTACGATTTACTTATGTATTTTAATTGTTTACTTGACAAAATTTTCAAAGATTAATTTTCTTTTTTAAAACACAAGGGTACATAATTTTTTCTGTGGAGCAAGAGTCTGTCTCGGGGCTATAACTGGGTAAACGACGTTGATGCAAAAGTTCCTTTTCCTGCATGGCAATTACCGTGCAGGTGAATCTAAGTTGTGCAGTCGGTGGGTTGACCAGATCTCCGTCAAGGCCGGCTGCCTCCCTGCTGTCTCCTCTGTGGTCAGCTGGTCTGCCGATCTACCTCTCTCGGCAGGCAATCCACCAATTCCACTTGTCCTCCGTGCTGCAGGACGAAGCGTCGCTTTCCACCCCTACTTCATGACGTCTGCCAATGTCTGTCTTTGGAGGGAAGCTCTTCTGGCTGGTTGGCTCGGGACATGCAACAAAACCGCCCTTTTTTCATAATAAAAATACAAATGTTTCCTATTGGCTGTACTCCCTGGCTTACCCTCACCCTTCGTTCTTGGATACAGATTTACTTTTTATTTTATTTGTTTACTGAAACAGCCCAGGCTCCTCTCAGTATATATCAGTACATTTTTCATTCTGGCTATTACTCTTTTCTACCACAGTGGAGAGTGACAACTAGCTTATCAAACCATCATTGCAAGTAGATCCTCCAACACTTTCCCAAAACTATTCCCGCCATCTTTTTAGTAGTTCTACACTGTCCTCAAAATCTTTCCTCAACTGTGTTCCCAACGCCAATAACCTCAGCTCCTCCGATACCCAGGTCGTGAGAGAACTATCCAACCAAAATATCATTCCAGCAGATAAGGTGGTCATGAACTGCAATGACTACAATGAGGCCCTTAGACAACTTTCCAATACCTATCGCCCACACTCCACAGATCCCTCCTCTTCAATCTGCCATTAAATTTGGTCCTTCCTTAACACACAGAGGCCTCTTCTTACAGTCCTTATTCTTTCTTTACTCGTCAAAATCCCTGCACATCCACCTTATACCTTCTCCCCAAGATCCATAAGGCTAGTAATCCAGTAATTCGTGTCCAGACCTACATATTAGGCTCCGCAGTGGTATTGTAAAGCAATTAAAACTCCTGGAGTCGGGTAAAGCGCCGGGTCCCGATGGTATACCGGTAAGAGTATTTTCTGAATACGCGGAGGATATTGAACCATTTCTGTCAGATATATTCCGTAAATCTTTAGAAGAGAAAAAAGTACCTTCTAGCTGGAAAATAGCCCAGGTAATCCCCGTTTTCAAGAAGGGAGATCGGAGTGATCCTAGGAATTATCGACCCATATCTCTAACATCTGTCTGCAGTAGAATTCTGGAACATGTCATGCTCAAACATTATGAAGTTTCTAGATGAGAACGAATTACTTACATCGTGTAAACACGGATTTCGGAAGAAGAGATAGTGTGAAACACAATTGGCCCTATTTTCCCATGACATAATGAAAGTTATCGATGCAGATTCGCAAGTTGATGCAGTTTTCTTGGATTTTCAGAAAGCTTTTGATTCGGTGCCACACAAACGACTTTTATTGAAGATTCGAGCTTACGGTATTTCGGCTCAGATTTGCGAGTGGATTCCTGATTTTCTAACTGGTCGATCACAGTATGTCGTTGTTGACGGGGAAGCCTCTTCTAAGATAAACGTTACTTCGGGCGTTCCTCAAGGAAGTGTAATCGGACCACTTCTTTTCTTAATGTTTATAAATGATCTAGGTGACAATTCTGTATCGGCGTTTCCCATCTGTATAATTAAAATCTCAGGGCTCTGAGACAGCAACACAATCTTAGTACGCCAGAACCATTCTAACTACTTAATTAAATCTAATTATCTTTTATCGTTTTATACCACCTATTCAAAACATGTTCTCATAGCATCCTCGAAAACTCATTTATAATGAGTTCATGATTATTTACAGTTTCTTAATGAATTTCTACACTCACGTCAGCAAAACGCTTTAATTTTCATTAATCCACAATTACTTCTTTCGTTACATCTTCTAATCGGTGTTCTTTGTATATTCTTTATCAAGAGTTTACAACCCCTTTTCAGAAAATTCTCAATGTGTTGGACCACCCTCTACTTTCGTAATGAGACTGTAGTTCCGCCCTCGTTCTGGCTTCCACGACGAATTTAAATGACTATATCTGTCATTTGTTGAATTCTAATTGGCGATTTCATCCGTCAACAAATCATTTATGCCCCTTTTACTTTCAATGGTCTTTCGGTCAGTATATATCTTTAACAATCACTCAATATCATTTCTCGCAAATTTTCATCATAATTCTTACTATCACGAGCACTTCCTTTCTCTTGACTCCTTACGACCTTCAACATCAACACACCGCCAATTATTATCATTGCGATTATAAACTACATCTTAATGCCACGTAGTATTTGAGATTTTATTACCTTTGTAAACATTTCAGCAAACCCATCTCGAATTAATATAACATAACGTAATCTACCCAGATCTCTCTCTTCTTATAATTCGTGAAGAGTATTTTCTTTTATTATTATGAGTAATGGGGTCCTTTTTTTATGGAAAGCTTCTAAACTTGGGAACATCAATTGATCAATTTTTTTACATATCCTGGCCACTTCACAGAGTTTTCGCCGCTTCTCGTACGTATCAATTATTATTATTTCTTTTTTAACGAAATTGCTACATTAACTTCCGTTCTTTATTATTTTTGATGAAACCACTTCTATATATTTTCTAATGGATCCTACAATGCTCGAATAATTATCAGTACGAAACATAAATTTTACAGTTACTATTCTATATTCACTTACACTAACAACAAACATTATAATCTTGCATGGTCGTATTTCCAATATCTGGCGATCAAAACTGCTTCATATATTCGTTAACACTTCAAGCGGCCATGCACAATCTGTATCCATTTTTCATTTTCCAAATTATTATTATTCCTATTCGCTCGATACTCCAAGCAGTGCTGTTCATTTACGATCGGCAATCCTGGATAGCTTTGTTTTCGTAATATTTCTGTAGGACTCCCAGCCGAAGACCTTTTTTAGCGTGGGCCTGTGATCCAAAAAAAATTTTTTCGCTTGTGGCACCCGCCCTTCCAGCTGCGAGGTCAGACACCCGGAGGCAAGCAGGCCCCCTCACAGATCTGCTTGTCTGCAAGGTTCTCCGCCTCTGAAACTCTCCCATTATCCCGGCAAATGTTAATTTACCTTTATGAACTCGACGTACTTTATGTATCTTCGTTCGCTGCAGACTGTTGACCTTTGATGTATTTGTCGCTTTGTATTTCTTTTTGTCATTGTTCCACTGACAGACAGCTGTAGCCGAGTCGACTTAATTTCATCCATCAACATATTCTTTTCGCGTTCGGTAATCGAACGTGAAAAGCTACTATTTTCACACGCATTATTTTCTTCTTTTCTTCCGATGATACTTTCAATTTCAGCAAATTTTCCGCAAGACTCTACAGTTCGCAAATCATCCTCAGATTCTCTTCCAGAATCTCTTGTTTCCGTTTCCTTAGAAACTTCATCTTCAATCACTTGATTTTCCCTCGTAGTGCTCCTCAATTCATTCAAATTATTCACATCATTTTTCTACTATCAACAACCACAGCTACAGTGTTTTTCAAATCTTCATGCTCCACTACACTTGTAGGTTTTATTTCCTGGTCTACTGTTTTTGCGAATGCTCTGACATTTTTCGATCCGTCTCTCCAAATTTTTTTCCATGCACTGATGTGCAGTTTCAGTTTCGATTTTTCTCATATCGGCATCCCCGCTTCTGAAATCAGATCTTACTTGTTCGCAAATGGCGATTCGCTGTTCATTCAACTGTAGACTTATATCAATTTTCAAGCGTTCACTGAAAGCCGCAAATCTTTCGCTTATCCGGTTTTCGGTTTCATTTTGCCTCTCAATCATAGCTTTCTGTTGTTCATGTATTAAACCAAATTTTTCGTTCATGCTCGACTGTTGATCCAACATAGTTTTAAACATCAACATCATGGGATTACATGCACATTTTCGCGACTCGTACTCTGAGTATCAGTTTCAGATTGAGCTACCGCTTGTTGAATCGGTTCATTAGTTGGAGGGCACGTGATTGTGTCCTCACTTCCGGTTTGACAAGGATTTTCTCCAACTTCCATTATCACGGCATCAACTGGAAACTTTTCGCGTTCTACATTCACAGATTACATCGTTTCCGAAGTTGACGCATTGGTACTTTGCGACATGTTGGTTGATTTTCTTGACCTGAGTAACATTCATTTAATTCATGATCGTACCAACTTCGAATCCCAGCCACTGATTTATAAAATTCTTTACAGACGACATTATATTAAACCTCTCAGTAAACCACATTTACGACCATTACAATTTCAATCAATGCAAACACGCAGCGAATTTAACCCGGAAAATCAGTAACACACAAGAAAAAACTTTCCGATTACCAAAATGCATACAGATTTTGACCGCACCCAAATATTGAAAGCAAGAAACTCATACTAGTCTCAGCGTAGTCAAACAGATATTCTACACTCAAACACGGGATTTTTTCAACGCCGGTCAGATGAAAATTCTTACCTTCAAAAATCAACCTTGGAAGTTATTTCAACGTAACTTTCCAAAAAATATTCCATAATAATGACAAGACAACACAAAAATAAGAGACCATCACACAACAAATCAAGAAAACACAAAAGGCGAACAGAAACCATCACACCAAATTTCAGTCCTATGCCAATTCAACGCTCTTTGAACATCGACTTAAAAAAAATCAACAAAACATCAAACATATAATTTTCTCCATCCTGCTTTCATCTGCATTGCAAAACTAAGTAAAACAAAATTCAAATGACATAACAAAACATGTATGTTTAACATAGATCATTTGATTTCTTTTTTTTTAAATTCTCCACCTGGTTCGGCACTCTGCACTGAAATAAAATTTAATATTTAAGTAATATTGGGATTGAAAGTTTTGCATCAGTTTTTTTTTTTTTTTTTTTACGCTAACCCCACGTTTTGGGCGTCATAATTTGAAGTGTTTCCTATGTTAGTAAAGCGACCTCTCGACCTTACTGTGGCCGTCCACTACCTGTTATTAATATCCAAATAATATTAAGCATAAAAACAAATCAGGTGGGCACCAGAGATTGGAGAATACCGTACTCTGAGGGAAGCGACATCCAGATCTCAAAGTATCTTTACTTAAACATGAATTATTGAACAACTAGAATTATTAATAAAGTCAAGTGACACATTACATGACTGGATGGTATCTTTTTAAAACAAGGTTCACAATCTGACTTTACGATTTACTTAAATATTTTAATTGTTTACTTGACAAGATTTTACAAAGATTAATTTTCTTTTTAAAACACAAGGGTAAATAACGTTTTCTGTGGAGCAAGAGAGTCTGTCTCGGGGCGATAACTAGGGTAAACGACGTTGATGCAAAAGTTCCTTTTTCTGAATGGTGGTTACCGTGCAGGCGAATCTTAAGTTGTGCAGTCGGTGGGTTGACCAGATCTCCGTCACTGCCGGCTGCCTCCCTGCTGTCTCCTCTGTGGTCAGCTGGTCTGCCGATCTACCTCTCTCGGCAGGCAATCCACCAATTCCCTTGTCCTCCGTGCTGCCGGACGAAGCGTCGCTTTCCACCCCTTCTTGATTACGTCTGCCAATGTCTGTCTTTGGAGGGTAGCTCTTCTCGCTGGTTGGCTCGGGACATGCAACAAAACCGCCCTTTTTTCATGATAAAAATACAAATTTTTCATATTGGCTGTACTCCCTGGCTTTCTTGGATACAGATTTACTTTTTATTTTATTTGTTTACTGAAACAGCTCAGGCTCCTCTTGAGTTGTGTCACGGGATTGTTAATGGCAACTCTCAGGGACTGCCGTTCACCAAACACTAGTAGAACCTCCCCTGGGACCGACGCACACACGACGAGAAAAAAAACACGCACACATGTGTTTCAATCTCTGGCTCTCGCGGAACATTACAACCCTTAATAGTAAAATTATCAATGGTTATCCTTCTCCAATGCATTTTTGTGTCGCGAAGAATGTATATCCATTAATATATAGCCTAAATAGATAAATGAGGTATTATTCTAAAGTTTAAGAAAAAATATATTTTTTTAAAATTCGTTCCTTAAAGGGCAAAAGTATTAATATTTCTACAACAATTTTTTTTTGTAATGAGCCGTTTATCTCCCTCGATACCTAAACCAAATCGATAAATAAGGTATCGTTTTAAATATTAAAGTATTCGCTTTGGTCGCATCATTTTTTAAGAATAACTTTCACCAAATTGAACCTGAAGAGGCAAAAATATCATAATTTCTAAAGCTTTTTTAATTACCAATATAATTAATAGTGAACATTACTAATGATAGCTCACCAGATTTCCATTATTTTAAAGGATATATTAAATTAGGTGCAATGATGTTTCTGATGCTGAAAAATACTAGGCCTATAGCGAGAGCACAGTAAACTTTTAAACTGAAAGAGACATTGAAGTGATATCCTGATGTATGTATGTGCAACCTCGATGACCTCTGTGTATTTCAATCCTAATGCTAAGACATTAATTTGAACTCCCTTGAAAATTTCATCTGAAATATGTCCACTACATTAGATGCACGTGAATATCATTGCCTAAAGGAAAGTTTCCTATTTGAAAAAAAGTTTCTTTCCTTACAGTCATTTCAAATGTGGTGGATATATGTCAATCTCTCCACTGATATCAAACCAATCAGAATACATTTTTTAAGCCTATTTGCCAACCCTCCAGACTCAAATCTTGGGCACACGTGGAAAATATTTGTGATATGATTAACAAAGCCTTTCCCACACCAGCTCCAAGGCTGTAAAAATCAAAGCTCCCAATCTGACCAGGCAAAACTCATCGAATGGCACGAGGGAAGAAAGAATTCGTATAAGCATCAGTACGACACCTTCCCTTGTCTCTCTTGTCATTGGTATGAAATGAAATATTTCATTACACTCGTAATTTTTGTCAGTAGGTTTAACCCTATGTCGTCTGTCTGTACCAGCACCAATCTATGTATCAATTCTGTTATGCTTTTGTAATAAATGTGGCAATCAATCACAAATTGAGTGGCTGTTTTCTGTACTTTGTCTAGAATCTCAATCAATCCCCGTGCGACACTTCACAACAGCAGGCCCAGATAAATGTGTGGTTTTGTTCTCTATTTCCTTTTGCTCTTGCGTTAAAGTAATCTAAAAATTCGCACAGTCTTCTGCTAATCAGTAACAGGTGTCCCAGGTACCAAAATGTTTACTTAAGAGGATTCTACTGCAGTTTTCCAAGAAATTTCTTCCTTTTTCCAGGAAACTTCTGCTAAAGTTTTTATCAACCAATCATGGCTCAGGAGAGTTCTCTGTTCAGTTGAAATGTCCCCATCTGACGCCTACTTTCTAATTCAAGACCAAGTTTAACATTTGTTTATAATTGTATGCTTCGTTCAACTAACCAGCGCAGACGATAAAGTTATAATACCGCTCTTAGCTAACATGGTTATCAAACAGACATTGAAACAAACATTTCATTGAAATCCACACACATCGACAAGCATCTAAAATGTTGCCACAGGTACAGACGCCAGTTCGATTACGCCGAAAATAAGGTCCACTCTTGGACTGTCGTAAATTGTTAGGTCATGCGTGTATCAAAGTAGGTGTTTGAATATTTTATCCACCCATGCCTCATCACATAATGTCGATGAATGGTATTCATTTCACAGGTATGATGATGGGTTTTTCAATAATATACGCATCCTAGTTCTGGGGGTAAAATGCAGTAATTCTAAGCCTGAGAAATTTAAGTTACCATCAGTGAGAAACGCCTATCGTTCACGAGTGTAATTAAATATTTCGTCCACAAATCTATTTGGATGATTGCCGTACTGACGCTTATATACATTTTTTATTTCATCGTGTTAATCGGCCCCGCATTCTTTGTTGATCGATAGCCACCTGAACATTCGCTCGGAAATAACAAGCCCGAGGCTCTGTACAAAATTCGACTCAGAAATAGCTGATTGCATTCCTGCGAACGCTGTGTTGGACGCCCTACTACAAACTTTCCTTGTCGATTACTAAAATCCGCCAGCAAGACACCCAGCAATAACAGAAATAACGGACCTGCCTTCATAATGGCGGATGGATAATTTACTTCCCTTGGAAAACACGCATCAATACAAATGTTTGATCCACCGATCCGGATAAACGTCGGGCCACTCTATTTTTTTAACTGCTTAACGTCTCTTAACAGCGAGGTCTTTAGAGACGGGAAAGGATGGGGACAAGGAATGGGAACTAATTCGGCAATGGGATTTTGAAGGAACCATCCTGGCATTAACCTGGAGTGATTTGGGGAAACCATAGAAAACCCAAATTTGGATGCCCGGACGGGGATTCGAACCGCCATCCTCCCGAATGCGAGGCCAGAACGCTATCCGTTACACCACCACGCCCGGTGGGCCACTCTAGACCGCACCGCACCAATCGTCACTTTTATTATTGTTGTCGCTCACTCGATTGAAGTGAGTTCGAACGACTCCGCGTGTCGGCCGACACTCGGCCGTGTGTTGACCGTTATTAGTTTTGTTTATTTTTTAACGGTGCGGGTCGGTGTCGGGCTGCTCGATATGGAGAAGTGTATATAAAGAGTTCGGAAATTTCCGGTTCCTTACGATTGAATATTGTTTTAGCGTCACTGATTGTTTTAGAAAAGTGCCCTTAATTTACCAACCTCATTTCAGGTTCATCGGATGTTCGTAAAATGTAGGTCGATTCCTTGCATGTTCGCATTAACAAATCAAAGCTTTGCCAGAGGTGAAAGTCGATTTTAAGACCTGTAAAAATTGCATCCAGGATCCGACGTTTGAACCGGAGACCTTCCGTACCCAAATTACAGGCCGCAAGCATCTGAAAAATATGTATTCAGTCTTATAAATATACATTTATATTTTGGGATAGCAAAA
>JARYHS010008074.1:9168033-9541228 GCA_031002005.1 Vandiemenella viatica | reverse complement strand
GGCCTTTGGATGGATAGGATTATGGTCAGGTTGAACATTTATTCACACTTAAATTTAGATTTTCCCGTTGTAAAAAGCTTGTTAGTTATCTATATGACATCGATGTGTCCATTCAGACGTTAAAGGAGATTTTATAAGTATCAGTATATTTAATGGCTTATTATATTCCGGGCAACTAATAACTTAAAGAGCAACTAATAAAATAACTTGACATAGATTAAATAGTTTTTCGACAATAATTATATTTGGTATCACCATCACGTGACAATGATAAACAATTTTATTATTAATATAAATAATAATAAATATTTTAAGGTGTGGCGAGGTAGTATTTGGACCACGCCTAAGCCGTTTTTATGAATGCAATTTTATTTTTATTTCTGCCATCAGATTATCGCTTAGAACTTAATTCAGTTGACCAGTCAAAAACGCAAAGTCGGTTTATATTAAAAAGAAGCTTAAAACTGATATAGTAGCTGCCACTATGATTCTCCATATCAGTTCCCAACCTATTATTTTTGATACCCAATTTAATATATCTTTAGTGTCAAATTCAGATTATTAAGTTGCCTCGGTAAATATGAACCATATTGAATTGCCGTTTAAGATATGTGATCAAAACTATTTTATTATTATTATTATTCCAGAAGCATCCAGTACTGCAAGTCCTTCCACGTGCGCCAAGTCGAAGACACCCGGTTTAACATCATTTGTAGACAAGATGAGCCCGATAGACCAAGACAAAGCAGATGTGTAACTCAGCATAGCAATTTATGCGAGCAGAGCATCCCTTAGCATGATGGACAATGAATGCATGCTGGAAAGAATTGTTTTCGTTTCTTCGACCCACATAAAAAATACCTTCTAGGTACATGTTATCAGGTGCGTTTCTGAGAAGAAGAAAAACACAAAAAAGTATCAGCAATGGGGGCTGAAGCAATCGCTGCTGCTAATTCAGTTGAACTGGCTGCAGATGGATAGAGCAACAACAGAAATGAACCTATTGTAAATTTTACTCTTGCAACACCGAAACCATTTTTATATAAAGTTTTACCAACCGCAAAATCATCTCACACTGCCGAATATATCGCTCACGAAATCAGTTGTGTAATTGATGAAATATGACAACATAAGATATTTGACCAATAACTCAGCGAATACGACAGCAACTTGGAAACTACTTGAGGCGAAATTCGATAAGACAAACCTATTTACTTATGGTTGCCTAGCCCACTATATCCAGCTAGTATATGTTGATGCGCTCTAAAGCCCAAACAACAAGAACAACAACATCCAGCTAGTATTAAATGATATGAAAGATTTGTCCTCTTTGAAGACTCTGACAGCGAATGCAATAGCATAAAAAAAACTCTCACAAGCTTAATGCAGCCTTGAAAGAAAAACAATTAATCTATATCTAGAGGAGACAGAAGAAGAAACATTGGCTGATCTAGGGTTGATAGTGGTGATACTAGTGAATGTGGCACTGATAGAGAAGGAAAAAATAATTGTTTTCTACATAAGTACATTTATCAATCTTTATGTAAGACGTTATATGATTCTTTAACATTTAAAACAAACATGTAAAATGTAAGTTCCGTAAATTAAATTTTGAAAAAAAAATAGAAAAAAAACGATGGTTCAGGGTTTTTTCAATGGTTATTTTTTCAAAAAAAGTGAGGAGAAAAACAAAAAAAATTTATTTTGCAACACAAGGCGCGTGTGCTGTTTGGTGGGCAGGTGGTGGCGTGGTCAGAGCGCGTCGAGCTGCCGCGCGGCGGTGACGACGCGGCGGTGGCGGTGGCGGCGGCGGCGCTGTCGCTGCGCGCCTACTTCTCCTCGCCGGACCGCGTGCCGCAGCGCGTGCTGTGCGTCGCCAGTCTGGAGCCCGGCCTCGGCTGCGTCACGCTGGCGCTGCCCACTGCTCCCGCATGCGACTTCGCTGCGCCCGGTCCACACCCACGGGTACGCACCACACGGTTCACAGTGTCTCACTGTGAGCTCCAGGTTGTAATCAAACAACTTATGACTTATTTGTAATATCATGTCTGTGTTACTAACGTAACACAGCATTGAGATTTTTTTTTAATTCCTCTTTTATACTTTTTTGTATCGTATAATATACGAAAATTTCATCTTTTGCATAAGCACTGACGGTATGCCTGCTGACAATATCAGAGAATTCCCACTGTTTTGAAATTTACAGTTCATTGACAGCTAATGCGATTAAAGTAATTTATTTTAGACGAAATTTAAAAGGAAAATGATAGACGTTTCATGAAACTTGAATTATTGGCAGTGAACGATACCATCACTCTACCTGGTGTGAACTTGAGCAAAGGTAAAATAGAAACAACCACTGTACACCAGGCACTAAATAATTTCGAGAAAACTATTTTTATTGACTAGCTACAGTGAACTCAGTATGAGTCCACAACTTTCACTACTATTAGTCGCTCCAAAATACGGGACCGTCAGTGAGTTACTTGGGCGCAGGCGGCTGCAGCGCTGCGGCTCGTGCAGCGGGCGCTGCGCGACGCGGCGGAGCAACAGGTGCTGCTGCGGCGCCTGCTGCGGAACGACTGCCCGCTGGTTCGCCTGCTGCCGTCCCCGCTGATGCGCCTGCTGCTCAACGTGCTTTCCCGACGCTACCCCGTCTGCCTCAGCCTGGTGCCGAACGCGGACGCCATCGTGCCAGCCGCCTACAACCTGCTAGTCTGGCAACCGCCGCAGGCCAACGTCTGTGAGTACAGCTTGCGATAAGCTATCAGGTTTCGTTAAGATATGCTGTTAATACTGCTAAGCCTACCAACCTCATAGATTAGTCTTCAAATCCGATGCATACCGCACTGTTAAAAAGAAGTTTACATTCACTACCACAGGTGCAAGATGTAACTGTACCAATAAATAACTTACAAAATGCATTTAAAAATACGAACGCAAAATAAAACTTCAGGTACTAAACAATTATTGAATGAATGCACTTTAATGTATCCTTAACCCGTTCGTCATGAGTGTAGTTCTCCCAATATTTACAGCCATCATTTCTATTAATGTTAAATGTGATGTTTAGGCAATTTACATGATACCAAAAAAAAAAACACGCCTTACATTTAAAAAAAACCATATTAATTTGAACCTAGCGATACTCTTCGGTACTTACCCACAATAAATGTAAAAACTATATTTTTAAACATCCCGTAATAATGATTCTTTCTAGAATGTAGAAGTTTATGCCATAACTAAAGCAACTCGACCTCTTAAAGGGGAAATATAGGCCGTTGGTGTAACAAGATTTTAATATGTAGTGCTGTCAGCTGACACCACTGACGTCAAATGTCACTGAGTGATGAAGTTTCCCGCAGATACTCCCTAAAGCAGCGTCTCTCAGAGTAAGGTAACGCGAACCCCTAAGGCGTCGACAGTTGGTCGTAGGGATTTCGCGACGAGATTTACATAATGGCGGACTGGCTATCTCAGACGTAAAACACGCACAGTGGGGAATATCGCTCATTGTTGCGTTATCAACTACAAACAACAAGTCTACGATCATACAACAGTACAGATAATCAATTATATTCTGTATATTTCATCGTTCTGCATTTCAAGTGTTCAAAGTCAATCTAACACCTCTTTTTTAATTGCAAGCCGGTAAGTATGCAGTATGTTTGGTGTAAGGGTTTGGGAGAGACAATACTATAGCTGTGGCCAAATGTTTAGGCGGGTCTGTGTAAACGCGCTGTTGCCGTACCTGGGAACAATCTCGCGATGCGCTCTCTTTCTATCACTCACTAGAAACTTGCGACGCTGAGCGACCTGTGTTGCCTACAACGAGCGTAAACAGCTCGCAACCCAACCCCAAACCTTCCACCTCCCTTTCAATACACAAAAAATGTGTGAACCTGTGAGTGGGAGTTAGAAAGTGTGTCAGTGTGAGCCTGCTCGAGACAGGTTATTTTGATTTTTAGTGATGTTGGCGATCAAGCCACGTTACAATTATCTTTCATACCTTTTGATTAAAAATGGGGATTTTTAATCTTAATTTTTATGAAGGAGTGAAAATTTCTTAATTTTGCAAGAATCTCGATGTTAGTTGGAATTTAGGAAAAATTGTCCAATATGACATTTATTTTCTTATCACTGGCGATTACAAGTCTGAGCGAATTTACCGTTAACATTAACACAGATTGGCAAAATCATAAAAGCAAGGCTCAGAGGTACAATTAGCCGTCAGGAGCAAGCAAACAATTGTATATTTATTTTTAAATCCATCTCAGAATTAAAATGCAAGAAATAATGACAGTTGGAAAAATGAAAATTACAAGTTATTACGATCTTAGACAAAGGTATCATAATACTGTGACTTTACAGTTAAAAGAAAATCATGGGCGCCACGAATGAACAATATCATTCGAAAACAATTAGTTCTGGCAAATTATGCCGCTAGCTCAGGGGTTTTTCATTTACAAAGTTGGAACATGGATCTATCCTCTCATGGTCACTTAATGCGGAATGCACAATCAGATGGCTTGGTAGTAATAAGTTACCATTGTAGTTCTGCGTCTGATGTCTGCGGTGATTGGAGCGGACCCACGGTATGTGAGACTATCTCACAAGGCGGCTACAGGCATTACCGGCTGTGTCGCCGTGATAAGCTTGCTCCAGCAAGCCGGCAACCAGAAGTCATATAGCAGCAGTTGGCGAGAAGTCAACTTTTCTAGTCCGCCACAGACTAGACTCGCATAGCATGGACTCGAAGATCGAATTGAATTTCGTCGCTCTTCTCCCTCGCGAGGAAACTTCTCGCTCCGCCCCTTGTAGTCTCGAAGCTCACATATAACAGAAATTCCCAGGATTTTAAGTTATACGCTCATTTGGAGTGGATCTTCAGGTCGGCACCTAATGTCACGTGATATCCCCGATATCTGATTTGCCCCGCTCATATCACAGAGGTCGGACATATTCGGCTAAGTTCGCCGGGGTGAGAGCACATTCGGGTGTCGGGCGGCAGGCATTTCCGCCAGGTGAGTGACCCTGTTGACCACCCATCCCCAGGGAGCAGAATGTGTGGTCCGGCAAAACCCCAGATCCGCGACTTCCTGTCGCCATGGTTCGGGAAGACCACGATTAGCTTCAAGCCTACGCAACTCAATAACTCTTTAATATTCGCTTTACCAATCTTGCGTACTTTATAAAATTACAACAAAATCTATTTAGGTGGTCGCCCAAGATTTATGTAAATTACTCTAACATTATGACATATATAATAAAAATGCACCTTGTAACGTGGCGACAGCGCGTCACGTTACATATGGCCGTCCGTTGGTGAAAATAAAATTATGACAGAATAATTTTATTTTTAACTACCCAATTCTATCTCCATTGTGACTCAACAATAACTCAAGCATTTTTTTGACAATTACATTAATTTTAAATATAATTCCAATAACCATCGGTATTACTGACCTGTACGGTGAATTTATAACGGGAGCATATGTTCTTTTGGCCGATTTACAATTCTTTACAGACAGACGCACGTGAATTCAGGTAGCCTTCCCAAATGCAAAGTTATATTAAACACAATACTAAAATAGATATGGAAATAAATTATTTACATACATGTTTAAATAATAATCTTGGAACAAACTTGTATCAAATCTTATCATTAAATTAATAAAATAAACACATTAATAAAACAAAACATTGTCGGAACACTTATGCAGAAAGTGGTTGAACTATACATTGTATTTACAATTTAGCGTGATGTTTTACTCATGTGCATAAAAATAATTCTGCCTTCAACAAACATCCATATAGATGCTAGAGGTGAGTGTAAAATATCTCATTAAATTACGCGGTTTTAATCTCAAAACAACGGAATAGTTTAGTCGGATTCGGCGACGTGATTTGCGTCATGACCGACGGTTAATTCAACAAGCATTTCAGAGAGAAGATGTGTTCGTGTTCATGGTCAAATATCACCAACTGTAATCTTGGATTTGAATGACGCGGCATTTACTTATAATTCAACGTGGTGTGGAATGAACAATGTAAGTGCATGTTTTCGTGTGTTACGTAAATTATGAACCTTACTCGTTGAATGTTAGGTGGTCTCCTAATTAGTCTTTCATGTGTCGACATCTCTATCTTTCAACATACCGTCTGTGATGTGATTGCGAATTTTATGGTGAAAGGAAATTGTATTTGCTCATGGGTATACACAATGGAATTTTTATAAAATTTACCATTCCCATAGGAGACAATTATACATATTATGCGGCTTGACTTGACCCTTTGTCATCGTCAACCAAAAGTCGCTGTAGCACTTTGGCTTACAACCAGACCCAAAATATAACCGTTTCGCCCATAAAATAAAAGGTCAATGAATAGCGTACGCTATCATTCCTCTGTTACGATTCCTTCACAATGGCTCTATTGATGACTCGAGATATTCTCGACATTCAGAGAATAATTTTCTTTCTTTAGGAATTATTACAACCCTTTTAACATATCGTTTACTCCACGTTTTATGCCAAAAATCCATCCCAGTTAGCGAATATTTTCCTTTTAAACACTTATGCTTCTTTAGCTTGTATGAAAAAGGTTGTAAGCTTTGTCCGATCTCAGGTTTTCCGTTTGCCAATACAAAGCAATTTTGAGATTTCACGCTAGCAGAATACTATGAATCTGTATAAAGCAAAAATATAAACTTTGAAATTATTTTCGCTGAGTGCACACAATTCTGATCAAAACATGTGCTGTCCAAAAATGACTGTTTTAATCTAAATTTATTTAATACGTACAATACAATTTACAGTGAGGGCACACCAAATACCGCTAGCATGAGGTGTGAAACGACTTGTTTCCCTTCTCATTCATCCTTGGGTATTCGCTACCTGACAGAATTCTAGGAACCTGCCGGTTGAGAGCAGCTGCCTTTTTGCACTAATGAGCTCAGCTGTCTGAGGGTGGCTGTGTCCAGCCCTTTCGAAACCATTACGTTGTATTCAATGGCTTTATTGCTACACCTCCTTTTCGGGTGCATCCATCCTATCGTATTAATTCCTCTCTTCATTTTGCTGACCTAGTGCTCTGGCCTGGGAAGACGTAAGTTTCACCGCTTCACCAATAATCTTATTGTTCACGTTTTCACCATTTGTACAATTATCATATACAAAATTCTTTTTTAATTGAAGTTAGCATCAACGATCATTACCTCAACTTGCAAAGTTAGCTGATTTATTGAATATATCCCGTAAATAAAGTTTTTCCCCTTAGCCTTTACAAATGCAGTCGCCTTTAACTTATTGCATTTTGCCCTTGCGCTATCATTAGCAAAATAACAGCAAGGTATTGTGAAATCTCTCTTGTGTATCTGTAATCCTTCAACTTATGATTCCTAATTTCTGTGATGACCAACACAATTTGAACAAATCTTTCTGGCAAGGTTTCGTGTTCTATAGGGCATTATCTACGGCACTTTCGCCACCCTTCATAGATACACAAAAACAAAGAAGTAAAATACGTTGACGAGATAACATGCGATCTTCGATCAACACAGACAATGCGATATCACGCTCGCTGCGCACTTCTGCCCAGAAAAGATATAATACCTAAGGTAAAACGTTACATCGAACTGATGCATCACAAAATGTTGAAACCCTTTTCGATTATGTCAAAGAATACATCTTAGAAAGCATATCACAACATTTGTATCTCTGTCAGATTCATTGTGATTGTGAAGACAAGTAATTGTGCTTGCTAATGGCGCATGATTTTCCGCGAGTGCATATCAATTTATCTGGATCAGGAAAACAATTAATATTTCAGGATTTTTATCAAATCACGTCCACTTAACAGCGTGAAAGTCAACAGTGACTAATAATATTTCATGTGGACAAAATATAAAGTTCGAAATAGCGATATAAGCATTAAAAATTCCGAATTTTGAAATATCCTAAGTAGCTTTAACTGTAAGTGCAAATTTGCTAACTTGAATTTTGTTTGATTTTCCGTTTTTCTAACCTTTCCATCAAAACAGACGGTTTGGACTAGCGGAACTGGCATCGGCGTTTTTTAAGCATGATTTATTTCGGTAAGGCGTCTAACCTAAAAGAATGTATACTGTACTGTATATTTAAATTTTTTTAATGTTCCAAATCGGACAATTTCATAGCCAGCCTTTTCGTCATCTTATTTGGCACGCTACACAACTTGTTGAACAATGCCTACAAGAAGAATTTGAGACGTCCATGGATTTTTCTCTGGAAAATAATTCTGCGTAGCGAATATTGTAAAGTAATTTCCAATCGTTAAGTTAGAGCCCGTTATAACTCGTATTGCAGACAGTCATTGTGTGAAAGAAATCGGTGATATTTCTCTAAGGTAAGATGTAATTGATATCACTATTTAGGTCTCCTGCGTTAACAACAGTCATCCAGATGGCATATTATATTACCCTGACAAATAACATCTTGGTGCCCACGTAGGCCTATATTCAACCTGTTTTAACTATGAAAGTAGCATAAAACCTAATACTGCTTCTAGAATCCACTCTAAATCTAAAATATTGCCCACAGAGTGGACTGCACAACTAAAAATATAATAAATAACGCCCACATCATGTATTTTCTATCAAAAAGTGACTTCGTAAGTGACTTCAAAGTTTGTTAAAGTTTTCAGTTTCCAGTTATTTTAGTGTGTGCAGAAATTCGGAATATCTTGAAGAAAATGCATGTGACAAATGTTTCTGGTTCCAGAACTAATTTCAATGTCGTCTTGCTTGTTTAATGTTAACTTTTTACTCCTTATTTCTGCAGCGTAAGCGTCAGATTGCCATACCGTGCATGTACGATAGAAGTCTGTGAGCTTCATTCGTGTGAAAAACGCGTTCTAACGTGTCTGAAACATAAGGTTTGAATAAATCTGCCTGTTTTTATTGAGAGTACCAAGAATAAAAAGCTGTATATTTCCAAGTAATATAAATTAATTATTTATGAAGTAGATAATTTAGAAGATACAGTAGACTGTTAATTGTTATATCGATTAGATGCCAATATTAGATGGTCAATTTCCACATTTGTGATTTGTATTTTTTTGTTGATTTAGCTTACAAAACACGTAACTTGTAATTCTCAAAATTCAAATTTTAACTATTAGTATTTTTTCTTTGTGCTTAAGTTGTTAATCCTTTATTGAAAATTGTATGGTTTTGCAACAGCAATAATTTTGTATGTCACCAGGCCTCTCGCTGAACCTACTGCTGGAGCACGGAGGGCGCATCTGCCGGCTGGCAGTGATGGCGGACTCGCTGGTTGCTCCGCACCACATGGCTCTCGCCGAAGCCTTCCCCGCGTCCGTGCGAGAACTTGCTGAAGTACTCAGTAACCAGCGACATCGGACGCCGCCAACGACACCACCCAGTCCACTGCCTGATTGATGACAAGCCTAGTTTGGTACTTTCGATAGTTCTGAACAAATTTGAAGAAGTGTCCTACTACAAACTGTTACTTATGATCTTCTTTATTCCAGTAATCTGTCTACGGAATGACCATGTGTCTGCTGGGAAAGATACGTTTCGTGAAGAAAGTGATGCAGTTACCGATCTTTCATAACAAGCTGTCATTATTTTAATGATTTTTCTAAGAGAAACACAAAACCTGCTAAAATATTGAGCCTAAATTAAGAATCAAATAAAACATACAATCGAGCAGCAGTTAAATGAATCTAGTCACCTTGCAAATATAGTTTAATTAGTGTAAATGAACGCGCCCCGTTGGCTCAGTTATTGACGCACCGTGATGGTGCTCGGCGCCTGGTCTTGGTTTACTTGGTTCGAATCCTGACGGTAGGAAAAAATTTCACCATCAGGACTTGGTCAGCTGAGTTGGAGAGGTAGTTGTGCCCAATTCCTAATCACCAGATTGTGCACTAAAGGCCTACGTTAAATAATAAGACAGAGCGTATGAGGTGAGTGTATGCGACACTGTTCGGTGTTTTGTCCGGTGGATATTGACGTAAAGCTTGACGGTCTCCTTGATGTCTGTTGGAAGAGTAACACTGAATGTGCCGGTAACGGTTTCACCTACTCCCTTAAGCCAGCTTTCATATATTGTATACTGAACATACCACAGTCATCCTCACAAGACAGTGAATACACAAACACTATTTAATCTCTGCAGAATGTATGGAAATCACCTTATTTAAAAAAAAGATCCTAAGGAAAAATATCCACAAGCCTAACTGTTAAGGATAAAAAGAAGATGTAATAATATTGAATACATCTACGTACAATAAATTAAAATATTATGTAGACGTCTACAGACTTGTTATATACTATTCCTGTAGTTTGAGAAAAGTTCTCACTAAATTTTTTCAGACTGGCGAAAGCAGAATGTTACACCTTGGAATTTGCGATACCTGGGGGTAAGTGACTTTCCCTAGTTTTTGGATCTCTCCCGTATGTGATCGTAGATTTTCCGGGCGAATCTGATGCTTGAAGATTTCTCGGGCATGCGACCGAATCTCCAGATCGTAGTACAACGAATTTTCGACTGCGTAACGCGCCATCGTCTTCAGGTTGCGTCTGCTGAGCGCAGTCCAGAACGCGTTTGCTGGGCCGGACCAGCTGGGGAGATATTTGAACCCTTCCACACATCCCTTCCTTTTACGCCGCGTCGGGCAGTGATCTTCAGTTTGCATTCCACCTCCGTCGCGCATTTTGCCTCCGGTGCCACTTACCTTTGCCATCTAATTAACATTTTCTAATTATGTTTTAATCATCTTATATACTTTGAGTATTAAATTCCTTCCCCATATACTAGCTTACTTACTTACGAATTTTAATTTTAAATTCCTTCAGCATTTTTGGTAAATTATTCGTCATTTTGTAATTTTTTTCGTTATCTGACACTCTGCCAACAGAAGAAAATTTCCCACTCCCTTATCCATGAAACCAAGTGGCAGCTTGTGGTCGCGTTCATCTTTTTCCCATCAATGCACTATTCCTAATTCCTTGACCAATATCCTTCCAAGCTCCATCACCAACATATGCCTTGTACAATCCCAACACTTTCTTCACACTCCTACTGTCTTCAAATGACTTCCGACCCAGCTCTTTCCTTTCCACAAACAAATCTAATATCTCTTCTTTGTACACTCTCCAACTCCTGTACTTGACGCCAGGGGCGGCGCTAGGAATTTAGGGCCCGGGGTATAATGGGCGACTTTTTTTTTTAGCTCTACAAACTAGCCTGGCGACAATGGGCGGATTCTTGCTTCGAGGCCTGGAGCCCCTGCAGCCGGTGATCGGGGCCCCCCATCAGCCGGCGGGCCCGGGTACATTTGACCCGCGTATCCCCCCCTAACGCCGGCCCTGCTTGACGCCCAAAATATGGGTCCCAAACTACAACACCATATTCAACCAAAGTTTTGTAACCAAATTCCCTAACTTCTCTGGTACATCCTCTCATCACCCTCTCCAGAAAATGAATGATTCTGTACAAATTTCCTACGGTCTGCCCAAAGGACTCTGCACAGTTGAGTTTATTGTCAAATGTATTTACAATTCAAGCATTCAACAAGCAATACGGAAACTAACCTATAGTCAAAATAACCTTTAGTTTTTTTTTTTTACCAGTGTACTCATTAATCTGACTCCTCTAGCATTTATCTTCATTTCATGTTGACCAACCCATTTAGATATTCTATCCAGGTTACCCTACAGCTACTCACAGTCTTCTCCAATTATGATCCAACTATATACAATTATATCATCTGCAAGCAACCTAAATTATGAGTGTAAATAATTAAACATTCATTCATTAGAATGATGAATAGCAATGGTCCCATATTTTCAACGACTGTTATGACAAGTCTAGACGGTTATAGTCAGGAATGGTGGTCGGTGGTAGTATCACATTACGGGCAGTGATGGTAGTTACACTTACTCGATGAGGATTTACAGAGCCCTCGGAGTACCCTCGAGCTACCATCTAAGTACATGAAGTGTTCTCAAAACCAGACTAACAGTCACTTACATTCATGTAGCTGGGTAAGGGACTGGCCAGCTTCTGATCATCCCTTGTGGTTGTTTAGACTGCGGTGATCGATGCTCCTCAGTGACTTCGCGGTAGTGTCCTACCCATCTACTTATAGTCTCTAATCACATTCTATCCGCGTGACTCGGTCCAAAGACCTCCCTTACCTATTGATTCCACATGTTCGATGTGCCTTCTGGAACACTGCCGCGTGAACCTTGTGATACTTATCTGTCAGTCACGTTTCATTCCCGAACATTTGCCTCCTCTACATGTGACGATGTCACGCTCCTACTGAATCGAGCAGCTATCCCCGATGGGTCTGCGTGTGCTCCCATGGGGCATTTCCGGGGTGCTTTCCACGGTATGCGCCAGACAAAGGTTTGTTGCTCCCGCGGTCCTGAACTAGGATGGGCGCGAGGATCAGTCGTTTGAGGTATCAGAGCTCATGAGGCTGTAGTATCCGTGACTAGCTCCATGCAGACCGCTCTTAAAGCAGCTGGTTGACTACACAATTCAAATATAGGTATTGGGTGAAGAGTGTTGGCCGAAGTACTTCAATAAAGATGCGCAGTAGGGGTTCACGCAAGTGTCCTCGGTGACAACTCGTTTAACGCTGCAGGGGAAGACTGACTAACGAGAGCAAAGAGCTTCGGCTTCGGGGCTGGAAAAGGAGCTGCATCCCCAAGTTCCCATTTCAGTGTATACACGTAGGGCAGTCAATTGAGTATATGTGAATGCAGGCTTTCCTGGCGAATAAATGATAGCAAATCTTCTCGGGTTTGCAGCCGTATTTTATTACAAAGTGACAAGTTTCGGAAACTAGCTCAGTAGATCTTCAGGTCGATTATTTATCGGCGATCTTGTCGTTACGAATACCAGGCGATTACTGGTGTCGCTTAGCAACCTCACGACGCTCGCAGTCCCACTTCTCTGTGATTGGTCGAGGCACCGGTCACCCATCCAAGTGCTTAACACACTCACCGTTGCTTAACTGATGGAGCTCAGCTGTGGCGGTCACCCATCCAAGTTCTCACCACGCTCAGCGTTGCTTAACTGCCGGAATCTAGCTGTTGTGGCACGCAACCAATAGGTACCACAGTTAGGAAGTCGTCGACACCGCGCCCTGATTGGTCGATGGGCTCCCTCTCACTTTGCTGTCCACACTCCACCGGATCGCCGGCAATCAGGGAACGTGGCCGGCACAGTATAGATAACCCTGGTTTCCAAGCGTTGCTCAGCAAATAACCCATGTCACGGTTAACCAGGTTCTCATGTAACTGTATTTCTATTGCTTCTTTAACCACGGATTCCTAAAAGAACGAACCTTCACGTTGTCAAAATCCATTCTGTGGCCATTTTCAATTACATGATGGGCAACAGCAGATTTCTCCATCTGAAAAAGCCGAATGTAGCGTTGATGTTCCGCCACACGGGCCTTGATTGTGCGTACGGTCTGTCTAGTGTAAGATTTTCTACAATCACACTGTATACAATATACGCCCGGCGTCTTCAGCCCCAAGTCGTCCTTCACAGAATGTAACAGGTCACGTATTTTGGCAGAAGGTCGAAATATGCTCTTAATAACATGTCGAACTAGTATCCTGCCTATTCTCCCTGATATGTTACCAGCAAATGGGATAAATGCCAGATCTTTATACCGTTCTTTAGGTTCCATTGCCTGTTTGTTTGGCGTTTTTTGCAGTGCCCTTTCTATTTATCAGTTACAATATCTATTTCTCCTGAACTTAATATGGGGATGTTCCAGTTCCGTCGGCAGACTGTCGGCATCAGAGATTTTTTTCGCTCTATGCACCAGTGTGTACAATACCGCATTTTTCTGAGCCGGATGTTGGAAGCTTTCGGCACGAAAGTAACGGTCCGTATGAGTAGGTTTTCTATACACACTATGAGAAAGAGTCCCATCTGATTTTCGCCGAATGAGAATGTACAAAAAAGGCAAGATACCATTCTCTTCTAGTTCCATCGTGAAACGTATGTTTGGGTGAATCCCATTGAGATGGTCCAGAAATTCATGTAGACTGCTGATCCCATGGGGCCAAACAAAAAATGTATCATCCACATAACGGAAGAAACCTGCCGGCTTCAGAACAGACCTTTCTATTGCTATACTCTCAAAATGTTCCATAAACAGATTGGCAAAAACAGGAGACAAAGGTGACCCCATTGCCACACCATCCGTCTGTTCATTGAAATCTCTACCGTAGGTAAAGTAAGTGGATGTAAGGACCAGCTCAAAAAGATCAACAATGCTAGATTCAAAGTTATTTAGTAGCAACTGCAAACTGTCTTTCAGTGGAACTCTAGGAAAAAGTGAGACTACATCAAAGCTGACCATAATATCAGTCTACGACAGGTGCATCTTTTGAAGAACACTGACAATTTGTGTTGAGTTCACAACATGGTGAGCACCTTCCCCTATGTAAGAGCTAAGCATACTAGCTAGGTATTTAGCCAGACCATATGTGGGACTACTAATGGTACTCACAATAGGCAGTAAAGGGACGTCCTCCTTGTGAATTTTTGGCAGACCATAGAATCCAGGTGATCTGGCAGCACGAGGTCGAAGACCCTTGACGACTTCCGATGGAAAACACGTCTTCTTTAGAAGTGCCGTTACCTTTCTTTCTATTTTCGAATTTGGGTCTTCATTGAGCGGCTTGTAAGCAGTGTCATTAAGCAGCTTTGTTACCTTGGTCTCGTATATTTTAGCAGTAATAAGGACAGTAGCATAACCCTTGTCCGCTGGTAAGACCATAATTTCATGATTCTGCCGTAATGCTCATAGGGCCATGTGTTCAGATTTTGTTATATTTGACTTTGGAGGTTTGGCTCTCTCCAGAACCCTGCATGTTTCCCTCCGAATTTCCTCGGCCGAATCTGCCGGAAGCATGCGTGCGTCCAATTCAACTGCACAGATGATATATTTAACTGGGACCGTTTTAGGAGTTGGGGCGAAGTTTAACCCTTTGGATAACACTTTCTCAGTTGCTTCGTCCAGCTGTAATTCAGTTGACTATTGTGTGTCTAGAACTTTGTTCCTCTGCCGGACGCTGATATCGTGACAGGCGGTTAAATTTTTGAAACCTGTCTGACTGATGTCTTGTCAAACTCCAGGTTCGCCTGAGCCGACGTAGCAGTATCCACCCAATCCCAGGAGGCCGGCGACAGTATGGCAGCAAGCTCCAAATTGCAATGATATAATTCCCGGGCGTTTTTATCATTATATCATTGCCACGTTCCCTGATTGCCGGCGATCCGGTGGAGTGTGGACAGTCAAGTGAGAGGGAGCCAATCCACCAATCAGGGCGCGGTCTCGACGACTTCCTGACTGTGGTACCTATTGGTTGCGTGCCACAACACCTAGACTCCGGCAATTAAGCAACGCTGAGCGTGGTGAGAACTTGGATGGGTGACCGCCACAGCTGAGCTCCAGCAGTTAAGCAACGGTGAGTGTAGTAAGCACTTGGATGTGGCCGGCGCCTCGACCAATCACAGAGAAGCAGGACTGCGAGCGTCGTGAGGTTGCTAAGCGACACTAGTAAACGCCTGGTATTCGTAACGGCAAGATCGCCGATACATAATCGACCTGAAGATGGCTACTGAGCTAGTTGCCCAAAGCTTGTCGCTTTGTAATAAAATCCGGCTGCAAACCGAGAAGATTTGTTATCAGTCAATTGAGGTTTCGGGACTTGACCGTGATCAAGTCCTGGTATCCGAAGACTCGCCCTAGGCAGACCGCACGTGTGTACCCTCAAAGCCGAGGTTGCGTTGACTACCCGGTCCCAGGGCAATGGTTCTCTTGGTAAAGGGCGTAGACCCGTGGGCAATCAGATGTGCGGTAGGGGTTCACTAAAATTTCCCAGACGGTGACTCTTCATACGTTGTGAGGGTAGCTTCGCTAAGAAGAGTACCAAGGTGACTTCAGTCATATTGAGCTTCTTGGGGCGTCGAAGACAGGTCTGAGCAGTATACATCTTGAACGTGCTGACAGGGGAGTGGTGCACCCTGCTACCGGGAATGCACACTGTTCCGATGTTCCGGGTCGCACGCAGCGGTCACCACCCCGACTTGGCCTGGCGTTCAGGTGACTTGGGGTTACCCTGCAGAACGGAAGTCCTCGCACCGGAACACTGGGATCATAGTCGAGTGAAGTGGAACCCTTCACCGTCGGTATGCTCCCTGTGCTGCTGCCTCCTTCTCGCTGCCAGTACCAGTGCCCAGGTTCTCCGGTTAAACCAGTACAAGTGACACGTGGTTGGACCATGTAGATCGGCGAAACTGAAGTACCGAGGTTTCTGAGTGTGAGTCTAGTGTGACTCTACTTGATGGCTCAGGCCAGTTGCGTTCCTGCTTCTTTCGGTAGAGTGATACCTGCAGTATATATCGTGAATGTGCTGCTAGGGAAGTGATGCTCCCTGCCGCCGGGATTGCGATGCTCCGATTAAACCAGCACTGCGGCCTTTGGGTCGTGGATCGGTCGGGGTTCAAGGAGACACACGGTACCGGTAAGCCAGCGTCCGTCGTTGTAGGTGGTGGTCTTATTCCGGTATTCGGCTGAGGATGCGGCGTCGGTAATCAGGTGAAGTGGTTCCCCCTTCCGCCGGTATGAACCGAACAACGGACCGGTACACCTGGTTTACGGAAGACTGGGGTCATAGAGAGATGAAAGTGGTGCTCCCTCCCGCCGGTATGCATCCTTTTCTAACTCCTAGGTGGTAAGACCAATGGATGTGGATTAGAAGGTTTGTCCCTCTTCTGCTGCTCATGGCGGTAAGACCTAAGGTGCAGTTAGGTGACGCGATTGCGATGGGAGGCGACGGCCGGTACGGGTAAGCTGGCGTGATCTAACAACGCCAGCGGTCACCTGGGTTTTCGCAGATGGCTGCTGCTGGGGTCAGAGATCAGGTATCTGGTGGATTGGCACTCTCTGCCACCGGTATATGCTATTTTCTGTGCTAGTTGTCAAGGTGCCTGGTTGATGAAGTCTGGACAGAATGTAGTCACGAAGAGTGTTGCCTCGTGCCGCCGCGCCGGTTATGCAATCAGAGCCACCGCCCTTGGCGGTTAGTCCAATGGCGTGGCGGAGGTTGACTCGTTTCCCCTCTGCCGCTCCCGGCGGTTAGACCTTAGGTGCGGAGAGGTGACGCGACTCTGCTGTGGAACGACGTACAGTTCCGGTAAGCCAGCGTGCGACGTTGAAAGTGCACCAATGTCATGAATGTCCGTCCATAGCCTAATGTCTCCGCCATGTCGTGTGTGACTGTGCTGCGGCGCGTGGTCTCGGTGATAGCGGGAAAGTAGTGCTCCTGGCAGCCGGTGTGCACTGCCTCTTGCTGTCATAATAGATCCTCTATGTATGTGGGGATTTGTAGCGCATGGATCCGACCATCTACCTGGGTTGGGTAGCTCCACCAGTGAGCGCTGTGTTGTTGTGTGTGCTGTGGCGTGATAGTGCCCTGCGATGGTGCTCTGCGAAGCTAGGACGAGTGAGCGGGAAACTGCTTCCATCAGTGGCGCCCGGTCGGGTGCGGTGCAACGTCCACTAGGATCACTTGCGCTTTCGGTTGGGTGCGGGGGAACGAGCGCCAAGTGTTGGACTGCGCTGTGCTTGGTTGCTACCGATTCCGCTCTGTCCCCTGCGGGGCGGGTGAGGTGGGGTGCGCGCGGCGTTAGTTTTACGGCTATAGCTATACCGTCAGGTTCCCCTTTGGCCTGGTTCGTGGCGGCCGCCGAGTCCCCGTCGCTACCAGCGGGATCATAACGGATGGCGAAGTATGCCTAGCCTCACCATACACGCTGTAATGGCAGGTAGTTCTTCCGGACCCGCTCCCTGGCGTGGCTTTCGCGGGTGGTGGATTTCTGGGTGAGACTGAGAGGACATTTGTGAACGTAAGGTTGGGTGGTTCCCATTTGTAGGAGTTTGAGTTTTCGTTGTGCATTTGATGCACGTTCCGTCCTGCAGCTGCATCAGCGTATGATTTCCGCTCAAAGCGTCGTTGCGAGTCCTGTGATCTTTCTGATTCTTGGTTCCGGTATCTGTTTGCCACCGGTGGTTGTGCTTGCCATTGGTTACTTGTAATAGCTGGAGTCTGCTGCCTGTTGTATTTTTCTTGTTCGTTGTTTCTTTGGCTTCTTGGTTTCGGAGGTTGTTGGGCATTTTGGTAGATGCTGCACCCTTTCCATGATGCAGCATGGTTACCACCGCAGTTTGCGCAGGTAGCCCTTTGGTTATCTGAAAGCGTGCACTGGTTTGTGGAGTGCAGATTGGCACATTTCACACAACGATAAGCCAATTAACAGCATCGTGCAGTGTGTCCGATACGTTAACATCTTTGGCACTGTGGAGGTCCCAGTCTGTTGCGATATCGTTCTACTTGTATCTTGGTATAAATAAGTGATTTTTTGTCATAAATTTTTTCAGACGAAATTCCAAGTTTCAGCGATACGAGGAAGGTTGGCAAGGGGATTAGTTCCCTACTGCTAGTATCTCTTTTCTTGAACTAATGCAATGAGATAACATTGTATCCTAGTCCGATTAGTTCTTCCTTGACTTCTTCTGCCTTAACTGTAGATGGTAAACCTTTTAACACAACCTGTAGTAGTTTGTTTTCAGACATCTGATACGTGAAGTACTGTATTTTGTTTTCTTTGATAAATTTCACAAGGATATGGTAATCGTGTAGATTTTCCACGTGATATTTCAGCGTTTCTCCTCGATAGATGACTTTCAAATTTCCTTTGAGATGCTGTTTAATTGTGATATTCATTGCTCGAAAGTTTTCTGTGTGCACGATCACAACTGGTGGTAGAATGTTTTCAGCAGGCTTAGCTATTTCTGTTGGTTGAGAAGGTACATCGTCCATTTGACAATCAGCCTGGCTTTCACATGTTTTCGTACTCAGTGGCTCAAATCTGTCGCTTAGCTGCAACGGTTTTTGTAGGGCTTTAGTCTTTTATAGTTTTCTTTTCTTGGTGCTGTCTTTTCTATTAGTTTTAACTGTCAGGAACGGCGACTCCTCTTCTTCTCCATAGTCTAGCTGCCAACGGTTGTCATCCATTTATCGGTCTGAGCAGGAACCTTCAGAGTCCGTTCCGCTACGTGTTTTTCCATTCTGCATCATTTAACTTATGCCGGGTCGTTGCCGTTGAAGTCGGTCAGTGAGGATTACAAGTGGAACCCTTGTTGTCCGCTAATGACCCCGCCGTCGACGCGCCCTTAAACTCCTCCTTGTTGTCACCGTTAGGTATTCCCGGGTTCCAAAGTAATGCCAGGTCGTCAACAAGTCACAAAGCACTAGCCCTAAACAATAAACCAAACAATGTCCAACATAACAACGCTTCGTAGTCACCAGAATATCTTCCTTGTGCAGCACGATAACACTCGATAACACTCCGTTCACTGCCTACTTCCTTCTCCTCTCCTTTCCTCGCGGATCACAATACATCAGGCGCTCATATACTACGGCCACACTGGCGTGTTTCCACGCAGAGACCTAGCGGGGAAAAACCGCTAACTGGAAATCCTGCAGATATTAACACACTGGCGTTTTCTTCCCGCGCGTGAGAAACACGCCTATCCTATCACGCGCGTGCACACACCAGCAATTTTTCCCGCTAGAAAGGTTTAGTCATCTTCTGTTTTTACAATCCGAGTGTTTTAAGTCGTACAAAAAGAGGTGTTTTTGCACTTCTAGTATTATACGTTCACTACCTAAGCACTGAGCGGTCTGGTGGCTCAGTGGTTAAGGCGTCTGACTGAAGATCGAAAGGTCCCCGGTTCGAATCCCTGTCTCAGCGGGGATTTTCAAAGGCGCTTAACCCGACCTTCACCTATGCCACAGCTTGCTTTGTAAAGTGGAGTACACCACAACGCTTCTGTGGTTCGGATTCCCTTCCCCTTTACCCGGCAGGATTGTCGGGTTAGGTGAGAGCGGTTTCAATAGGGGCGGAATGCGCAGCCAATGAAAACCCAATCTCTAGGTCATTACGACTGTATGGAATTATATTAGTGAATATAAAATAACGAAGAAACAAGAGTAAGTCACAGCGGCGTGTTTTCCCGCCAGCGTGAAATCCCGCTGCCCAATAGGCCCGAGCTCATTTGCTGCGGGCGACCTTGAAGTCGCGCCTATTCCCACTTCCCGCTGCGTGAAATCTCGGCGGTCTCATTTACTTCAATGTAGTTCATATTTTCGACAGGATTTCACGCACAAATTCGGCGAAATTGCTCTGAAATTTGTACGTTCCATTTAATAGTAATACTAGTAATAAAATTAGTTAGTTACAAATATTGTTAACGTTCTAATATTGAAATTAAATATGTATGGCCCAAATTTATCAAAACCACAAATTCTTGGTGTAACCCTCACTGCTTGACACTGTACGAAAAGCCTAGGAACAAACGCATGCCAATCAGTTATATTTACAAAGGCATAAGATCAAGTCTCATTAGACATCTTAGACGTTGTTGGATGGTGAATATTTCCGGAATTTCTAGAGGATGACACATGAAATGTCTTTGTTATGATAGACGGTATGTGACGTTAGGGTTGCCAACTATACTTTATTATATTATTACTAGACGACCCGTGCGAAAATTTCGTTAACAAAATACAATGAATAGTGAGGTTGAGAGCTTATAATAGAATTAAAATTAGTACCACACTTTTTAGCAAATATTTATTTGTATAGTGTAATAGGTACGCATCAAAACATATTACGAAACAGTTAGGAAAATTTAAAACACACTGTATGTACGACAAACTGTCACTGACCCTAACAGAATACAACCAACCTGAACAAAATGCACAAAGCATATCAACATATCTGTGGTATGTGCTGCTGTGCGAATAAAATGTTTACACTGGAATTGTACAGCAATCAAAAATGTTTCCATAACAGAAAAAAAATCCGAAAAGCTACTTATTGTATAAAAAACAGTTTATTGAAATCTCAGCGATACTGCTGCTTGCAGTCTGAGGACTTAGCTCTGAACTGTTTGATACACGTGACACTTTAAGCATCAAATTCAAAAAAATTCTTTCTTAATTTATGAATTTACCTAATTGGATACCTTAATTTCTAAAATGATATGCCATTTATCGATTTCGGTATCGAAGGAGGTAATTGGCTCGTAATATAAAAAACAGAAACATGTTGTAAAAATAATATTGATACTTTTGCCCCTCAAGGGTCAAATTTAAAAAAAAAAAAAATCCTTTCATAAAATATGGTGTGACCAAAGCAGACACCTTGACCTTCAAAATGATACCTCATTTACCGATTTCGGTTAGGCATCAAGTGAAGTAAAAAAAAGAAAAAATGATCTGTCCAAAACGGGTAATATAATATTTTAATCGATACCCCGTTTATCGATTTTCGGTTACTATCAACGTAGATAAATGGCTCGTGATGGAAAAATACATTGTAGAAATATTAATACTTTTGCTCTTTAAGGGTCGAATTTTGAAAAATTCCTTTCTTTAAAATGTGGTGTAACCAATCGAAGACATTACGAAGACCTCAGTCTTTAAAATGATACCTCGTTTATCAATTTTGTTTAATTATCAAGGGAAATAAATGACTCGAGACACAGAAACGTATTTTAGAAATACTGATATTTTTGCCCTTTAAGATTTAAATTCAGAAAATTCCATTCTTAAAACATGATGTGACCATAGCGGAGACCTTAATCTTTAGAATGATACCTTATTTATCTATCTCGGTTACATAATAATGGAGATAAATGGCTCGTGACACAAAAATGCGTTGAAGAACCCTTCATACTTTTCCCCCTTAAGGTTTCAATTCCCAGAAAAAATGCTTTTAGTATATGATGTCACCAAATCTGAGACACTAATCCTCATAATCCTACTTCATTTATGGATTTCGGTTAGATAATCAAGAAGATAAATGGGAAGAGACACAAAAAACGAATTTTAAAAATATTGAGATTTTTGCCCCTTAAGGGTCGAATTACGAAAAATTAATTTCTAAAAATCTAAGGTTACCACGGCGGAGACCTTACTCTTTAATACGATACCTCATTTATCTATATTGGTTAGGTATTAAGGGAGATGAATGGTTCGTGACACAAAAATGTGTTGTGAAACCAATGGTACTTTTTCCCTTTAAGGGTTGAATTCCAAAAAAAAAAAAAAAAATATATACGATGTCACCAAAGCCGAGACATTACTCTTCATAATCCAACTTCATTTATCAATTTAGGTTAGATATGCAGAGAGTTAAATCGCTCGAGACACAAAAAAGCATTTTAAAAATATTGACATTTTTGCCCTTTAAAGGTAGAATTTCGAATAGTTCCTGTCTTAATTTATGATGCCACCAAAGCGGAGATCATAATATTTAAAATGATGCTTCTATAAACGATTTCAGATAGGTATCCAGGGAGATAAATATCTCTTAACACAAAAAACAGCATTTTTGCCCTTTAAAGGTCAAATTCTGAAAAAAATCTATCTTAAAATATAATGTGACCAAGGTGGAGACCATAAGATTTAATATGACACCTAAATCATTGATTTTGGTTAGGTATGAAGGGAGACAATGGCTTGCGTCAAAAAACACCTTACAGAAATTATATATATGATAAAGAATCAAAAACGATAGAGGATTGTAAACAGTTGCAGGGTGATCTGGACAGGATATCTAGTTGGGTTGGTAAACATGGAATGAAGATAAATGCAAAGAAGAGTCAGCTTATTAGATACACAAATAAAAAACAAAAGGTTAATTATGAATATAAGGTGGGGAAAGAATTGTTTGCTGAAGACTTGAAATGTAAATGTCATGGCATTACTTTTGATAACATGGGCTGGACACATTGGACAGGTGGTAGGAAAAGGTTTCAAAGTTCTTCACTTGTTGGAGAGAGTGATGAGGGGATGTACGGGAGAAGTAAAAGAATTGGGTTACAAAACTTTGGTGAGACAATTGCTCGAATATGTTAGTGTAGTATGGGACCCTCATTTTACGTATCAAATACAGGAGCTGGAGAGGGTGCAAAAAAGGGCTGCTAGATTTGTCTCTGGAAATTATCGCAGAATGCAATAAGTGACTGATATGATAAAGGAGCTGAAATGGGATTCATTGCAAGACAGGAGGAGGATGAGGAGGGTCATGGGAGTGTACAGTGCATATACTGGCAATGAGGCATGGAAAGATATTGCAATAGGTATGAAAAGTAGTGCATGGAAGGGAAAAGATGACCATGACCACAAGCTGGCACTCGATTTCAGGCACAAGGGTGTGGGAAGATTCTCTTTTTTAGGTAAGGGTGTCAGGGATTGGAATGAGTTACCAAGAGAAATGATGAATAATTTATCGAAAATTTTGAAAGAATTTAAAGATAAAATTTGTAGAGGGCAAATTTAGTTGGGTGCAGGATAGGGGGAAGATGGGTTTGTAGGGAAATTGCCACCGGAGCCTGTGCTCCATTGCAATTAAACTAAATTAAAAAAAGTATGCGAAAATATTATATTTTGAATAAGGTATAAATTACACGTAATTGAACGCCGTTCTGATAGTTTCACAACCTCCTTCAAGAAAAAGTGCCTATCGGCAAGCGATTTTTTGTTCGCTCGTATCCTTTGATCGGACTTGATGCGATAATAGGGGACCATTCATGATGTTATACTGTAGTCGACTCGTGTCCGCTCGCCGTTGTTTCTGAACGGAACGGTGGATTGAAAAATGTAGAATTTGTGGTTTCTTCTGTTTCTCGTCGTTTTGAGATTGAAGTTTTCAAATGCATTATTTTCTTTTACATTGTTAACAACGGCAAGTAATTCAGATTCTATTTGCGATAGTGATCATTGATACAACAGTAATTCCAAAGGAATCAAAACTGAAGAAACCTAAATAATACAGTATAAAAAATATAAAGATTTGTGTGAGAAAACATATACTTGTAACTGGATAAGAAGGGATCCTCAAAATAAATACTTTGCGAATTGCAATTATCCGCACTGTGAGTTTTACTATTGCGTCACCTGGTACTAGACAGTTAAGTCAGTCAATATCAATTTTCTTTAACTTTCAAAATATTGTGAGCATGATCTTCTATTGAATAAATTGTAACTTAATATAATGTTAAAATGTGCCGCACTGATCAAAGGCGTAGGGTTGCTAACCTTACTTTAACACAAATATAAAGTGTCATACTTTATTTATAGTCGGTATCCGTTACCCTAACCATAAAGTATGCGGAAATAATTTATTTTTGGTGAACTATACTATTAAATTCATTTCCAAACGAGATGTCAGCGGTTATGATGAACCGTAATAAATTCAAGATGGTGGGAAGGGAGAAATAGATTGTCCTTAAATTTAAAAATACTGTAAGTGTTCATTTATTTATAATACTATTATTAGAATGTGTATCTAGCTGTAACACTTTGAAATGAATACAAATATTAATAGTACTGTAAGTCCGAAAACATAGGTGTTATAGGGAATAAATAAGTAATTTAAAAATACTTTATTTTCGTGAATGCAATTTTTCTCGGCGTTGTTTATTTATAAACGTTTCTCGGGAAACAAACCGAGAGATATCATTGCTAATGCACAACATTTCGACGACTTTATACTCCGTCGCCATCTTCAGGTGCAGTTGTAAGTCTTGAAGTCAACCTTGAGCGTGTTGTTTGAAAACAAGCATGGCAACGACAGACGTTTGCCTAGCAGCATCTCAGACGTCATTAGACGCCCGCGGAACACAAAAATCAGAACGTTGGTGACGAGCAGCCACAATAACAGGAATCTATGCATCACTTATCTGGAATCCACAATCCCTGGTAACCAAATTAGACGCGAGGCAAATTTCAAATGCTTCTTTAATGACGCTGTCCCAGAAGCATGTGTCAGCACCTTAGTCGCTTCGAAATCGAAACCATGTCCTACTGCCAAACTATGTACCACCACTGCTGATTTGTCTTTCTGCCCCAGGCAAACATGTCGGGCGTGTTCCAAACAACACATTCACACGGGATGCAGTAAACTCCGGGTGTACGAAGGGCAAGGTCATCTTTTGGAGAGCGCAAAATGTTTCTCAATTTTGGTGGTGGTAGGAAAATGGTCTTGATGCCATTTCTTGCCGGGACTTTTCCGACCCTAGATGTTGTGGCGCCAGTTTACGGCAAGAAGGCTAATTTATCGTGTGGACCATTATCGTGTTTATTAGGCCTGCTTTTCATTTCTCGGAATGCCAACTGTATCTGATGTTCTCCCCCAGAGGTCTGGGCCTCCCTTCGGGGAGACTCAGATGGCGGGTTTGGCACACCCGGGGTTCCCGAGCCTCCCCGATGCTTTACTTGTATCTCTATAGGTGCAAGTTAGAGCATTGGGGGAAATTTTCTCCCTCTGGAGGATGTGGTAGGTTGATTGAGCTGGAGGTGTCTGTAATGAACTTAATATGAATTGTGATGATTGGCTAACTTTGAAACAGCTAGTTTTGGTCTTGTACCTATTGCGTCTACCAAGAGAGGGGAATTGCTGGGAATTGGGTCCTTGTAGGGGGTGGATGTAGGAGGCGGGTTCGTACCGCCTTCGCCGCCCCCGGTACTCATTCCTGATGTCCACAGTCCCGTCGCCCCTGGCTAGAGGCTGGGGGTTCAGGAGGGACCATGTCCCCTGCTCGACGGATGGCTTGTGGGTAGTCGAGCTGCAGATAGGCGCACTACAGTGTTGGCCGCAGCTCAAGTGCAGTGAGCAACCTTGCCCTGACTGCTCCGGTGCTGGGGGTGTCCTGGTGAACGAAGACCAAGCATCCCAGGGGCTTAGTGCACCCCTGCTGTCAGCGTAGCATAGACCCCGGAGTCGTATGAAGGAGCCAGAACCACGGTCTCGGGGGCTGTGCTTGGTTGCGGATGCCGCCTCTGGGCTCAACCCCGGGGGCTCAGGATTACATTCCTGCTGGTGGGAGCATGTCTCTATGTTGCCATTGTAGGTTCACTACATATGTGTGAACCGGTAGCGCAATGGCTTGCCAGGGGTGGGGCAACATACACCTTGTGAACGCGGTGGGGACCTTCGGAACTCTGCTGCGGGATCGTGCGCTGCGACGGTTTTCTGTGGAGCTGGGACTGGAGTGTAGGATCCTGTGATTGTACTGGACACAAGTGTCGGGCGGGCGCGGGAGAAAGCATACTAGGAGCATCCCCCCCCGGTGTGGGACGCTGCGTTCGGGGACGATACGTCCGGACTGCTGGCGTGGTGTATGCTGGGAGGCCTTCTTGCACGGCTATCGGTCGCTAAGGCTTCCGCCCGCCCCGCTGGGTTTGGGCTGGGCTGGGGGCTTAGTGTGGTAACCACAGAGAGGCATTACTATACGGCCAGGTTTTTGGAAGGGTCTTCGGCCTGGTTCGTGGCGGGCGCTAGCTTAGCGCACTACCCCGTGGGCACCCTATCAGAGGGTGGCAAAAGCGCCTTGCCTCACCGTCCCCGCTGTAGTGGCGGGTGATTCGGAAGAGTTCCAATTCCGCGGCGTAGTGAAGTGGTATGATAGCATGGTGTGGTCGGAGTGGCGGATGAGGGCTTCGGCTCAGGTGCTGCATAACACTCCAACCCGGTCGGTGGACCAAACATCTGTACTTATGTATCTGATGTTCATTGTACCCATTCCTAGTGAGTTAAAACATCTACGTGATACCTTCAAAAAGAATGGATACAATGAACATCAGATACAGTTGGCATTCCGGGAAATGAAACGCAGGCCTAACAAACACGATAATGGTCCACACTATAAATTAGCCTTCTTGCCGTACTCTGGCGCCACAACATCTAGGGTTGGAAGAGTCCTGGCAAGAAATGGCATTAAGACCATTTTCCTACCACCACCAAAATCGAGAAACATTTTGCGCTCTCCAAAAGATGACCTTGCCCTTCGTACACCCGGAGTTTACTGCATCCCGTGTGAATGTGGAAAGAAATACATCGGCCAGACGATACGGTGCGTACAACAACGTTGTTTGGAACACGCCCGATATGTTCGCCTGGGGCAGAAAGACAAATCAGCAGTGGCGGAACATAGTTTGGCAGAAGGACATGGTTTCGATTTCGAAGCGACTAAGGTGCTGACACATGCGAGAGGCTTCTGGGACAGCGTCATTAAAGAAGCATTAAATTTGCCTCGCGTCTGATTTGGTTAACAGGGATTGTGGGTTCCAGATAAGTGATGCATGGATTCCTGTTATTGTGGCTGCTCGTCACCAACGTTCTGATTTTTGTGTTCCGCGGGCGTCTAATGACGTCTGAGATGCTGCTAGGCAACATAACAACGTCTGTCGTTGCCATGCGAGTTTTCAAACAACACACTCAAGGTTGACTTCAAGACTTACAACTGCACCTGAAGATGGCGACGGAGTTAAAGTCGCCGAAATTTTGTGCATCAGTAATGATATTACTCGGTTTGTTTCCCGAGAAACGTTTATAAATACTTTTTTTCCTCTCATATACTTTTCATTTTCCTCTAAAAAAGACAAATATACTTTATTTTTTTCTAAATAAGTTGGAAACCCAATATGAGGTGTCGCATAAAAATTTGTGTGTCTTGTACACATCCAGCAACTCTGTTAATACTTCTTTTTCTTGATTAGCGGATCCATTCATCTCAAAATAATAAAAAAAAACGGAGAACCAGGCAGTGTGAGCAAAACCGGCCAGTTTTCAAAGTAGTATGGTGGGGACCCAATCATACCCCCACCTTTACACCCTAAATCGGATGGAATTTCCACCCGATCTCCCTGTCTGGTATCGCCGCAAAAACGTGAACAGCTTACTTTAGAAGACCCGATTTCAGGGCTGAAGAGGCGTGGCCACGATTTAGGGAGACCAGGTCGGGTCGTCTAAAGGCCCCTTTAGACGACCCGACCTGGTCTCCCTAAATCGTGGCCACGCCCCTACGGTCTTGAAATGGGGTCGTCTAAACTGAGCTCCTAGTCACGTTTTTGACGCGAGACCAGGTAGGGAGGTCGGGCGAAAGGGTGGGAGTAAGAAAAATAAGTATTGATAGAGTTAATGGAGGTGTAAAAGACCCACAAATGTTTATGGGACACTTCATAAAAAGTTGCAAACTTATTTTTTTTTTTTAAAGTATATTTGTCTATTAAAGAGGAAAATAAAAAGTATAAGGAAAAAAAAAATAAAATTTAGCTATTTACTGCCTTAAATACATTTATTTTCGGGCTTACTTGACTATTTATTAATTGTTGGTTTCATTTCAGTGTTACAGCTGGAGCCACATTCCACATCTAGTATAACAAAAAAAGAGACGCTCATTTTTAAATTTATGGACGCTCTGTTTCTCCTTTCCCACCAACTTGCATTTATTTCGTTTCATCATAAGCACTAACATGTCTTTTGGAAATTAATTGAATAGTATAGTTTAGCAAAAATAAATTGTTTCCACATACTTTATGGTTCGGTTCAGAAATAACGGCGAGCGGACAGGAGTCGAGTGGAGTACAACAATATGAATGGTCCGCTTTATTGCCTCGACTCCGAAGATCAAAGGATGCGAGCGAACAAAAAATCGCTTGCCGATAGGCACTTTTTCTTGCATGGGGTTGTGAAACTAGCAGACGAATGTTAAGTTGCATATGTTGTATACTTTATTCGAAATAAAGTATTTTCGCATTCTTTATTCGCAGCAAAAAGTATAACAGCCAAAAATAAAATATGATACTTTATAATACAGTATGTTTGGCAACCCTAACTTCACAGGAACATCATAACAATGACGCGAGAAATGAGGCATTTTAGGTGTCATCCGTTGGAAAATCCGGACGTCTTCACCATCCAACACATCTAAGAGTCTAAGTGACTGAACAAATGACTTTGTAGATATAATTACTTGGCACAAGATTTTTTCTTTTTTTCTAGTCTTTTCTCACGATGTAAAACAGTCAGGGTTACACCAAGAATTTGTGGTTTTGTTAAATGTGGGGCCATACATATTTAATTTAGATATTAGAACATTAACAAAATTTGTAACCAACTAATTTAATTGGTGTTAAATGGAACGTACAAATTTCAGAGCTAAACGGATATACGCATGGTGTTAGTACGGTGGTACCAGATCGGGCCGGCCGACGGGTCGTCTAAATACAACACACTGTCAACGGGAGGAAAGTGAAATCGGAACGGGACAGGGTGATCGGGTACGGGTCGTCTAAAGGGCAGTGTTGCCAACCGTAGCGGAATTCCGCTACGCGTAGCGGAATTTTACCCCTCGGGAGACAGAGCGGCGAAATGTGAAAACTGTCGAAAACGTAGCGACATTTTGCTATGTTCATTGCTATAACTTTCGAAAATGAATTTCTTAAGAATAAATATTCATTTTGTTAATAATGTCTTCCCTGGAATCTAAGCCAGCTAAAATAAATCATTACAAACCCTTACGCAATTGAATAACCAATAAAAACAGGCAGATTGGTTGTGAATCCCCTCAACTGTATTTACCCGCTCTTCTTGTAGCGCCTATATGCTTGCTCTTCGGTTTTAAACACGTTTGCTTCGGGCCTTCAGTACGAGTTTGCTAATAATTGTTGCAAGTAACAAGGGGTGCGTGATGAGTGATACAGAAGAAGTGGGTTGTTCTACACCCAAGAAAACACGAGAATACCGTCGAGAATTACCGAAAGGTCAAATAAAGTCGAGAAAACAGTTATTTTCAGAAAAGTGGTTAAATGAAGATATTTTTTCAAAGTGGATACTACCAGTGAAAGAGGACAATTCAAAAGCGAAGTGTAGGGCTTGCAATGTTGTATTGGGTGCGAAAAGAAGTGATCTGGTAAAGCATAGTGAAAGTCAAAGACACTTGAAGAACGTGAAAGCCATCGACAACACAAAACAGATTTCTCAGGTAATTAAACTAGGTTTTTATTTGCACCACGTGTGAGTAAATAAACGTTGAGTTTGGCAATTAATGACTTAGCCAGGGGCCTCTCATTCTGACGGCCTCGGTTTGAATACCGGTGTTTGTTGATGTATAATTTATAAAAAATAACATGATATCAGAAAGGCGATCCAATCTAATACACCAGAACTTCTTATAATTTGCTGCGATTATTGTTTTATATTATTTCAATTATTTGAACTACATATACAAATCTAGTTCTTTTCTTTTTTCTTTCAGATTTTCAAGACAGAAGAATCTGAAGCTATAGTAGCAGATATAAGATTTAGTTTATTAGTTGCTGCTCATAATCTTAGTTTCAGTGTAGTCAGTCATATTGTTAAAGTTGCAAAACTGAATTTCAAGGATTCAACAATTGCAAAAATCGTTCAACAAAGTCGCATAAAGTGTACAGCTATTATTCGAAATGTTCTATCATCAAAAATCAAGGATGATGTAACTAAAGAACTTAAAGACAATGCTTTTTCGGTCCTCATAGATGAGAGTACTGATATTAGTAATAACAGGTTTTTGTGTATTTTAGCAAGATACATATACCATGACGAAGTTAAGACCCAACTTCTTGACTTAATCCCTATTTGTAGTGATGATGGTAATGCTAAAGGGCTTTACAGACTTTTCAGCAGTTGTCTGTCTAATTTTGAATTAAATGTTCAAAATTTAATAGGATTTTGCTCTGATAACGCCAGTGTTATGCTTGGTAAAAATGAATCATTCAAAATCCATCTTGTGAATGACAATCCAGAAGTTTTTGTAAACAGCTGTATATGTCACTCAGCACATCTTGTTGCCGTAGCAGCATCAAATGAAATTCCTACTTATGTTGAAGCCTTGTTGCACAATATTTATAACTATTTTTCCCGTTCTCCAAAACGACAATGCATTTTGCTGGAATTTCAAAAGTTTATGCATGCTTCTGAATTAAAGATCTTAAGTCCGAGTAAGACTAGATGGCTAGCGTTGTCGAACTGTGTTGATCGTATTCTACAACAGTGGAATGTACTCGTTGAATTGTTCAGAGATGCAGCATTTGAGGACAAAAATCCAGTGGGCAACATGATTTATTCAGATCTTCAAAATCCTTACATCAAAGCGTACCTTCACTTTCTGAGTCATGTCTTACCTGCATTCAATCAATTCAATGCCATGTTTCAGTCACAGAAGGTATCTATCCAAGATCTCTATCCTGAAAGCAGAAGATTTGTCAGAATTTTGTCTGCGAACTTCGTAAAACCCATTCACTTTAATAATGAGAACAATTTAGATAAATTGGACGTGTTTGATCCTCACGTGTTACTCCCTGTAGGACAAGTGAATGTTGGGGAACATACTATGAAAGTGTTATCAGAGTGTAGTGAAAGGGACAAGGAGCAATTCAGACTAGTCTGTGTCAAGTTTTATCAAAAATGTGTCAGCGAATCTTTCAAAAGATTTCCAGTGACCGACAACCTCTTTAAGAATATGTCATTTCTTATTCCAAGTAATGCATTGAACCAAAATGTTGAGAAAAAGTGTGACGTTTCGGAAATTGCGACGAGATTTGAATCTAAAATAAACAAACAGGAAGTGGTAAAAGAATCGGCAAGCTCCCATACTATTTTTCGGAAGAAGAAAAAGAAGAGTTGTTAAAGTTAAATGGCGTCCTTTTGAAGGAGAGTATGTTTTTTCAAACATTTGCAAGTTAGCAAAATTGTTGTTAATATTGCCACATGGAAATGCAGAAGTAGAAAGAGTTTTCTCTATGATGGGTGATATAAAGACCAAAAAAAGGAACCACTTGAAACCTCAAACACTCAGTGATCTGCTAAGAGTGAAATTAGATTTACAAACAAAAAACAGTTGTTGTTTGACCTATCTAATTACCAATGATCATCTTAAGAAATTTGGTAAATGTATGTATCAATTTAAAGAAAGTGAAACTGAAACCTTTGCCTCGTCTGATGAAGACTGACTGTAGTTACACTATTATTATACCATTGCCAAAAATGATTAGTAAATAATGTATGTATAATTTCAAATAAGTTAAATCATTTAAGCCTTCAATATTGTCATTCTTAAGCATTTACGTGATTTAACCGATTAATGAATTCCGTCCTATTTTGTGAAATATTCATTGGTATGATAAAAATATCTTCGTAAGCGAAAACAACTGGTGTTGCTACTACACCACGAAAACAACAGCGTAAATCTTCAATCATCCAGTATTCGACATACACACTAGCAGAAACCTAAAATGTTTATTCGGAATTCACGTCTTATGTTTAACAAGAAATTTCATCGTTACGGGTAGGTTTTATTGATAATCTTTGCAATAATTATTTATTTGTAGCGGAATTTCGATAGCCGTAGCGGCATGTAGCGGAATGTAGCGGAATTCTGTCCTTCCCGTAGCGACTTTCCGTCTTTCCGAGTTGGCAACACTGCTAAAGGGACCCATTTAGTCGACCCGTCGGCCGGCCCGATCTTGTAGCACTGTACTAGCGGCCTACCACCACGCGTATATCAGTCTTGCTCTGAAATTTACACATTCAATAGTAATACTAGTAATAAAATTAGTAAGATACAAATTTTATTAAAGTTCTAATATTTAAATTAAATATATATGGCTCCATATTTATCAAAATCACAAATTCTTGGTGAAACCCTGTCGGTTTGACATTGTGCGAAAAGCCTAAGAAAAAAAAAAGAGACGTGTGCAAAAATATTATATGATCAGTCACTTTGGACTGTTAGATGTGTTGGATGGTAAAGATTTCCAGAATTTCTAATGGATGACACCTAAAATGCATAATTTCTCGCGTCTTTGTTAAGATAGAGGGCAGGGTTGCCAAACATACTGCATTATAAAGTAACATATTTTATTTTTGGCTGTTATACTTTTCCTACGAATAAAGTATGCGAAAATACTTTATTTCGAATAAAGTATAGAACACGTCTAACTGAACGTTCGTCTGCTAGTTTCACAACCTCATGCAAGAACAAGTACCTATCGGCAAGCGATTTTATCTTTAATTTAATTGCAATGGAGCACAGGCTCCGGTGGCAATTTCCCTACAAACCCATCTTCCCCCTATCCTGCACCTACCTACATTTGACATCTACAAATTTTATCTTTAAATTCTTTCAAAGTTTTCGGTAAATTATTCATCATTTCTCTTGGTAACTCATTCCAATCCCTGACATCCTTACCTAAAAAAGAGAATCTTCCTACACCCTTGTGCCTGAAATCGAGTGCCAGCTTGTGGTCATGGTCATCTTTTCCCTTCCATGCACTACTTTTCATACCTATTGCAATATCTTTCCATGCCTCATCGCCAGTATATGCCCTGTACACTCCCATGACCCTCCTCATTCTCCTCCTGTCTTGCAATGAATCCCATTTCAGCTCCTTTATCATATCCGTCACTGATTGCATTCTGCGATAATTTCCAGAAACAAATCTAGCAGCCCTTTTTTGTACCCTCTCCAACTCCTGTATTTGATACGTAAAATGAGGGTCCCAAACTACACCACCATATTCGAGCAATTGTCTGAACAAAGTTTTGTAACCCAATTCCTTGACTTCTCTCGTACATCCCCTCATCACTCTCTCCAACAAGTGCAGAACTTTGAAACCTTTTCCTACCACCTGTCCTATGTGTCCTGCCCGGTTAAGTTTGTTATCAAAAGTAATTCCAAGATATTTACATTTCAAGTCTTCAGCAAGCAATTCTTTCCCCACCTTATATTCATAAATAACCTTTTGTTTTTTATTTGTGAATCAAATAAGCTGACTCTTCTTTGCATTTATCTTCATTCCATGTTTACCAACCCAATTAGATATCCTGTCCAGATCACCCTGAAACTGTTTACAATCCTCTATCCTTTTGATTCTTTTATACAGCATTATGTCATCTGCAAACAATCTCGCTCGCATCCTTTGATGTGTGTAATTATCGCTTCCGAGTCAAAGCAATAATGGGGGACCATTCATATTGTTGTAATCCAGCCGACTCGTGTCCGCTCGCCGTTGTTTCTGAACCGAACCATAGAGTATGCGGAAACAATTTATTTTTGGTAAATTATACAATTCAATTAATTTCCAAACGACATGTTAGCGCTTATAATGAAACGAAAGACAATGCAAGATGATGAGAAAGGAGAGACAGCGCGTCCATAAATTTAAAAATGAGCGTCTCTTTTTTTTATTATACTAGATGTGGTGGTTCCAGCTGTATCACTGAAATGAAACCAACAATTAATTGCTAATCCCGTAAGCCCGAAAATAAATGTATTTAAGGCAACAAATGACTAAATTTTAATTTTTTTCTTTATATACCTTTTATTTTCCTCATCAAAAGACAAATAAGTTTTATTTTTTTTTCTAAATAAGCTGGCAACTCTATGTGAGGTGTACCATAAAATGTGTGGGTCTTTTACACCTCCAGCAATTGTTTCAATACTTATTTTTCTTGATTATCGGATGAATCCATTTCAAAATAATAGAAAACGGGTAACCAGACAGTGTTGGCACAACCGGGCGAGGCTTTACACAGCCAGTTTCAGGGCAGAGTGGTGGGGGCCTGACTTACCCCCACCCTTATGCCATAAATCGGATGGAATTTCCGCCCGACCTCCCTGCCTGGTCTCGCGGCTAAAACGTGACCAGGAGCTCACTTTAGACGACCCGTTTTCAGGGCCGTGGCCACGATTTGGGGAGACCAGGTCGGGTCGTCTAAATGGGCCTTTAGGGTGGCCCGACCTTGAATCGGAGAGTGATTGTCACAAGGTGACTACAGACGCAGTTTCGCATATATTAAAAGCTGGTCAGTCGCTTCGAGTATTTTTCCCCAATCTTATCCATGTTACATGTTTGGCGCATGGATTACATCGCATTGCAAAACAGATGCGTTCTCTTTTTCCTTCTGTTAACAAAGTAATTTCAAGTGGGGAAAAAAATGTTCCTAAAAGCACCAGCCCGTGTACTGTTTTATAAGGATCGTCTGTCTGAGATTCCTCTTACACAAGTTTTGATGATGATCGAATTGCGTGTGTTTGTGTAGTGCGCATTTGATTGTGATACTATATATCGAGATATCAATTTCATTAACGTACACTATTCGTCACTTTCGAAGGCAATTAAAGGTCTAGAAACTCACGGCTGACGGTGCAACTAGTACCGGATTAACCACGTAACAGGAATTAGTAAATGCTACGGGCTCCGAGCTGTTTTAATCCGGCCCATACCAAGAGGGTACCGTAAAGAGTACATTTCAGGCTGGTCTCAAAACAGTGATGAACTGTACCAGATCCTTCTTGAATCAGGTGATCAGGAAATAGCAGACGAGCTCCTACACAGTCTGGATGCAGCAAGAAGGGAGAAATGGACGGAAACAGTGGAAAGCCTCAACTTCCAGACGTCGAGCAGGAAAGCGTGGTCGTTATTAAAGAAAGTAGGGAGTGGTGCCCCCACACAACGCCAAAAAAACGACCATTAGCCCAAACGAAGCGGCCTCACACATAGTAAGTACATCCAGGGCACCAAAAGATAAAGCACAAACCATCCAAGTGAAGAGAGAGCTGAAAATCTTAAAAAATGAAGCCACAGAAACCAAATACTCCCACCCCTTTACCACCGAAGATATTTCAGAGGCCGATAAGAAAACCTCGCCAAGAAAAGCCGCAGGGTTTGACAACATACACCCTGAATTCCTAATGAATTGCGGCAAGTACACAAAAAAATGGCTGGCGCAATTTTTTACGAACGTCATGCAGTCTGGCAACATTCCACAGGAATTTAAACGCTCTAAGATAAAAGCCATACTAAAACCAGGTAAGCATGCAGACAGCCCAAAAAACTACAGACTAATTGCTCTATTGTCTGTGACTTACAAGCTAATGGAGAGGCTTATATATAACAGAATCAGCCAGAGACTGTTTGAAGCGATCCCAGCGGAACAGGCAGGCTTCCGACCAGGACGAATCTGTGTAGATCAAGTTCTTTCTCTAACTACCTATATCGAAGCAGAATTCCAAAGAAAACTAAAAACTTGAGCTGTATTTATCGACTTCTCGGAAGCTTACGATACAGTGTGGAGAGAGGGCATGATATATAAATTTCTTCGTGTAATTTCCTGCAAACTTATTGCACGCCTGTTAGACAACATGCTTAATGACCGGGTGTTCCAGGTTGTCATGGGCACCGATATCAGCTCTCAGAGGAAACTTAAGAACGGACTACCGTAGGGATCAGTGTTTGCTGCAATCCTTTTCAGCCTGTATATCGCAGACATGCCGAAAACAAGATCAGAAAAGTTTGGCTATGCCGACGACTGGGTTCTCGCCACGAGGTGCAGGTCAATCGAAACGTCTGAAGAAATCCTAACATAAGACCTGGAAACAATGGAAAAATATTTCCGTAGGTGGCGAATCCAAACCAATGCTTCTAAAATAGAGGTTACCTGCTTCCATCTAAATAGCAAACTCTCTAGAAGGGAACTTAATTTACGGTTCGAAGAAACCATTCTTACCCACAATAAGACACCAAAGTACCTGGGTGTTACCCTTGATCGAACATTATACTTTAATAATCATCTAACGAAAATGACTGAGAAGCTAAAAACAATACCTCCTGGGGTGCATCGGCCTCCACTCTCCGCTCTGGGTCTTGTCTTTTCGGCTGCCGAGTACTGTGCCCCGGTCTGTTTGAATAGCCCGCACGTGAGAAAAGTGGACACCCAACTTAATAACACGCTATGCGTATGATTGCAGGCGTGATCAAGACTACTCCCACAAGATGGCTCTCGATACTGAGCCACATACCACCACCTAACCTGCGACGGATAAATGCTCTTACACGTGAGTATAATGGACAACAGAAACTTACACGTGAGAATAATGGATAACAGAAACTTACCGATCCACCAAGATATTAAGGATGCCAACATCAACAGGCTTCGCGGACCGAGCGGGGCGGTGTAACGGTTAGCGTTCTGGCCTCGCATTCGGGAGGACGGCGGTTCGAACCCCCGTCCGGGCATCCAGATTTGGGTTTTCCATGGTTTCCCCAAATCACTCCAGGCAAATGCCGGGATGCTTCCTTCAAAAGGCCATGGCCGAATTCCTTCCCCCCCATTCTTTCCCGTCTCTAAAGACCTCGATGTTAAAAAGAGACGTAAAGCAGATACAAAAAAAAAAAAAAAACAGGCTTCGCTCTAGAAAACCACCATCGACATCAGCGAGGGATGCTATTCGTGAAGATTTTAACATCACCAAAGCTTGGATCCAGGAGTGGACTGTACACAGGTTTTGATTTACCTCGTACAACTTGGTCCACACTCAACAGAATCAGAACTCGGCATGGCAGATGCGCACACTCCCTGTACAAGTGGGGCAAGCAACCATCCCCCTTATGCGAATGGGATAGATTCAGAATATTGGTCATATTATTGAAGAATGCCCTATAAGATTTTACAGTGGTGATCCTGTGGACTTCCCGCTGGTAATTCAGGAATTGATAAACTAGATATATGTCTTTAATCTTGTAAAGTTGCAGTGTAATATATTTTATCAATGTTCTTAAAAGTGTCTAAACTGCCATACGATAAATAAATAAAATAAATCCGGCCCTGGGTGGAACCCTCCACGAGTCTATTCCGTTGCTTCACAAAACAATTTCTTCTTTAAATGCTGTCCCTGGTGAAATTGGAGAAAAAGTTAAAAGTAAAATCAGTAGGATGTTTGAATCAAACACAGGACTGCAAAAGATCCAATCATTTAACAAGTATTTAAGTGGGATCTCACAATCTTTGCCAGACTAATGTTCCTAGCAGTCACTGGACAAGTATTGCCCAATCACGATTGTTTTCGGCTTAGGGGACATCTACAAATTACATCACAGGAAATTCATGATTTTTGGACCCCTCCCTCCCCCCCATGTCACAGGTTGCCACATTTGTGGGATCCCCCCTCCCCTGGTGTGACGTCACATATTTTGCAATTTTAAATTTATAAATTAAAACAGCACTTCCAAAATGATTTATGAATTTCTTTTTTTTTAAATCATATCAACAATAAATCAAACACTTAAGAAAATATAAAAAAACATAAAAATTGTTTTAATGATTCTAAATTGAGTAATCATGTGTCCATGGATTTTAAATCCATTCCTTGATTCTGTTTATATTGGCATGATAGTCACTTAATTCTTGATTTAAATAGTGTTGGGAACATACGATGTGTCAACATCTTCATTTTCCGCCACGAGCCAAAAAGTGATACAAATTATGCATGTGATGTCACAAAGTTTATGACACGTCCCCCCCCCCCCCTCAAGGTGTGACATAATTTACTGATGGCCCCTTATAAGCTAATTCTGTCTGAAAATAGGAACTCTTTAACTCCTGAAGATATTGAAAAATACTTGGTAACATATTGTCATTCATTATTTTTTACGGAATGAAACATGTATATCGGTGAGCTGAAATAAAATAAATCATTTGGTAAGTGCATAATCTTTGAGTGGTAGTGCATATATTTTTTTTTTAGTGTTTGTAATACTTACATAACAATCAGTCCAGTTTTTTTCTTGCTATAGTCACCAGATTTACTCCAGCTGACATTTTACAGATTGCTTCCAACTAAAGCACTTGGCATTGTGGAACTCTGTTGTCGACAGTGAATACCCTCTAGATGCAGAATCGTGTAGTGTGTGCATATCCAAGAAGGCTAGAATAAACTTTTACTAATTGCATTTCTCAAATACTAGTCCCCGTCTTTGGTTTGATAGTCTGGAAACATTCGTTTTGTCCTCTTTCCCAGCATGACCACCTGATAAAACACGAATTACATTTTTTACCCTTCAGGTCTCGCTTACAACAAACTCAACCCCAAATCCCGACGTGCCTTGCATTGCATGCTCGATTGACGAGGTTACAATCTGAGAAAAGCCACTAAATATTACTTCTCTAGCAGAATTATTATCTTAGTTAACTTGATTAATATATTTGCTAGACCAGTTTATATGTTTCACCACGGTTCACCTTCCTCAGACATTTCTTTTTCCTCACCGAAATACTATACAGTATACACCTTTTCTACATCTGTACTTATGATTGGCCAGTACTTCATCAGATTCTGAATTAAATTTCAACATACATTTTCTCTATTTTGTCATTGACCTCTAATACATCTGGTTTAGGCATAGAGTCTACCCTTGTCAAATAGTTCTGTCACTAAACTGGTAATATTCATCATTCATTTTCCAACTTGATGAGCTTTACAAATCCCCGACTGTCGAGTGTGCAACTTAGATTAGGTTCCCCAGATAAGAAATCCTCCACATTATCTCATGAAACCCAACATGTAACACAAGTCATCCTAATTCCATTTCAAAGTTACAATCTACCTGCCCAAAACACTTTACCCTTTAAGAACGCTTCATTACATTTGCGAGTCAAGATTTCATTTCCTTGAAGCAGGGTCTTACCACTGGTCATTTGAGACTTGTCCACCTTTAGTAAAAGAATTCAAACCTTAAGGGGAGAATGTGGCCTGGACTATCCCCGCTCTTGTGCTCCTCTTCTCGGCTGTTGACTCTTGACATTGGTGATTATTCCATGGCTAGAGCCTCATCTATCAAACAGGGTGCTCCACACAAACTAGAGGATGAGATTTGGTTTAAAAAGGTAAAATAATTTCAGCCCATTTTACTGCAGTTTTATTAACAAAAAGTGAAAACATCTGTGAGCAATGGCCATTTCTATATATTGATGTATAAATTATACTTCTCATCGTTCACTTATTTCTCCTTTTTTAATTCCTAGTCTGTATCTTAAAAAACTGCTAGGAATAATCCAAACATATCGCAATTTGTGCTCTAACAATTGTTTATTCAAAATTTTGTCACGCTATGTCTGCTACTTCGATTTTTGGAAGCTTCTTACGCAGTCATCCGTAAATCAATATGTTGAGCATTTTATTCCGTAAGAAACTTCTATTCTCAGTGCACGTTGATGACTGTTTCCTTATAATCTCTATACAGTGTGTAAAAAATATTTCATGAAATGTGTTTAGTAAAATAATAATACCAATGAAATAATATGATAAATGAGATTCATTATACAAGAGAAGTGAGTATCTTATAAGCACATACATTTCACCTTCTCAACAAAGTGACCACACATAAGAGTACAAAACTGAAAAAAATCTGAGCTTCTATATCTACATGTATACTTAGCAATAGGCTTGTGTGCACTAAGAATAAATCGGACGCATAGCAGTTTTTAATGATTAATCATGCTAAGGGGATACCAAAAACAAAATTATTTATTATAAAAGATAAAGATTATTATTATTTTTAGAAAATAAATTCAACAAAATCAGCATTCAGTCACGTGACTACAAACACCAAAGAGAAAGCACTACGTCATGTTACGCGAAAGTAGTTGACATTTTCGCAGAACAGAACAGGTTACTTGTTAAATTTACATTTGTAGCAATTTTTGTCAGGTTAATACAGTTGTTCTCAATTATATGTTGAAAGATAAGTATAATTCACTATGGAATCAGGATTTAGCAACACAAACAGTAGTAAAGAACGGTGATGTGGTTAGGCTGAAATGCATTCTGGTCTATGCAAGGGACAGCTATGGGAGATAATAATAGATTTCGTTCTACACTTTGATACTATCTTTGGCATGAACAATGTCTCAGAAAATGGTGGTTGTTCAGCACTATTAATTGTTTGCCATTTAGTAACTTTTCAGTTGCATCACGTCTAAGCTACATTTCTTTTTGCTTTCATATACACCTTTTCTAGAAAAGTATATCCTCAAAAACAGATGTGGCAAATTTTAAAACTATGGAACTGCCAATTTTCAGTCTGGTCTAAGCTTCATCTTAGCCCAACATCACCACCTTTCAGTTAAGATATCCCAAGGACCAAGGAAGATATTAATTTTTTTGATTCTTTACTTTTGATTTGTTCCATCGAGCTGCATAAAAATCTATCATCAGATTGTGGCACCACGGTAATGATAGTGCTACCAGTGTGTGTTTATTATATTAAACGTAACACTAAAGAAAGATTTTAAATCATAAAATCACAACAACTTCCTTATTATGTTATCAATACTTGAAATGTAGTGGGTCTGCAAAATTCATCAGTTTTGCTTAGATTTAGAAAAATATTGTGCACCAACAATTCCATCAAAATAGTCTTCACAAAAATAGATTCTCGAATCTGCAGATAAACTATGAGCATCCTCCATTTCAAGTTTTAATCACTTTTTCTGTATTTGTTCATTGTTTGCAACGTATACAAAAATCTTGTTTGGCATTTTTATTGTTGTGCTTTTACACTGGGGCACTACACAGTGCTTATAAAACAAGGAATTCATTTTTAATTAAATAAAACTGACACCTGCCATTTTGTTTTGTTTCCAGTGGTGTGACGTCATTCAAAACGCAACAACAGTTTTGAGCGTTTTCGGGGTAAATTTAAAATTGTTTATAAAAATGCAAAATTCATAATGTAAATGTTGGATTTTTTTGTTTAAATTTTGATTTTTATTTTTTTTTTTATTTTTTTTAGTAAAATCAGTAACAAGGTAATGTATTAACCTATTTTTCAAAATTAGTTAACCAGCCAATTCCTAAAATTGAAGGTGGCAGAGGGGGCTTTGCACAAAATTAATCTTTACTCCGTGCATTCCAATCCCAACAAGCACGAAGGAAGAAACAATTCATACAAATATCAGTGAGGCATCTTATTTTTCTAATACTATCACTCCTGTCATTGTGGCCTTAATACGTTGGCGGACAAAATATTTCATCGCCCTCACAAATGAAAATGAATGTAAGCATTTTTACCAATAAGTTTAACGAAACCTACGCCATCTCTGTACCAGTGTATCCCAGCCAAATTTACGAATCAATTCTGTGACACTTTCACAAGGACTTTAGGAAGCAATCACAAATCGAGCGGTTCTTCTCTGTACTTTTTCTGTACTGTCGATCAGGCCCCTGCAAAACTGGTCCCAAATGGTGCAACAGTAACTGAATGTGGACGCATGAGAGTTTTGTACGCTATCTCCTTTGTGCATTACAATTTTTCAAAATTTGATGACCAAATTAATATGCAAGTCCCATTTCATGTTGCTCTATACTGTTACACCCAAATACTTCATGTCCGGAATCAGCCATATCAATAACTGAACTGTTTACTTTGTATTTCAGAATAAACAAATTATTTTTACTAGTTATGTAGATTGTCTTGAACTTTTTAAGTTGCCATTAGTTGCACCATGCCGAAATAACATTAGCAAACAATCTCCAAGATTGTTTGTGAAAATTAAGAAGAGAAGTGGCCCTATCACACTTCCTCGAGCGACACCCAATGTAACATCTAGATTAGAAGAGGCTAGCAACAATGACACACTGTGAACAACCAGTTAGAAAATCCTATATCTATCCACAAAGTTGCTCCGATATACCGTATGCTCGAATCTTCACTATAAGTCGATTGTGAGGCACAGAATTGAAAGCTTTCTGAACATTCAAAAAAATTGCATCAATTTATGAAGCTGTCATTATGTCATGTGTAAATAGGGCGAGTTGTGTTCCCCCTGATCTTATCTTCCAGAATCCATGTTGATTAACTTTCAATTTCGAAATTAAACAAAAGGAATAAGTTTCTAAATCTGCATATTACTTTCAGCTCTCAAAAGAATAATAGACAAATCCCAGCGAAATATACCAGATACATGAAAGAAATATACAGGACTAAAAAGTTTATTTAAAAACTTTGCAATTCTAAGTAGTAAAAAAATTACAAACATAATGAAGGAATACATGTTAATTTTATACTTAATATGTAGTTAAGTATACTACATGACTAGTTATCATTCATATATCAGAATGAATTGTGAAAAACAGAAAATATAGGTAGATATTCATAATTTCCTTATCATAAAATTATAGAAAGGAAAAAAAATTGTCGATAGACAAAACTAGGAAATATACTGCTGTTTGACCAGCATCAGGAGATACATACACACATTTTTTTTATTAATTCTTTTAAAGAAAATACTGAAAATTGCAAAATACATGGCTTTTTTATAAACTGTTTTAATACTTTACAAGTGCTGGACTAATACTATATTTTTCACACACACATTTTATATGTTTAGTGAGGATGAAAACCATCTAAAAAATAGACAGTGTACCAGTATACCAGTCTTAACTGACAGCAGGTGATTACAAGAAATAGAAGCCCCAAAAATTGGACAGCATCAGAATATAACAATTGCAAAAATGAAATAAAATAAATATGTTTATGGAGTAAACACCAAAGCTAGATATGTGGCATGGAGGGGAAATGAAAAGTTTTCACAGAATCTCCTCATGAGAAATAATTATTTGCCTACACGTGTCCCCAACACAATGCTTCTTCTTGCAGCCACCTATAAACAGTTTTAATAGTGTATAATAATTTATATCCACATCTCATTTTACAAGAATTTGAAAAGACACCATTTTCATTTTTGAATGTTTCCTTTTTCGTGTTATCACCAGAAAATGCTCTTCTTATTTTGAAAGCAAGGATTAATCTAATACCAGCTTGCCAGCCTATCATAAATTCTTATTCCTGCAAGATAATCATTTCCAAATCATGTTTCGTGTTTTAAGTTTTGTCTGATCCGGATGAAAGCATTCAAATGATTTGAGAAGTACAAACAATAAACTGTAACACTCCAATAAATACTTCCATCCACTGACTACACATTCATCCTTATTAATCTTAAGGCACACCAGCATGTTTCAAGACATAACAGCCTTTTATCCTGATTAATATAGAAGACATTACAGATCAGCTAAAATACAATTTAAGTACTCCAGTTTCAATTACATCATGAGACATAACTAAACAATCAGTCAATGTCTGAATTTTAGTTAAAGAAATCAAATTCACAGACACATTGTACACAAATATTAACTGCTGTAATGAAAATACAACAGTAACAAAGATTAGAATAACAAAAAATAACTTGAATACATTTTTAACATTTCATGACCTGTATTCCACAACACTGAAGCATTTAAGTATTTATCATGTAAGTACCAATAGGGAATAGTAATCGAAAGCAGACAAATTTCAGAGGAACAAACTTGACGTTAAGATGCTGATTCCTTTTATCACCACAGTGTCGAAGAACATCACAAAACTAGTCCTCAGTTGTTTATATATTGTGGAAACTGAATTTCCACTGGCATTAAGAATACTGTAAATTTTTAAAAATATGTTTTTGTGGTAGAACATAGTTCCTTATACAGTACATTTTTATTGACTGTTTCACAGGATATACATGAAAATATGGAAAAGGAACAGAATCCGCAGCGCCTGAAAATTTCTCTAGCACCAAATAAATTGTCAGGTACTATTATATGGAAATCATTTCAGCTGTAGCTTTTGTTGATATCAAACCTTGTACTATTATTTTCATAAGAAATATGTGTGGCAACTATATATTCTGAATAACTATCTGCACTAAAAATAAATCACAAAAATATCAGACAGTGGACAAATATCTGACAACATGTACCGTGTCAATACATGCAAAACTTTACCATAAATTTTTCACTCACACAATGTTTTCAGCTAATCACAGCAAGAAATCAGGAAAAAAACTAGTAAAGGTAACAAATAACACAATATATAATAACAAAGTATATAATAACAGCATGTTACAAATCTATAGGCCAAGAATCTGTCAAATGGCCTCCATTACTCTGCAATTATATAATGAAGCAAATTCTCACTCCTAAAACAGACTGCCATCTCATTAAATACTTACACAAGCAAAGATACAGAGTACATGAAGCTTAAAAACTATCAGTTGATGTTGCCTACAGTGGTACAAAAACATACATACCCAACAAGAAAATAATAACTGTTAAAATTACTCCTATACGTTGTTCGCTCTGAACTGTAGGCTGAAGGCCATGTTTCCCTCATCCCGTTCGTCACCTCACCACACCCTCGCGTTGCCTTCCCCTCTGAACAGACCACTGCGTACAGGCTCGCAAGACACATCGTTGCAGTATTCCTGTGCTTATTCTTCGCTATAAAATGCTGTAAGTGAAATGGGTTCAGATAATTGTTATATTAGGCGACAGTCAAAACCAATTACTTTTAATGTGTTTAATTTCTTTAAGATCCATATGGAGATTTGTTCAAAAGCAAAACTCCGCACAGAAAGAAAATTTGCAGTTTTAATTACTTTTTTAATTTTTCTGCAGTGTCACTGCTGACATTTCAATCCCAGCCAACCTGGGATATTCTTCAAGGCTACTGAATCTGCAGAAAATGGTCCATCATACAGTTTTCGTAGTTTGTTGGAAAATTTGAATCAAGTGTTATGTATTTCAGTAGTGTGTATACATTTTTGTTTTGTTTATGGCTTTGTGCCTCAATGATGAGTACATTAGAGATGTGGTGTGTATGTTATCACAGATACTGCACAAATGAATTTATCCCTCTGCAGCAATTTTACTTCTTCAATAGTAGAACATGAAGTGAACAGTGCAGATGTAGAGGCAGGATGTTTGGTGTGAGAAATTCATAATACGTACGACAATACAAAAGAAAAGAGGCGAGGTTAAAAATAAATGCAAAGAAAAAAGATGAGTATTCAAATTAAACAATTACAGATATATAAAAACATTAAAATGATATTTAAAAATGCAAATAAAAAATAACAGGAGGTAAAGCAGGGTGTAAAGGGGCAGAGGGAGGGACATATAAAGAAAGGAGTGCAGCTCCCCTCAGTTTCCGGTAAAATCCTAGTAGGTACAATGACATGAACAATGAAACAAGGATTAAAGTTTTTGCTGTTGATGATAATGCGTCATGGAGTATGTTGAAACAGAGCAGTCAGGATTCTAAGTGAATACTATTGCCTATGATTGTCAAAATACTATCCATCAGTATGATCAGTCAGATCCGTGTATAAAGCAGGAAAATTTTTGCAAGTAAGGTGGTTAATGGTGTGATGAATTTCCCAAATGACGTACCCTACAATAGGAAAACAAGAGTTAAAGTGTTGGTTGCAGGGTGCACATTACAAGACTTACAGTGGGGTCTGTTGTAATCGGAGGACTAAGGAGATTGGCACTTTTTGTGCCAGATGATTGAGGTTAGGGGGTCTACTTGAGCAAGTTTTTGGAATGGTGGGAAGGAGCTGGTGGAAGAGTAATTTAACTGTAACAAAGCAATTGCTCCGGTGGCAATTTCCCTACATACCTATTTTCCCCTTTTATTTTCTAATCTTCTTTTGCCCTATACAAATTTTAATTTTAAATTCTTTTAGCATATTTGGTAAATTATTTATGATTTCTCTTGGTAATTTATTCCAATCTCTGACCCCTTTCCTACGAAAGCAAATCTTCTCATACCCTTATGCCTGAAATTGAGTGCCAGTGTGTGGTCAAGTTCATCTATTCCCTTACATGCATCTCTCCTAATTCTTCCATCAATATCTTTCCATGCCTCGTCGCGAATCCATGCTGTGTACACTCCTATGAATCTCTTCTTTTATCACAGTGGGATTGAAGGGAACCATGGCGCAAAGGTACAATGTATATGGATACAAGGTATGTGAAGATATGTGAATGCTCTAGTTGGTATATAGTGGTTAATGGGTTACACTGACTGGAAAGTAGCAAGCGAAATTTGTTCATGCAACAAATCTGGGGAATAACTGTGGGATATATTTAATACTCGGTCAGAGGATAATGGCCAGAACATATTAGAGCTTTCTCTCCCTTCCACAATATGTCCAAATGTGAGAATATTCTGTTTGGCAAGCAATGTTTCCTCTAAATAGTTATCCATGATTGCCAATTGACATCTTCAATTTCCCACCAACCCCAAACTTACTTAGTAACTGTACACAGCATTTGTTTTAGTATTACATAATTTGCAACATATTAATAAATAATTAGCTAAGATACAAATTAAACCTAAGCACTATACATTTATTAAAAAATGCTCATATGAAAATCAATCATGCCTAGTGTATTTCACTGAATTGGTTTATGGCAATTTAGACAACAGTCTGCTAATAGTCACAACTATCACTCTTTCTTACAAATTAATAATTTCAAACTTTACAGCAGCGATTTATAAATTTAGCCTGGCATCTTGCCATATCTGTTAATATATCTAGCAAAAGTCACAATAAAATTTTTATACAATTCTCAAATGTTAACAAAAATTATTTAAAGGTCCTTAACACTGCTCAGTTAAAAACCCTATGGAGCCCCATTAAACACTGTATGTAACAACAGTAATAAAACTTAGCAACATTGTGTATACAAACTGAACACAATTCTTTCATATACAAAATCATTAAAATGACTTTCATAATTAACCATGTCAATATTACTCCATTTAACTTCATGTGAACAAAAGATATAAAGGCTGCAACAGACACTTACATCCACAGACATCCTCCTTCTTGCCCATATGATTCTACCTTTTTTAAATATAATTTTGCTTTTGCCCTTCTACCTTAATTGACATGCAATACCATAAACAGCAGTTTTGTACTCCAAATGTTGATTTAGTTTATTCAAGTTATCCTTACAATTTGATCCACTATTAATTAAAACATTTTTTCCACTTTAATGCAGAGTTTAGTAACAGAACATTGGCAACTTTAATCATATAAATACTGCACCTGCTGAAGTGGTCAAATGTTTGCTAAAAAGTACAACAATTGAGATCTAAGCAACACTAACAGAGTCGCGCTCGCGCTCGTACTCCAGCGTGCCACCGCCACACATTACCCGGTTCCTCGTCACTGGGATGAGAGCAATCAGCACACCAGAAATGATGATAAAAATCCCAGCTAAGTAGAAGGATACATCCCAATAGCCAATTAGATCGAATAGTCCACCTAGAAAATGAAATGAATATTTCTAACAACATGCTTATTTACTTGTAGTACTATTCAATAAAAACAATTTTGATAAAAGTAGGGACAAGAGGGACAAGTATTGTGGCTGTTTACTGATGAAACCTTATGAGAGCTTGTTCAGAGTAAAATCTACAGTCTGTATTCACTTAACTTTCTGAAATTGGATAAAGGAAACAAAGAAACTGCTGAGAGGCACTGAAAATAAGATAGAATAGGGAAAATAAACAGTTACCCGTCACTTACCATAGATGAAGGCAGGAGGGCAAAACACGTAAAAACACAAAAACAAACGAATTGCACAATATTTCGACTTCAGTCTTAGTCCTGTGGGAGGAGAGACATATGGCAGAGGCAAAGATGTGGTCACATCCGAGCCCGCCACATGAATCTTTCTGAAATGGAATGTCTCTATTGGTGTTATGGAAAGTAATTTTTTTTGAGTGAGTTGGGCATTATACACATTATAATTTTTACTGTACTGAAACGTATACATTTTATGATTTATCCTAAGACTTGTAAGCCCTAAGTAGGTGTGAGGGAAATTTTGGGTTTTGTGTATTTGTAAGGCTGATATAGGCAGAAGTTTTACTAACTACTTTACTAAATAATAGTATGCTTAACAGACAAGTCATCCAACTTTTTTTATTTTTTTTTTTAATCAACTATCCACAACACTGAGAAAAGTCATTTTGTTTCAGAAAGAGAAGTGAGTAAAAGTTATATGCAGAGTGGCCAAGTCACAAGATTTTCTTAGATACATATTTTTATAGGCCCTTAATCTGGCCTTCACTTCTGGTATGGCTTGAATGCATGTGAAGAATGTCAGAATACTTTTGTTGTTTGGATTGCACCTGAATCCGTAGGAGCCTTATACCGGGTAGGCCTAACGGTTTAGGTTTGGCAGCTACAATAGGGGTGGATTATGACGCAGGTAAGAAACCCCATCCACTCAGCCATTACGACCATATGAGATGACTATCATTTATTTATTTTTGTATTTTTTCTTTTTTTATGGCTTTATGCCTCGTCAACAATGAGGTCATTAAGGGCGGGAAAGGACGAGGGGCAAGAAAGGGATGGAATTTCAGTTTTCTACTACAGAAATAGTTTAGAATTCTCATGATTATCAATGAGTGAATGTGTAAGTGACAAAATTGTCAAAATTTGCATCTGAATAAATTACAAACTAAGGGCAAGAATGAAACAAAATTTAATGTGTTTACTAAGAATACTGATAGTAATACATAATAGAAATTTGAAGCATGTAATGTCATCCTGATCGACACTATTAAGGTATACAAATTGTCAGAATCACATCTAGAAAATGGTACGTGGTGCTGTCATTGATTCAACATAGCAGGGCACGTGAGCATTATTTTGGTAGCAATTCATACAGTAATCCTGGGTGTTACTGCAAGCATGAAACTTGGCATATGTATCTCCTTTTCACACAAAACACAGTAATTCAAAATATTGTTTACTTGTGTTCCATTTTGTGGTTTACTGTCAAAACCTTCTTTCTTGCTTTGAGCTTTGCTGAGTGACTCATTTAATTTTCTCTGTCAATTACCTTATCTATTTTGCCTTTATCTTAGTTTTTTGTTACTACTACATAGTACAATAATCTTGTCAAAGTTATTCTCTTCACCTTTATAACATTTTTGCCATTTGTGTTACTCTGGTCATCAGACAACCTCCTAACATTACTGTGTCAGAAAGTGGGAGGTAAACATCACTTACTAAAGCAGCACCTACATTGCAATTGATAGAAAATAGAACACAAAACTAGATTTTTTTTTTTTTTAACAGTTTAACGTCCCTTTTTAACAACGTGGTCTTTAGAGACGGGAAAGGATGGGGGCAAGGAATGTGAAGGAATTCGGCCATGGCCTTTTGAAGGAAGCATCCCGGCATTCACCTGGAGTGATTTGGGGAAACCATGGAAAACCCAAATCTGGATGCCCGGACGGGGATTCGAACCGCCGTCCTCCCGAATGCGAGGCCAGAACGCTATCCGTTACACCACCACGCTCGGTCACAAAAACTAGAATTTTATATTCTCAGCTATCTTAGATGACTTTATTGCTACATTGTTCGAAACAGTGTTGGAAGTCTCCTTCATGGCGTGTGCCGCTTTTTCTATTACAGCTTCAGTGAACTGAAATCCTGCTACTTTTGTTGCTGATTTGACCTCAGATAAAAGTCATGTGTGCAAGGTTAGGTGAATAAGGTGGATATTGTTCTTCACTAGAAAGAACTTGACAGACACTGCACAATGACATTGGGTGTTGCCTTGACGGAGAACCCATGACATGTCCATCCACAATTCAAATCTTTTTTCTTATTTTTTCATGGAATTGAGGAAGAAACTCAAGGTTAACAGATAGTCAGATCAAATCAGATTACTAACTTTTTCAATATTTTCATTCGTTTTTGATGTGGAAGGACGACCTGGGTGTGAATCATCTTCAACTTCTTTTTGGTTATCTTGGAAATGCTTAAACCACTCACAAACTAGTGCATATGTTAAAAATTCACTGCCATAAACTTCTTTCAGTAGTGTTTATCCAAGTTTCATGTAAAATTTCATGACAATTCGTTGCTATGTTATTATTTTTCTGGCAAAACAAAACAAGCTGTTATACAAAGAAGGCCACGGCCAGACTGATTTGTTGACAGACACAGCAGGCACTGAAATCGAAAGAGAAAGCTTCAGGCTACTCAGATGCCAGTAATTTGCCTTCTGTAGTGGCTTAATTTTATAGCCACACTTCATATTTTTCCTTCCTAACTTTTCTGCATTACTTGCAATAAGAAAATCTATCCTCCAAAAGTTTTGTAAATGGTATGACTGGTAAATACTGCCCATGCAGAAAGACAATTAGCATACATGGTGGAAAAAGCAAGCCTGATGTTTGAACACTTCAAGTTAAGGACTGCTCTTTGCCAGCAAATTTCTCCCACTCTAATAAACCCTAAACACAAGTAAAGATAACATGAGGATGTTTCAGAAAAATGATGTGTTTGGAAGGGCAGATGAACATTAAATCTTATAGAATTATAGCTGGAAGGCACTGTAAAAGAATATTATGGAACCATGTTTGATTTACACACAAAACTAAGGATAGTGTTAATAAATAGGACAAAAAGATAAATACATGTGGCATTGTTCGCTGGCACACCCAGATGGGTTGTTCAGCCACCAAGTGGCGGAGTTTTTAAATGCTGCACATTTAGACTGTATTTGGTTGGACAAAAAGTTTAATGAAGGAAGTTTGTGAATAAGCACCGTAACCAATGAATTATTAGACAACACTAACAAACAGGAAATTAGTAATAATGAAGTTAACAAAACTTTATACTCGGTGTATATGAGAGATGGTCTTCAGTAACAATTTACCACCTATTGTCCGTGCCAGTTCTCACAGCAAAAGTGTTCTTTTTAATGAATACAAGGGTCTTCCTATATAAATGTCAGATCTAGTATATTAATTCAAAGGGTGGACTCCCCCCTCCCTCCTAGTCAGGTTCAGTCTCCAATAATTGCAATACACTGTGATGATACAAAGCTGATTTTGTAGTGGTACCATCTACTATATTCGACCAAGATTTAGTAAATACAGCAATTATTTTTACTTATTATGTGACAAATTATTTCTGCAGACAATACCACACTTATCTGGTTATCACAATTGGTGTGATTAAATAAGTTTGAGTAAAAATCATGATTTAAATTAAATGATTTTTTCAATAAAAATATGGGATTTGATCAAACTGTCATTTATTGGACTAACCATAGTACATACCTAGTCTATGTTGGAATTTTTATACCTAAAAAGAAACACTAATTTTCCTGCTTTTGCTGTCCCCAACCTATTTTGTAAATTAGACTGAACAATCATGAAAGTGTAAAAAAACTCCTTCCACCGATGCTGATTATGCTACTACACCAAATAGTTGCTGAAAATTGCGTATAAATTAGATTGTTTTTCTTCATTAAAAATATGTTTTTGCAACTTCCACCACTCCAGAACAGTGAACCTTTTTTTAAAAAAACATCATTCTGTAAACATCACATATTTCAAGGGTTTTGGTTGAGACTTTACTTTTATAATTATTGGCAGTAAACCTGAACCACCATATTGAGTTCTAGCTTCCTGCGATCCAATTTCTTCCTTTTCTTCTGTCACCGTGAATTTAGTTTAGCTGGGTCTAATAAATATGCCAAAATGTGGCTGGGCATCACAGCTTGGTTGTATCTCTTTTTAAACTTAAATACACGGCTGAGGCTAATTTAATCGAATTTGGTTTCAAGTCTTTTCCATGCCTTTACTGCATCTGACAGAGAAATTACTTTTTATATATATATATATATATATATTGAACATTGGATAGGATAAAAAACCACCGCTTACCAAAGAAGGGGATTCCAGCGGCGTTGGTACACGAAAAAAACACGAACACACAAAGAATAAAATTTTCGAGCTTGGCTCTTCCTCAGTAGAAGTGAGATGGCTGCACGCAAGAGCTGCTGGCAGCCAACTATACTAAGATTTATTATACTAAGATTTCAGACACACTATTAAAACCATAGCAATTTTAGTAAGATTCCAGACATGTGGCTTCCAAGATGTGTCTATGGAGTCAAATAGAAGTAATTCAGTTTAATGTGAACATTTAACCAAACATCAATAGAAAAATTGACACAATCATTTGAAAGGTATGAGAAACTTTTTTCTTCTAGGCATATTTCACCTAATAACTTATCGGATACATCCTTAAGTAGCCTGATGTTCTACACATCTGAAACTGCAGTTACTAGTAAACATGGCTCTTGCTATTTGCTTGTCTAACTCTTCTTTGTTACATTTGGAAGTTTTTACTAAAAATGAGATCAGGTTTCCACATTTATTCTTTTTAAATGGAGGTGGTACACACCTGTCATCATTTAGTGAAAAGCTTACAGAAATAATGGGCTGGAAGAGTGGTGTCAATACCATACCATACTTTGAAAAAATATTTACCTATCTTTATCAGGATTTTATGCATGGGTGGCTGGCAATGGCAGTAGATTGTGCATGAATAGTGTAGATGTCTCTACACAAACTTTTTAAATAATAATAATAATAATAAAAAGAAACAATTAGTAAAAAAATATTTAAATCAATGAGAAAACAAATTAGTTACCTTTTATGTATTTTTTCTATTAATGAGAAATACTGCTTTACAACTTCAATAACACTCAAATTTTCATTTATTCACATTGCATTTTGACTTTTTATTTGTTCAACAAGAATTTTCATTTCTTTTTTACACATCTTACAAATAGCTCTGCATTCCGTTTTTGATTAGCTATTCATTTCTATATATATATATATATATATAAATGCCAGATGGGATCTTTATGTCTTTCACTAGGCATTTTGATTTAATTTTTATAGCACAATAAGTTAAATAACTTGTATAAACACGTTTTTTCGGTGCCAGGTGTCAAAACAAAATGAGGGGATTCCTCTTTTCTCCGCTGCCTACAGATGCATAGATCAGCAGTTTCCATCCTATGGGTTGCGACCCACTGTGGGGTCGTGGCGTGTGTTTTGGTGGGTTGCAGAACAATGGAGGTGTTTGCCACAAAAATATTTTATTTCATCTATTTAAAAAATATAACATGATACTTTACAAGTGCAATAATTATGAAATCTATTAGCTTAAATTAAAACTTTGTAAGAAAAAATAAGTTTCCTTAAACAGTCAGCCAGTATTATGCAATAACCTAGTTGTGATATATAGCAGCATCGTTACAGTAACCGCTGAGCACCACCTATCCCGCCCCACTCTAGAGCGGAGATGCGAGCGGATCACCTGCAATTTTATTTCTCTCATTGTCATTTTCTTGTTTATTCTTGAATCAAAATCGAAGTCTTTGATCGAAAGAGTCTTTCGCTGTTTGTGAAAGTGAATTATTCATTGTGTCTTGTTTTAATTGAGAGTAGATTTAATGTGATTATGGAAAGTACTGGATCATGGCATAAAAAAAAAAGAGTATCCAAATGGTGAGGAAACTTCAACTTCCACAGATAGTAATATTAAGTTTGAAAATGTTGCTGAACCACAACCACGTATTTGTAATTACAATGCAGGCAGCGCAAAAAAGCAAAAGACGTATCTGCAAAAGTATAATCTGGATTACAAGTTTGTGTTTTCGATTACTGGAGAGGAGCCAATACCTCACTGCGTGAGTTGTTGTGAAAATTTGTCCAATGAAATCATGAAGCCATCAAAACTTGAAAGGCATTTGTCAACCAAGCATCCTGATTACACAGGTAAACCTCTTGAATTCTTTCAAAATAAAACGCGACATTATCTTTCAACCAAATCTACAATGTCAGTATCAGGCCAACAAAACAAACTGTCAAAGCGTCTTGCCAATTATCTTTGTTAATAACAAAGCAGGGAGCTGCTTACACAGTAGGTGGGGAACTTATTTTACCTGCAGCAAAAATAATATCTAATACTTTTTTTGAAGGAAAAAAGTAAAAAGAAGTAGTGATATCCCTTTATCAAACCCTACTGTAAAAAGTAGAATTGATGAAATGTCTAATTGGGTTGAGGAAACAATGATTTCAACTCTGAATAAAAGTGATTATTTTTCACTACAAATTAATGAAAGCACAGTTGTTGCTGGTCAGGCAAATTTATTAGCTTTTGTTCGTTTTGAGTTCAACGAAGAAGAAAGAAGAAGAAATGTTGTTTTGCAAAAGGAAATTTTTTAAATGTGTTGACACTTTAAAAATAAATAAATTGTTTGGTCAAAATGTGTAGGTGTGACAACTGATGGTTAACAAACAAAGCTGATGAATTGCTAGTCCACATAAATGAATTAAATGATATCAATAGAATTGATGTTTTATGCTTGTCTGAACACCACATAACTACAGAAATAGGTATGTCAAATGTAACCGACTTTAATTCAGCTTCTCATTACGATAGAACAAACTTGGAGAAAGGAGGAGTTGTCACTTTTGTTAGTAATGGTTATAGTTTTGAGGATATGATTATTAGCAAGTATTGTCTCGATCAACATTTTGAAGCTTGCGCTACATGGCTATATTTCAATAATGAAATGTTCATAATAGTAACAGTATACAGAGCACCATCGGGAAACTTTTCTATTTTTATGAATCAATTTTGACTCTTATTAACATTTTTAAGCAGAAAAGAAGTCAACATAGTCGTATGTGGTGATTTTAATGTAGATTTTCTAAATAACTTACCTGTAAAGTCATGTTAGAATCATTAGTCAGTTCATTCAATTTAACTCAGGTAGTTAATTTTCCAACTAGAATAATGAATAATAGTTACTCAGCTATAGACAATGTTTTCCTAGATACCTCAAAATTCAGTTATACCATCAAGCCATCCATCAATGGAATTTCAGATCACAATGCCCAGTTATTAATCATCAACACTGCAATAGGAACTAGCTCTAAGAGTAATGTTTTTAAACTTCAGCGTGTAAACAATGATGAGTCAGTTACTTGTTTTAGAAAGTGCCTCAATTCCACAAACTGGGAACAGGTTTACAGTGCACAAGGTATGGATGAAAAATACAACATTTTTTGTAGCATTGTATTAAATTACTTTGAAAGTTGCTCCCCCTTGAAAAAGTGCCGTTCTTCTCGAAAAGAACAAAAACCGTGGATAACTATTGACATTAAAACATCATGCATTTATAAAAGGAAGTTATATATTGCCTCTAGGAACAGTGAGAATGCTAATGTTAAAACACATTAAAAACAGTACTGAAAAAGGTTATTAAAGAATCTAAAAGTATGTACTACAAACATAAAATTCGTGATCCTGAAAATAAAATTAAGACAATATGGGACATTGTAGAAAAGGAAATAAGAAAAAGTAAACAAGTATTGATATTTTTATCAAAGAAAAATCAGTAGAATCTAATTTTTCAATTGCTGATATATTTAATGAACATTTTTTATCTGTAGCTGATAAATTGACTGCCAATAGCTCAGTGACTCACAGTATGGATTTTGTCAGAATAGGCTTCCAAGAAAAATTTAACTCTATATCTGTAAAATGGTTATGATGGGATTTCCAGCAGATTAATTAAATTTTGCTCCACATAATTAAGTAATATACTAAGTTATCTGTTTAATATATCTTTATTTGAGGGTACTTTTCCAGAAAGGCCTTAGAATGCTGTAGTTAAACAACTCTATAAAAAGGGAGATAAGGCAGCCATATCGAATTACCAACCAGTTTCATTACTAACAGCCTTCTCCAAAGGTTTTGAGAAAGCAATGTACAATAGAGTTTATGAACACCTTCATAATAATAATATTCTTACAAAATCACAATTTGGTTTTCAAAAGGGTCATTCAACAAAACAAGCTATATTTGCATTCACTGACAATATTTTAGAAGGAATAAATAATAAATTAATTCCTGTGGACATTTTTTGTAACTTATCATAAAATTCTGATACAAAAACTAAAGTATTATGGTATAGATGGCATTGTTAATAAATGGCTTAGTTCTTACCTTCTAAATAGAAAACAGAAAAAGTCAATGGAGAATTTTAAGGCTGCCTTAAGAAGTCCACTGTTCTCCGAGTAGAAACTAATAAGATGTGGAGTACCTCAGGGTTCTATATCGGGGCCACTATTGTTTTTAATATATAGAAATGATCTACCCTGTGTTTCATCTAAAAACTCAAAATTTGTCCAATTTGCAGATGACACAAACATAGGAATTAAAAATACTCCAGATTTATCTAGAGAATATATTTAAAATTATGTCTTTGAACTGATTACTAAATGGTTTACAGCTAATGGCTTGTCTTTAAACTTTGATAAAACTCAGTATATGCAATTCAGTACATCACACAGATTAACACCGGATATAGACATAAAATTTGCAGGACAGTCCATTCAAGAGGTAGAGAGTATGAAATTTCTAGGTTTGTATATTGATCATAATTCAAAATGGAAAGTACATGTTTCTGACTTACTAAAGCGATTGGGTGCAGCCACTTTTGCAATTCGTACAATTTCAGCTATAGGTGATCTACTTATGAGGCAGCTAGTTTATTTTGCTTATTTTCACTCCTTACTGTCATATTGAATAATATTCTGAGGCAATTCTACCCTTTCACATTCTTTTCAAAAGTAAGGCGCTTTTTCACCTGCTGTTTCTCTTTTCTAGAAAGCCTTACTGCTGAACCATGCCTCCGTCCGCAGCTACTTTTGCATCCTTGATCATGATTACGTGCTTGCTGTTGAATTTCCTTGACTTCTTTAGCTCTTTTAGCTTCCATCAATTGGGCTTTATAAAACGTAGATGTTATGATCATAGAAATGAGGGCCTTTCGCCCTCTATTTGAGATATTGGCAGACTTGTAAGCATGAAAAAGAAGGGATCCGGTTTAGGCAAATCACGGGGGTCCGCTTAACCCAATAGATTTTTAACCAAACATTTCGACAAGACAGTCCAGTGAGAAACATTAATCTAAAACCTTATCATTTAAAAGTGTATATTGGTTGGAAGGCTTAACTGCCAATTTCCACGAGAAATTCAAAAAAAATAGCCCACTGTAAAAACTTGGTTCACCGACAACACACATAATGGTGATTTGGCGATCAACAATTAAAGTGAGGAACACGAGCTCTCTATTACAGAGTGATAGAAGCCAAAACTACTATTTACGCTTGATTCCACTAGAGTTCAGTTCAATACAGAGGCAGGAAGCCGGGGACCCTCTTTAGGGGGAGGGGTCCGGAATAGGGCACTTTTCTCTATACATTAATGTTCTTTGTAGTCACAAATTATACATTGTTTGAAACAAATAGTAAAATACACAATTAAGGCACTAGAAGTAAAAATGATCTTCACAAGTGTTACAAGTCATTGTCATTCGTTCAATAAGGGGTCCGATATTCAGGGATACATATCTTCAATAAGCTCCCAACACATTAAATGTCTAGCAGATGATAAGAATAAATTCAGGGGGAAAAAATGAAAGAATTTTTAACTGACAGCTCCTTCTACTCTGTCAAAGAAATTATTTCTAAGGTATCTAAAAAATAACTGCCAGTAGCTTGTGGAAATGTAGTTTACATAATTAATTTGCCATATATGCTATGACTGTATATCTCCTGGTGTATGTATTATTTCGTTATGCAATTGTTTATTGTACCATGTATGCTATGACTGTACATCTTGTGGTGTATGTATTATTTTGTGATGGAATTTTTTTAATGTACCATGTATGCTATCACTGTACATCTACTGATGTGCGTATTATTTTGTTATGCAACTGTTTATCTGTAAATTTACAACTTTCCACATCCCACAGAGCCAGTGTCATATATTGGGAATGGAAAATGGATGTATTGTATTGTATTGTGATGAATTAAGAATGTTTTTATTGGAGCACGAAAGTGACCATAAATCCATATGATACTTTATCAAAAGTGTTTGTAATGAGAACTGCCTAAAATGTCTTGTTTATTTGGCTAGTATTTTCAATGCACTCAATGTAATGAATCTGACAATGCAAGTAAAGAAATCCACAGGTTTTACGTCCAGGACAAAGTCGATGCAATGATTAAAAAACTTAAATGATGGACCTGCAAAGTAGAAGAAAATAGTTTTGATGTATTTCCTGTCTTGCATGACTTCCATGAATCAAACGAAATTTCAACAAGAAGACTGAAAATGTCATCAAAGAGCACCTTGAAGCCTTGGCATCTACCCTCAGGTAATTTTTAAAATTTTTCAGTAAATTATAAGTATGTTGTAGGCCTCATTTATTTTCAAATAGTATTTCTTTTTTATTTCAAGTACCCATAAGGATTTTAAATTTTGTTATATGTTAAAAAGTGAAATGTGTTCAATTCATTTACTAATCATTGTTTTAGGAGTTACTTTCCAAAAAATTTATGATTGTTACGTTTGGATAAGAAATCCTTTTTAAGACGAACATTTGTAAGGCCCAAAGCTCTCAACAGCTGAAAAAAACTCAGTAATAGAGCTAGCTTGCGATTCTTCTTTAAAGACAGTTTTCAAGGAAAAATCCTTAATTTCCTTCTGGATGAATGTACGAGCAGAATATCCAGAAATCTCCAAATAAGCTGCGAAGTTCTTAATGCCGTTCAACACAACATACTTGCGTGAACAAGCTTCTTCTACTTGATTGTTTTTTGAAAAACAAATACAGAAATGAACTATGTGAAGATAGTGACTCAAGGTTAAAATTAACCAGTTTTAACTATGATATTGATGCAATCATCAGTAAACACCAGTGCCAGAAATCTCACTGATTGTAAAGTTGTGTTTTTATAATAATTAAACATATTTTTCATTATCTTTATAATAAAGCGGGAGGCAGCTGCACAAAGGATCACATCATCGAGTTGAGGGCTGAAATTCCAGGATAAGTTAAAACTCGATTTACAATGCCACTGATGTGCCAAATCATATCTTGGTGGAAAACACCTACAAACCCCATTTTAGTGGTTGATTGGTAAGTTCACCATTGTGTTTTCCTGCTCCCAGTCTTTCATATTTTCATACATTTGGGTGCACTAAAACACAATGATAAACCTACCAATCAACCACTGAAGTCGGGTATGCAGGTGGTTACCACCAAAAAGGGACTTGGCAGACCAGTGACATTTTAATATGCTAATCAAGTTACTTTTAATCGTGGAATTTCAGCAGTCAACTTGATGAGGTGATGATCTGTGCAGCCACCTATAATATGTTTGTTGTTTTATGTATTATCAATTCTTGTTTTTGTTGATAGTATACCTAGTATACCCTTTGTATGAAAATTTGCCTTTTCATAGGATAGGATAGCATATCGAGGTCATACAACAGTTCCCATCCTGATATTAGATACTCTCTCTTATTAGGTGAGTCACGGAATTTTTTTTTTTTTTACTTAAAAGTGAGTAGTGTACCAATAAAGTTTGGAAACAGCTGGCATAGGTAATAGCTAAATTATGGCATATTTTTGGTTGAAAGGGTGGGCTTAGCTATTAAATGCCTGGGAGGCTATTATGTATTTTTTTTTTTATCAATCTGCCTTCGTGCTCAGTACTGAGTAGCAGTCAGCATTATGAAATTAAGAGCAGAGAAGTCAAATCAAGTATCAAAGCCCCTATCATGTGAAGCAATTGCTCATGAAACCAACAATAACTTTCCACACGCATTAAAATTAAATATGTGCGAGCTCTAGGGATGAGTATTTCATCATGCAACCAAAGGAACTTACATTAAAATATGTAATAAACTGAAGCGTTAGTTCAGAAATTAACAATTGTGCTCATAGCAAAAAGAAAATGAACCACCAAGAAAGTGTGTTCAACAATCTATCCTGTGTGAGCCACTCATATGTGCAGGTAAAAACTAAACATTATTTCTTTCAGAAACACTACCATAAAAGCTCCTGATTGTACCTCAATTTTCAGGTTTTAAAGTCTATATTACATAAACACTCTTCACAGGTGTGTATGTAGTGTTAGTTGAGGACAGAACTTTTCAGTAAATGTGATTATCTATAAATGTTCCCCATCTTAACTGTAACCATTAATTTAACTGTATTTCTGGTGTTTAGCAATAACACACCTCTACATTACAACTTCCAGTTTCCCTGACTCTACAAAAAAACATCAACTTTGCCTCCATGAATTGATAAGACATGCTTTTGTACAAAAAAAAGAAAAAAAAATTCTGAACCTAAAACTAATATGAAACCAATGGGCTTTCTACATGACCCAAGATCCAGCCCAAAAAACTAATCTGTCTCCACACCACCACACAGGTAGCATCACATCCCAGAATTGAATCCTACTTGCTTTGGTCTTCTTAGTGCTGACCTGCATTGTAATGCAATCTGGCCTAGAATAAACAAATCAATCCAGCTGAAAAGTCTGCGTTCAATAGTAGCCGGTGGTGCCACCCAGCACGCATGGAATCTATTCGAGCTGCTGCATGAAATATATACCTATTCCATAATTAGAGGTAATTGATATCAACAACTGAAAACAATTCTGCTTTCTCTTTTGTGGGAAAGTTGAACACTTAAAAAAGACACTTTACTGAATAGCACCTATACGAAACCTGACTACACTAACTACATGAAAGAAATGCTTAATAAAGAGAAATATTTCTGACAATTCTTGAATTTACTGTCACAACTTACGAAAATTTGTAATTGATGCCATATCACAGTTACTGAAAAATTAAACAATTATGTTACTAGGTGTTATCACATACCTGCAATTGGAGGGCCAATGAGATTTCCAACTCCCTGGCAAAGTAAGATAAGTCCATATGCTGTGGTGAAGCGTTCCAAAGGAATTAACTTAACCAGTATAACAGGTGTGAACGAAAACATAGATGCAAAGAACCAGCCAAAAAGTGCGGAGAGAACGGCAAGGGGCCAATAGTGTGCTACCACTAGAGGCATCATCAATGTCACCAGTCCACACATCACGAGACAGAGGGCATATGTCTTAGTCACATTCATCCATGGTTGATCACCAGCCCAACCAAGGATGATCTGAAAAGAATGTATTTGATGAATCTAGGATCAGAAACACAGGCAGAAATAAAACATACATCAAATCATTTCGCTTGAAACAAATTATCGAGTGATGAATAATTTAACAAAAATGCTGTATGAATATAAGATACTACAAAAGGGGGTAAATCGCAATTAAATTTTAGAATAAGTCAAACATCTCCCTTCCCAATAAAATCCCATACCGTTTTGTAACGGATACAACACTTGTCACAAACAAAAGTTATTATGGATGAACAAAGCTGTAAGCTGTAGATCAAAAGTGTTAGCTAAGATTAATATAAACTATTGTGCTATGTACTGCTACCTCACATTTCCATGATTAACAGTGAGCTGAAAATTCCTAAGCAATGGCAATTGACAAAAATCAGTGTTAAATTACAAAATCATAATTACTTTTCTCATAGTTGAGTTCTACAAAACATTTCAACACATTAATTTAAATAGAAACATTAAAAAATATATTAAAGGGTCACGATGAGAGACCTATTTTAAACGGGACAGTGAGGCCAAAAAAGCAAACAGAAAAATAAAGGAGTTGATAATTTTTCATTTCAAGATGCAAAATTCTTGTATTTTCTTTTTATTGTATGTTTCTGTCCCGCCTGACTACAACTGAATCCTTAACCAGGTCAATGAGTCTCTGAAGTGGATTAACAGATATCTCATTCCTCACGAGAGCCTGCAACATAAAGGATATATCATCATCAGTACCTATAAGACTTTTCTCTCTAAATTCTCCAAGGGGTTAGACACTGAATGGAAAGACCAATGCAATCCTTGGCTCCTTACACACAAATGAAAACTTCCAAATTCCCTTTGTGTCTAAAATCTAGTTCAACTCCATTATTTATTTAATTTTTTTTATTAATATATCTGTTTTTTTTATTTACTAATATATTATCTCAGTCTTTTTTAGCCTTTTCACACAAGCAAAAACCTTTTCCAATATACAATAATAACTACTCACAAAATCTAAAGGCAGAAAGGTTGCAAAGACAATGAAAGAGACAAATAATAAAAACAATTTCAGGGGAATGCTTTATCATGATAGAGTGTATGGGAGATATGCCAATTTCAGTGTGGCCAACTGCATTGAATACAGTCGTTCTGAGATAGCCAAATTCACTTGGTTGGGCTTTCACTGAGTGATAACGCTATGCTGCATATTGATTATGTGCGGCCACCGAGCGAGATAAGCACGGGTGTAGTGAACCTATTCATTCGAAATGTGAGCCAATTTTGACAGAAGCACACCAGTGGCAAGACGATCCAGGCAAAATGTTGTGGCAAACCATCCATGAACGACCTGTTTCCATTGGGCTGCATCATATTGTACACATGAAACGTTAACAAAAAGTGTGTTGGCTACTGAGGAAACTGCATATAAACAGAATGCAGTATGGCACGAGTATTATGAAAGAAACGAGATATGAATCCATTGAAAAACGGTAAGAATTTGTACAAGAATAACAGCAATAGAGTACAAGTTTTTAATATCATTAACTGAGCCAAAATGATAAGAAAATTTTGAGAGGTGAGCTCAGTTACTAAAAGACTGGCTATAACCTTAAGATTTCTGGCGACTGGAGACTTGTTATACTAGCTTGCAATACAAGTTTTAAGAATAGATCCGGGAAAATAACCCATCATTCACTAAAGTTGAAGACAGTGAAGAAGGAAATACATAAACACGAAACAAGGAATAGGAATAATTTTCATTTAGAGTGGCACAAGAAAGCTCTATACCAAAATAGTGTACTCTACCAGCCTAAAATTCTGTACAACTCTCTTCCTGAAAACATAAAACAAATATCAAATTTACATAATTTTAAATATAAGCTAAAAAATTTTTTATTAGTCAATAGCTTGTATAGTGTCAATGAATACACAGACGGAAAAAAAAATCCCAACACCAAGAAAAAATTATTGTAGAGTAATGAAATTTGGACAATGCATTTGTCAAGTTAACATGTTTAATTGATTAAATTTTCAAGATCACAGGTTAATTTAAGCTCAAGAAAATGCATTTCAAATGTGAAATACTGTTAAATTAATAGCCGGTGTAACCTCCAGAATTTTGAATGCAAGCCTGCAAACGTGAATGCATTGTGTCATATAGGTTTCGAATGTCACTTTGTGGTATGGAGTTCCATGCTTGTTGTACTTGTGCTGTCAATACTGGGACGGTCAGTGCTGGCTGTGGATGATGCTGGAGTTGTCGTCCAATGATATCCCATACGTGTTCAATTGGAGACAGATCTGGTGATCTCGCAGGCCAAGGTAACATGTCGACACTCTGTAGAGCACGTTGCGAGACAACAGCGGTATGAGGGCGAGCGTTATCCTGTTGAAAAACTCCCCCTTGAATGCTGTTCATGAATGGCAGCACTACAGGTTGAATTACCAGACTGACGTACAAATTTGCAGTCAGTGTGTTTGGTATAACCACAAGAGTGCTCCTGCTGTCATAGGAAATTGCTCCCCAGACCATGACTCCAGGTGTAGGTCCAGTGTGTCTAGGCCGCAGACAGTTTGGTTGCAGGCGTTCCCCTGGCCTCCTTCTGACCAACACTCGGCCATCACTGGCACCAAGGCAGAACCTGCTTTCATCAGAAAACACAACAGATCTCCACTCCGTCCTCCAATGAGCTCTGGCTTGACACCACTGGAGTCGCAAACGGCGATGGCTTGTAGTCAGTGGAATGCACGCTACAGGGCGCCTGGCTCGGAGCTGTCCTTGAAGTAACCGATTTCCTATGACAGCAGGAGCACTCTTGTGGTTATACCAAACACACTGACTGCAAATTTGTACGTCAGTCTGGTAATTCAACCTGTAGTGCTGCCATTCATGAACAGCATTCAAGGGGGAGTTTTTCAACAGGATAACGCTCGCCCTCATACCGCTGTTGTCTCGCAACGTGCTCTACAGAGTGTCGACATGTTACCTTGGCCTGCGAGATCACCAGATCTGTCTCCAATTGAACACGTATGGGATATCATTGGACGACAACTCCAGCATCATCCACAGCCAGCACTGACCGTCCCAGTATTGACAGCACAAGTACAACAAGCATGGAACTCCATACCACAAAGTGACATTCGAAACCTGTATGACACAATGCATTCACGTTTGCAGGCTTGCATTCAAAATTCTGGAGGTTACACGGGCTATTAATTTAACAGTATTTCACATTTGAAATGCATTTTCTTGAGCTTAAATTAACCTGTGATCTTGAAAATTTAATCAATTAAACATGTTAACTTGACAAATGCATTGTCCAAATTTCATTACTCTACAATAATTTTTTCTTGGTGTTGGGATTTTTTTTTCCGTCTGTGTATATGAACCATCGAGAAATGAACAAACATGATTAAATTATTTTGTATTGTAACTTGTAAAACATTGAAATATTAATTTAACTTCAGTTGAACATATGTATTTCATATGCTGCTTCTATTGACTGTGCAATTTTAAGTATGATAATTATAATAATGATATGTAATCCTGTATTGTGTGAAAAAATTATATTGTAATGCTTATTGTAATTACTGATGACTTGTCCTATGTCATAAATTATGACTTCATGGATCAAATAAAATTCAATTCAACATACAAAAAACTAGATCAACATAATTTTACAATGTTTTGGTTTCATACCTTACCCATGTAGATGGGTTTTTCATTACTCTTCAAAAGCAACTAAGGCATTACCACTATAATGTGATAATTGGAAATAATCATTTCTTTTTTATAATGTTTTCTTTTTTGTAATGCAACTTTAATAATAAAAATGCAATTGAAAATTATATGTTCTCATTTCCATACTTTCTTTACTCTTTTTTTCTCTGAATTCATTAATTTTAAATTTATTCATTTACTTCAGCAAACACTTTCAAATAAACAATTCTTGATGTAGAAAATTAAAAAATAAAACAAGCAAAATCTGAAAAAAAAAAATGTTGCAATGTTTTTATGCATATTCATAAAAAGTCAATTTTCAGGATACGGAAATGACCCGACTTGAAAAGTGCTAAATGTAATTAAATATAAGTTTTAGGAAAAACCTGATGAGAGTAAAAGCTCAAAGCATTTTCTATGAAATGAGAAAGAAAAATTGAGGTTACAGGACAAATGGTTTTGACTTTATGAATTGCAATTTTCAGCAAAATCTTATTTTTAAAGATTTCAATCTCAATGAGGCATGGGTTAATGTACTCCAAATGAGCTGAAACTTTGCCAATTTTATTTTTTAGTCATTTTGCAACTTTTAGCACAATTACCCTGAAAAAATTAGAACTTTTCTTTCTAGTGACCATCCTATTGTTTTAAAGAGGCCATTCAATTTGAAGCTGGAAGCTGAGGCCAGGAGAGAACTGATCGGTTTTCAATGAACGAGAGTGAGGGTTTGGATTGGTAGATTTGTTTTTGTACAAGATCAGCAATGCAGCCACAGGAAATGAGGCCTTAAGTTTTGGGAGCAACTGAATGGGGACTTACGATCAGGGTAGATGTGTCTGCCACAGATGGTAAGGCAGAATGGGAGGGAACATTTGATAAAATGTAGAAAACTGTGGTAAGTTAGTGGGATTGATGTGAATGCCACTTTGCCGTAGGATAATGTCCACATTTATGAACATAACACATGTGGGAGTAAGTCACAGAGCATTGAAGGATTGGGTTTTGTTGAGAGAATTGAATAGTATAGGAGGCAGTTTTCACTGTAGGTCCAGATTATAAATACACTATCTATGTATATGGAACACATATTTGGTATAAGAGGGATGTGTTTCAGGAAATTTTCTTCCGGATGGCCCAGGAATACGTTGGCACAAGGTAGGGTTATGCAGGCACCCATGATAGGCTGAGTAAATTTGGAATTAAGGCATAAGTAGTTTCTGGACAGCTTGAAGTGGCCAAAGGTGAAAGGAAGGATGTACTTAAAAGTCTGTGTAAGGGTCGCATATCTCGGAAATATTCCACGACACTAAGGCTTTGACAGTCATGGATGTTGATATACAGGGAGGTTGCATCAATGGTGACTAGGAAAAAATCTGAAGGAAGAGGAGTGGGGTCTTAGGACAAAAAATCGAGACAGTGTGGGCAGTCTTTGGTGAAGTAAAGTAGGTTCTGCACATAGGTTGGAGATATTGATCCACCAGGACTGAAATCCAATCAGTGGGCGACACGAATACCACAAGTATAGCTTGCCCAGGATTGCCAAATTGGTCAATTTTGGGAAAAAATTACAGAGTGAGGGTATGGGGCTTCTGAGTAGTGAGATGTGAAATGGACTACGAAGAGAGGCCTTTTAAGGAGATGGATGGAAGGTGTTAATATTGGAAAAAGGCTTCAGAGTCCCAGCCATGCAATCACTGAGGTCCATGACCATTGTGATTGAGCCCTTGACACCTGGGAGGATGATGATATTCCTGGACATTTCTCTCGAGGCTTGAGTTTCCAAGGAAATGAGTTGTTGGAGTGGAGAATCGATATTATTACTATCATTATTTTGCTCCTGGTTTTACACCTCATTAATGTCAAGGCCGTTAGAGGCAGGAAAGGACTAGGGGCAGGATCAGGAAGGAATCAACTATCAGGAGTGGTTTGAGGAAACCACGGAAACTACAAATCTCGATGGCCGGAAGGGGATTCGAAACTGCATCCTACCGATGGAGAATAGAGTTAAAGAAAGGGGGTGAGGGCTGGGTGAAAGTGAGCAACTTTTGGAATAGAAGGATAGGATGGTTTTGTGGAAGAGAGCGTGGAGCCAGTTGATATGCAATTTGAATTGCTTCAGACTTGACTCAATCTGATTGTAGTGGCTGCCACTGCCCGCTGTGATGGCAGGGTAATACGACCACTGAAAGGAGTGGCAAAACACTAATGAGCACCATACCAAGGCAAAATGGTTGAACGTGGGGATTGAGGAAAATGTGAGTCCGTCGGATAGACCTGAAAGTAGGGTTGTCGTTGTTGTTGTTTGGGTTTTTGGACACGTTGATGACAAGGTCATTAGTGGTCTAACAAACAACTGGTGCAGCTAAAATAGGACGATTCTACTATGTGTATGGTCGACCATAAGGGGGTCAGCCACGCAGACAGCAGAACAAAGTAAATCACTAACATTGTGGCTGTAAAGGGGCCAAACAGGTTTAAAACAAAATTAAAAATGCTTCACATCTTGTTGGCTATATAATGGCCAGCGAGACAAGAATTATAACAACATAAAAAATAAAACACTGGATTAAAATGTGCATGGATGGGTGGCTATAAAGGGACCACCCTTACATCTTAAAATTTTGGTGATCTGCCTAAACTTTTAGGCACCAGAATGGCCAATACACAAAATTTTAAAACACTGGCCACATTGCTGGTCTCATTATTTAAAATACAGGACAGATTGTTGGCTAGGCCAACATCTATCCTTAAATATAAAAACAGTACAGTCAGTAATGTCGCACCATCAAAGATACGCCAGAAGCATGACATTTTGGTGGGTCCTCCTGATGGAGAAGAAGGCTATGTGTCAAGAGGACAGTGCCCTACACATAGGCGAGTAAGGAGAACCTCATCCCTTCTCGCCCACTGGAAGGAGCTGCTCCACGGCTAAACGGTCAGTTCGGCCAGGCGGAGCTTATTATGCTCCACTTCCTGCCACTGCCTCTGCCATAGATTGAAGACTTTTTTTTCTTTTTGCCACTGAGGCCAGGACTGACTCTGGGACCAGATCAGTCATTTCTGACCTTGTCACAGGCTAACTTGTCAGCTTCATTCCCCAATTCCCAAATGGCCAGTAACCCAGCAGAATAGGACCTCCTTTCCACAGGACTGTAAGGAGTGGAGGGCGTCCTGTATGTCCTGGACCAGTCAGTCATCTGGGGACATGATTTCCAATGCCTGGATGCAACTGAGGGTACCACAGCATATGATGTACTTCATACCGTGACTTACTTTCATATGCTGGAGCAACTTTAACAAAGTGTAACTCTCTCCAGTGCATATGCTGCACCTACTATTCAGCTTGTATGTGGAAGTTGCTGAACGGAACATTATGGAGCAACCCACTACATTATACCGGGGTGAAGTTGTGATGCTGGTTTAAAATATCTCTAAAATGTTAATCAGTCATTGGTAAACAGTTTGTTATTCTGAGACAGTTCTAAAATGGTTGTGGGTATCTTTACAAGCCAGGGGAGAGATTTACTACAGCCCTGGTGCTAAAAGGATGACAGCTCGCACCCATATTTTTCTAAAATAGCCTTTGTACGATAGCTGAATGCTATGTCGCTCTATGGCAATTGGTGTAAAGCCGTTCGAAATTTGGATACATTACTACGTCGTACATGGGACTGCAACAAGTTGCAGCAAAGTGTATATAGTAACACACCATAAGGAGTTGCTGGCAGATGAAAAGCAGCAGCTTGCCAGACTCAGCACAAATGCTGGGTATAAGGCTGGGGCTGGGGCTGAGAAATGAAAAGTGGTGTGTGATGACCATTCATCCAGCTTATTTTGTGCGAGTTTCAACTGTCGCTCAACACCTCTCAGGCTAGACGATGTACAAAACGGTACGAGGAGTGCCGGATTGGCCTTCTCATTACAGTTGAGATGCTGATAATGCCAATAGCGAGGAGCATCATACTTATAACTGACCCTAGAGAAGCACCATTTTCCTGGATAAAAAAATCTGGCATATCAATACTGACTCAGTACCAGAAGCAACACTATGCTAAAAAATATTGTATAAAATCAGGCAGATTTCCCCATTCATGTAGTTTTAAAATACCTTGCTGCCAAGTAGTATCGTAGGCCTTGTCTATATCAAAGAACACACCAACAAGGTGTTGGCTGAGGATGAAGGCATCTCGTATGGCTGCTTTTAACAGGATCAGGTATAACGGAACTTCCTGAATCCACACTGAAAGCAGCTCAGCAGATTGCAAGACTCAAGATACCAGACGAGGCAGCAGCTGACCATCTGCTCAAGAGTCTTCTCCACGCAGCTTGTAAGCGCCATGCTACGATAGCTACCCAGCAACGGCTTGTCTTTTTCAGATTTTAAAATAGTGATTAACGTTGCTTCTTTCCATGAATCAGGGAAGTTTCCTCCAGTCAAGATGTCATTAAAAATATCTAGAAGACACTCTTTGGTATCTTTACTAAGATGCCTCAGCATCTGGTACTGGATCAGATCAGGACCTGGTACAGTGTCCTTCACGCTGTTTAATGCCGACTACAGCTCCCAGGATGTAAATGGCCTATTTTATGCCTCTGTATCTGACAAATCAAAGCACAGCATGCACTTTTTAGCCAAAAGTCCAAATTAGCAGACAAAGTGATGGCAGTGAAATTCTCTGCCATCAGCTGCGCTATGCTTCGTTTGTCGGTAACTATATATATGTCGCTGATCCAGTATTCCAGATACTGGTGGGAGGGAGTACGTGCCATATATACAGTGGATAGACTTCCATGCTTTTGACGATGTTGTGGAACTATTAATAGTGCTTAAAAAGTTCTGCCATGGCCTTTTCATACTCTCCTTAATTACACGATGCACCTTAGCTCTGGCAATTCAGAACACTGCTAGGTTGTCAGATGTTGGGTGCAACTTAAAATGACGTAACACCCAAACACCCATCTGTGACCCTGAATAGTGGAGCAACATTTGTCGCTCCACCAGGGGACAGGCGTCCTATGCAGTGCTCCTGAGATTTTCTTACAGAAATGTCAGTTGCTTGGTGAATCACGGTGAAAGACGACCTTGGCCTTCGAGCCCCGGGAGTTTATTCGATCCCTTGTGAATGCGGCAAAGTATAAATCGGAAAAACCATAAGAACTATCAAGGAACGCTGCAATGAGCACCAACGATATCTGTGGTTACTACAACTGGACAAGTCCGCATTAGCAGAACATGCTATAGAAAATTTTCATAGCATCAACTTTGACAACACTGAAGTTCTGGCTAAGATATCGTATTTCTGGGATTCAGTGATCAGAGAAGCGCTGGAGATCCGAATAAGTGACAACAGCATTAACAGAGATGGTGGTCTGTTCCTGAGCGAGGCTTGGGAGCCAGTCGTAAAAGACCAAAAACAGCAACGTGTTAGACACAACCTTCCGAGCAGACGCCGTTGTGACATGTTGACCAATGGGAGATAAGTCGTTCGTGATTGGTCAGTTCCAGAGCCCTCGTGTAATGCCGCCGGTTAAGCAACGATGAGTGTGGAGAGCACTTGGATGGGTGACCGCACATGCCAACTGTTAAACAACGTTATGCGTAGTTTTTACTTGGATGGGTGTCCACTCAAGATACTGCCATGGAGCTATTAAATGCCATCCAGTTGCAGAGCTGCAGGACGCAGCCACGAGATGCAGAGATGCAACCAAGCCGGTTTGACCCCGTCTATGGCCGTGTGCATCGCCGACCAATCAAAGAGCAGTGTGAAGCTTCCCGTGGCAACAGGCTATTTATAGGAGCCAGGACTGGTTCGCGAGTCAGTCAGTGTCTTGTCCATGTAAGTAAGTTAACCTGATGAAGGCAACGATGGCAGTTGCCGAAACGTTGTTAAAAGATGTAAATAAATCAATCAACCGGCAGAAAACCCGAGAGTTATTTATTTCATTACAGTTTTGTTTTTTCCACCAGTGTATAATAGGAGTACAGTTCTGTCAATAATTATCTTAATTTCTTCTCGTCCTTTACTTTCAGTGAATTTCCGGTACTATTATAAAAATTACCAGATTTTCCCCTCAAAATATGAGCACACTATAAATATTATCATAATATGACAAAAAATATTAAAATGGTATAAAAATGCATTTTTAAACTATATAAAGTACATTTGAACACAACCAAAAAACATTCAATCAATAGATAATTATGTACGTTCTCGCGGCGGCAATGCTTTATAAAAACTTCTCGGGTTTCAAGCCGCGTCAAAATTGAGCCGTCTGGCGATGTTTCGGAAGCTTACACTACTTCCATTATCAAGCCCAGCTTAACATCACTGAAGTCCGCCTCACAGGAGTCTATTATATAGCGCCAGCAACCGGGAGCGGAGGGGAAAGTGCGTGTAGGGGCGGTCTAGTTGGGTCCTGCTCGCTTGGTGACGACACGCATCCTGACGACAGCCAAACCATCTAAGTCCAATATGATCAGAGCTGAACGAGACGGCTTACGTGTTTTACGTGAAGACTTCAAATTAATGGTTTTACCAGCTGACAAAGGAAATTTGACTGTGATCTTAACCGACACTGACTACCACCAAAAGATACATGAAGTATTAGATGACGACGCATATCGTCTGATTCCCCGCGATCCCACGGCACGGATAACCAGGAATACAAACATACTCATGAGAGAATCCGGATTGGCAGAAGAAATGGTGAAGAATCTAAGTGTCCGAGCTCCAAGACCACCAAGGTTATATGGTCTTCCGAGAATACATAAGGAGCTTGTTCCAATGTGTCCAATAGGGAGTGCTATAGGTTTGCCAATGTACAAGTTCGCTAAATATCTCAGGCGTTTGTTAAAACCGTTTGTTGGGCAGTGTGCACATCATGTTAAAAATTCTGCTTCCTTTGTTGAGTTGGTTAAAGAAATGAGGTTAGAACGTGACGATATTATGGTCAGCCTGGACGTTACGTCGTCGTTTACGCGTGTGCCTTTAGGGGAGACTGTTGAACTACTTAGTGAACATTTTTATCCAAAACTTGTTGAGTTATTCAGACACACCCTCACGTCTAAGTACTTCATGTTCCAGGGTGAATACTACAAGTAAACAGACGGCATGAATATGGGGTTCCCGTTGTCTCCCACGGTAGCTAACTTCTACATGGAACATTTTTAGCATATAGCTCTTGACACAGCTCCTTTAAAGCCTAAATGTTTTTACGGGTTTGTTGACGATACATTTCTCGTGTGGTCTCATGGAATTCCGGCATTATATGAATTCGTGAACCATCTTAATGGGATTCATCCCAATATTAAATTCACGGTAGAAATCGAAAGGGATGGATCACTTCCGTTTTCGGATGTTCCAGTGCGTCGGAAGCCTAATGGAAGGTTAGGGCACAACGTTTACAGAAAACCTACACACACCGATCGCTATCTTAATGCTCAAAGTTTTCAACATCCTTCTCAGAAACTGGGAGTGCTCAATACTCTTGTCCATAGGGCAAAGGTCATGTCCGACAATGAACATTTAAAGGAGGAACTGCAACACCTGGAACGTGTATTTCGTGCCAATGGTTATAGCACTAAGGAAGTACGACGTGTTACCATTTGATTTTTTGACCTCCACCAAAAATTGGACAGCTGCTGTGAACTCCGAAGGACGGTATCAATCTTCGGGCTCCTGGAGTGTACAAAATTCCATGTGAATGCGGCACTTCTTATATGGGGCAAACCTTAAGGACGATTAATGAAAGACGCCAAGAAAACATCATACATTTTAAACTTGGACAAAATGAAAAATCTGCCTTAGCCGAACACGCCATTGACAACCGACACGAACCAGGCTTCGACAAAACGACACGCCTTTGTTACGCAAATAACTTTTTGGACAGTGTTGTGTAGGTGGCTATTTAGATTAGGCTTAGTAATAATGTTATTAATCGTGATCAAGGCCTCAATTTAAGCCCGGCTTGGAAGCCAGCAATTGGATTATTACAAACGAGATGGAATCGAGCAATATTAGGGCATAGGAGTGACCCGATCGTGATGTCACCAAGCGAGCAGGACCCAACTAGACCGCCCCTACACGCACTTTCCCCTCCGCTCCCGGTTGCTGGGGCTGTATAATAGACTACTGTGAGGCGGACTTCAGTGATGTTAAGCGGGGCTTGACAATGGAAGCAGTGCAAGCTTCCGAAACGTCGCCAGACGGCTCAATTTTGACGCGGCTTGAAACCCGAGAAGTTTTTATAAAGCATTCAATCAATGTTTAATTCAGCATTACAGCTCGAAATGAAGGCAGGAAAAAAGTACGACTTGTCATAAAGACCCGAACCCTATTGATAACCTATCACAGAAAAAAAGTGTAAACCGAAGATACCTCGACGAGAGGTGAAATGCGTCCAAAAATAAATATCAACAACAGATGGTTTGTATTTGGTGTCTCAGAAATGGCGCTAACGTCATCTCACAGACGTTTCACGTACCAGTTATCTCGGCTGATGTTACAGCAGTTCTCTTAGATTACAGCAAGGAACTCTTATAACTTTAAACGAATAATTTTTGTTCACCAACTGACCCGTACGAGTAGTATTGTGGTCAGTCACCGAATGGTAATATAATAATGTGGAAATAAGTAAATGCAAGTATTTATTAATGAAAGATTATTTTGAAGAGTAATGATAAATATAACTTTTACTGTAAAACGTCGTTATCATTAAATATTAAATGTTTAGTTGTAAAACAGTTAAAAAGTAAATGTTAAAAAATATAGGCTTTGTCAATGTCCTTTTTTCAATCTTCTTTACAAAACTTCTTTGAAAATAATATTAGCAGTAAAGGCCTGTTCACACTAGCGGTCAGTTCAGGTCAAAAATCGCTATACACGTAATCTAATGGGAGCATTCACACTACGCAGTCCACTCAGGTCAGGGCAAGGAAGGTCAAACTTAAGATCGCGCCGCCACCGATAAACAACGGTCAAGACTTGAGCTGAGCTGACCACTAGTGAGAACGTGCAACAGTCAGGTCAGGTCTGATCAAATGGGCGGTGAATGACTTAAAACGTTTGCTCATAACCAATAACAATAGGAGTACAGTATGTCATTTCTGATTATAATAAAGTTGACAAAATTTAATATAAATTCAATAATTATTACATGTTTTCATACTGCCAAGTAACAGATCCTTTTTTCGAATTTAAAAACATTATGAATTTATTTCTTGTATCAAAATCTTTTTTCTGAGCATTAGCACCCAAACAAGTAATATTTGTAAAAACTGGTTCCTCTCGTTTATCATGAAATTCACTTTCTACATGGCATGAAATTTTATCCTTTTGTAAATAACTGTGCAAAATACATGTTGCTAAAATTATTTTATCAATGAATCTAGGTGCGGAATTAATTTATCTAAATAAATTCTAAATCTTTAAACTGAAATACTAAAAGCATTTTCTAACACTCTTCTTGTATGGCATAGCCAGTAATTAATTGTTTTTCCTTGATCTGTTTGCGCTTCAAACTCTGGATGCACCCAGAAATGTCGTCTTTTTTTTATCTTGATGTATTGTTAGGCTCGTCATCCAAACAGTGCGATTTTAACCAACGTTAACATAGAGAACGACATTGTTCGTGATGAGCAATTGAAATGAAATGGCCTTGTCCACAACTTGATCCGACCTGACCGCAAGTGTGAATGTTACCCTGGATCGTGAGCTGAGCTGACCGTTAGTGTGAATGGGCTTTAGTAGTGTGATCATCGTTGACTCTTTGACCGTACGTGTCTTTAACACAAAAGTATATATTAATGAATCTACAAACTCCTGAAAAGGGAGTATCAATACAAAGAAAACAGGTTCTGATAAATACAATCCTGCCTTTTGAAGTGCCTGACCTTGTGCTGTATTAATGTTCGTAACGAAGGTTACTTCTTTTGGGAATTGTTTTCTTATCATTTGGAAAGGCACAGTTGATCAGAAGATGTTAGGTTACTGTGAGGTATGAGCATAGTTTTATCATAGTGAATGAACGTAGCACTGATGTTTTTATCTACTTGAATCATGGCAGTTCTTTCATTACCGTGGCACCAAAATCTGATGATGAATGCTTTTAGAACTCGAAACAAATCAAAAATAAAGAATTAAAGTTTTTGATATCTTCTTGGTTTTCGAGATACAACATGTCAAAAATCTGTTTTCTGTTTTGGTGGTGTTTCTTCTGGTCCAGGCCGTATTTCAACCTAACAACAACCACCAGGAAGAAAATAAAACACCTAAACTGCACTTCCACTGTATATATATTGGTTTTGGTGGATTTTTTTCTGGTCCAGGCCGGATCTCACACTAACCTCCTCAATTTTTGAATAAAATATCTCAAGAAGCAAGCGAGATATCAAAAGATTCTTTATTTTTGATTTGTCTCTTCGAGTTACGTATCAATTAATCATCAAATTTGGCTATGGCGAAATTTTTTTCTGGTCCAAGCCGCATTTCAACCTAACCACGTCAATTTTGAGATACTATATCACAAGAGCAAAGGAAGATATCAAAAAATGTTATTCTTTAAGTTCAATTCAAATCCTGGAAATAAATCAAAGGAGCATATCCGAGTAAGTAGAAATGAGCAAACTACAAAATCCGAAATAGGTCCTCAGGAAAATATGAAAGTACTAAGAAAGTAAAAAAGAAGTGCAAAAGGACCAGAGTAGATAGTATTACTACAGATGTATTAAAGATATTGGTATACGATATTGTACCTTACCTATAAATAATATTTACATTCAGTCTGGAGTCCTGCTACATACCAAAGGACTGGAAAAGTGTAATAGTAGCACCAGTTCATAAAGGAGGGGAAACAAATAGGGTTGAATATTAAGTTGATTAGTTTGACATCAATGATAGGCTAATGATGGAGAGAATAATATGCAACTACATCAGAAATGTCTGAGAAAAGAATCTGGTTTGCATATCAAGAATATGGATTTAAGCAAGGATATGTGAGTGCATCTCAGTTGGTTTGCTATTTGCAGGATATTTCGGATGAATGGGACAAGGTGGCCCACGTTGATAGTGTAGTTGTCAGAGTGAGCCTGTGCAAGTGTGGAAAGAGTTACATAGGAAAAACTATACAAAACCGGTGTGAAGAACACAAACGCCATCTCGGCCTAGGATAATACAGCAAGTCAGCGATTGCCGAGCACATGTACGACTAGAACCGGAGGGTAGACTTCAACAACATTACGCTATTGGCTAGGACCTTATATTTTTGGGATTCAACAGGCAAAGAAGCAAAAGAGTCGTCGGCTATATAAGGAGGTGTGGCACCCGAGCTCTCTCAGTATCTGACAGTCAGCTGACTAGTGCAGATGCCTCTACACCTTATGAGGGCAACAGAGCTAGACATCGAAATATCGTGTTTCCAACACACAATTCAGCGGTACACTCATGAAGACTTCATTAGAAGTTACAGTTGTTTGCAGATGAGAATTTTATATAATAACTTCAAAATTGGGCAAGACTCAACACATGCATGATGATCTAGATACAATTTCCAACTGGGTATATCAACATAGAATGCAGATAAATTCCAAGAAGAGGTAACATACTAGATACACAAATTACGATTATGGGTTGGGTACAGTACTGCTTGTTGAAGACTTGAAGTGTCAATATCTCAGCACGGAGAGTGTGATAAGAAAATGTACCAGAGAAGTGAAAGAACTGGGTTACAAGCTTTGGAAAGGCCAAGGCTTGAATATGGTGCTGTAGTTTGGGATCCACATTTTGGTACCAAATACAAAAGTTAAGAGGGCAGGCAAAGGATAGCGGCGAGATTTGTCTGTGTAAATTATTGCAGGACCTATTAAGTGATACGACAAAGGAGCTGCACGGTGAGTCACTGGAAGAAAGGATGAGGGTGAAGAGAGTGCTTGGAGTATACAGAACGTATGTTGGTGATGAGGCTTTGAAAGATATTGCTTAAAGAATTAGGATTAATAGGTGGAAGGGAAAAAATGACCATGAGCATAAACTGGCACAAGATTTCATTCATAATGGAGTGGAAAATTTTCTTTTGTGGGTATCGGTGAGTAATCTACCAAAAACACCAAAGGAATTTTTTAATTTGAATTTATAAATGACAAAAGAAGATGGGTGAGGAATTTACAGTAAGTATATAAGATAATAATAATAATAATAATAGGAGTAAAAAAATGAGTAGGGAAATTGCCATGGCAGCATGCTTTTAATCACAATTCAATAAATCATACATACAATAAAAAAATTACCCATCTGGATATGTTTAGGTTTTAAGTAAGCCTGCAACCTGGACAGTGAAGAAGCGGTATATTAGCACGATGCATACAAGTGAAATGAAATTTCGCGGCAGTGTAATAGGTGTTGCAAGAATGGACAGGATAAGGAATGAAATAATTAGACGTACTATAAAAAAGGAATCTCTATGAAAATGATGGAACTGGCATTTAGGGTCATGTTCCCCTCACCCTGCCCGATATCTTCTCCTCTGAGCAGAACGCTGCATACAGACTGGAAAGAGGCATTACTGCAGTATTGCCATGTTTATACAAATACATAATTATAAAATGCTGTAAGTGAAATGTCATCAGATAACTGTTATACGAGGCATGTTTTTTAAGTAAGTACCGTTTTGAAATTTAAAAAAGACGTGCAAATATATATCAATAATTTTATTTTTACATGAAAGCCCGTACCTTACTCTACTTTTCTACATAATTCCCTTCAATATTGAGGCACTTGTCATAACGTAGTACCAGTTTTTGAAAACCATCCTCATAGAAGTCTGCCGCCTGACTTGTTAACCACTGCATCACAACTGTTTTGACTGTTCTTCAAGACACTGGCCGCCCAGGTGTATCTTCAAGTGCAGGAACAGATGGTAGTCACTGGGCGCCAGATCAGGGCTGTATGGAGGATGATCTAGAGTTTCCCATCAAAAAGATGTGACGAGATCTTTGGTCTGATTAGCCACATGTGGACGGGCATTGTCATGCAGCAAAACGATGCCCTTGCTCAACTTGCCACGTCTTTTGTTCTGGGTTGAATGGCGCAGATTGTTCAGTGTCTCACAATAAGCTGCTGCATTGATTGTCTCATTACGAGGCAGAAATTCCACAAGCAATACTCCTTTTCTGTCCCAAAAAAACTGAGCACATGATTTTGCGGGCAGAAATCGTTTGCTTGAACTTCACTTTTTTGGGTGAATCTGAATGCCGCCATTCCATGGTTTGTTGCTTTGATTCAGGTGTGACGTAGGCCACCGATGTCTCATCACCCGTAACAATTTGGTTTAAGAAATCATCACCATCGTTGTGGTACCGCTAAGGAAAGTCAATGCACTGCCTAAACGTTTGGTTTAGTGCACATCCGTTAACATTTTTGGTTCCCAACGTGAGCACAATTTTCGGTAATTCAAGTGCTCGGTCACAATGCCATACAAAACACTACGAGAAACATTAGGAAAGTCATCACACAAGGAGGAAATCGTAAAGCGTCTGTTTTCTCTCACCTTATTGTCCACTTTATGAACCAAACTTTCATTAACGACCGAAGGACGCCCACTCCGTTGTTCATCATGCACATTTGTGCGGCCATCTTTAAATGCTCTCACCCACTTTGTCACCATTACATCACTCATAATGTTTAGTCCGTAAACTGCACAGATCTCACGATGAATATCGATCGGTTTTATGCCTTTAGCACAAAGAAATCTTATAACAGCCCGTACTTCACAGTCGGCGGGACATACGATTATCGGAGGCATCTTAAACACTCAGTGAACAACGTAAACAAGGAAGAATTAGACTGTAATTACGTTAGTGCGCAGGCAAGAGATGCAGGTACCCAGTGCGCATACACAGAACGCCGATCATAGCACTGCAGCCACGGTGTGACAAAACGGTACTTACTTAAAAAATACGCCTCGTATTAGGCTGCAGTCGAAAGCAATTATTTTTGATGTTTACTATTTCTTTTTTTCGTTTTTTAACTGCTAAACGTCTCTTAGAGATGGGAAAGGATGGGGGGCAAGGAATGGGAAGGTATTTGGCCATGGCTTTTTGAAGGAAGTATACCGGCATTCACTTGGAGTGATTTGGGGAAACCGTGGAAAACCCAAATCTGGATGCCCGGACAGGGATTCGAACCGCCGTCCTCCTTAATGCGAGGCCAGAACGCTAACCGTTACACCACCATGCTCAGTGTTAACAATTTCTTTAAGACACTAGAAAATTTTGAAGAGCTGGCCTTTTAGGGAACTGCAAAAAAAATGACAGCAGAGAGGTATGGGGGGTATCGTTACAAACAGTGCAGTGCATATGTAGCAAAAGCGAACTGAGTGATTTAGGGCCATCCTTTTCTTCTTCAAAGAAAAACATTTGACTTAACTCTCGAAATGTACGCACAATTTTTAAAACTAAAAATAACTGGAAGCAATAAATTTTATTCACTGTTATCATGTAAATAATTTTTATCTTTATTCAAATATAAAAATGCAATTTCTACGACATATGATTAACTCATTTTGCTCATGACAAGTAATTGAAATGCTCAATTTTTTAAACAAAACATCACATTAGATTCAAAATATTGTACTACATACACTGTGAGGATGTTTGCACATGCTTGGCAGTTCTTGTCCCGTCACATGTAGGGCTAAGGGCAGTGGGATAGAGACAGAGCAGAGTGGTCTTGAGCCACCTCTCTCGAGTGAACACGCTATAAGATGGTGTGGATATGTTAACAAAATGGAGGCGTGGAAAATATAAGGCAAAAATCATTAAATGAAGATTCTATGTAAACGACCAGAGGAAGACTAACGGAAAGATTGCCGAGGAAAGTGGAGAAATGTCTACAGAAAATAGGACTGCACCATAGTGGTGACAGAGGTGGTGGGAAGAAATAAGAAAATGGAGGTCTGTACACAAAGTAGACTCGGGCAGTCAACCAGAAGCAGATTACATAATATTACAAAAATTTGTTGTTTTCCAGCCACTAAATCTACATCAGCAGAGAAGGCCTGTGACAGACATTTTCACCAGATTTGACGATCTTTAGATTTTGTTGACAAAATCATTAATGTACTGTCATAAGTGATTTATTTATTCCACTCTCTAGTCAATATCTAATGATACAATTATAATAAACAATTTTTCTTGTGTGTTCACTGAAGTACGTATTTTCATCTATTAGTAGCTTCTTGCAGGTATTGTTCGAAATCATGAGGAATTGTCGAAAAATACTAGTGAATGTTGGTAGCAAGGTTCAATAAAAAATATCCCACAAATGTCGCCCACCTCTAGGGAGTGTAGACAGTTACTGGAGCGTTAGCATTCATTGTCACATAAACATTAAAGAAATGATAGTGGAATCATCACTTACCACAGGGGAAACAATACATCATAGAAAAATTACCAATTTTAAATTTTCAGGTTTAAACGCTTTGTCCGCAGTAGAGCATGAAGTTCACAGAATGAGCAGTCAGTGTACGCTATATTTACCATCTTAATATTTGAAGCCAAATATAGGGAAACATACAAGATCAAGAAGATATGAGTTTATTTAGATATGATACAGATTTTTGTACTAAAAATATATTCTATTAACAATACACTTACCATTCCAAAGCAGTTAGTCAGACCAATAATACTGAGCAAACTGGAAGCTTCTGATTCAGAGTAGTTATACCTCTGTACATATTCAGCAAGGTAGAAATAAGGCACTATGAACCATGTAAATAGCAGTATTGTCGACATTGATACCAAGAAGAAATGAAGCTCAAGGAACATTGAAAAATCCATCATGCCCTTAAAGAGCTCCAATGTTTCAGAATACCATTTCTGAAACAAGAGATCACAACTGAGTATACTAAACACTACTGTAGGGCTATATAGGGAAGAAATAATATTTGGTAGTGTAATCATTTTTAGGTAAAACAAAAAGTGAAACTTACACAGCCAGACCATAACACATACCAGTGGTGAGATAACACATGATAGGACAGAAGAAAAAAATTTAAGGGAAATAAGATTCTTACATTGATAAACTGCAGTGCAAGATGAAGTGATTTACATAGCTGGAATGCTTAAATAGGTTTCTTTAAGAGAAAAACAAAACAAAAAATTATGAAAATTCACAGGAGTCAAGTAGATATAATGGGGTGCATGGTGTAATTTAAACCAGAGCTATGAGTTAAGAGTGTACCCTGAATGGAAGAATTGCTACCATAAAAATAAACTTTTCTACCAATATCAGGTTCAGCAGATTGGCCACCATTCAAAACACCTAAGAAATGTCAACTGACCACAGAAAACTACCTGAAAGCTGTTTTCTGCCCAGAAGACAACATTATTAAAAACTGCAACCAGTACTTCAACCAAACTTATCAATAACAAAACATCCCTGCCATAGGTCTAATTCAATCATCCTCCTCTCATGAAAATAGTTAACGGTGTTAGGGTAGTCAGATTTACAGTCTTACAGTTTGAACAGAAACTAGTTTCAGCTGTAGTAAGTTTTCAGACACTAAAATTGATTGTAGGTATTAAGAAACAAAGTGAAGAACTTGCGAATTTACATAAATTCATGTTTAAAACTTGTTTGTACATAATAAACCCACAGGAATATATATGTTAAATATTACTAACTATAACTTTGTTCTCACTATGGTAAAATTAGCTTGGTAAAAGGAATGGCTGTCACAATGGAAATAACTGTAATTCCAAAAAGCCCACAAAGGATATGGGTAATGACTCATTACTCTTCTTTTAAAAAATATACTAAACAAGATAAAATTTTGTGACTACTAACCTCTTCTGTTTCCTTAGCAATTGTAGTCATCGAATTTCGAAATATATCTGGGCACGAAGATGCTCGAAGCCGATATTTATTGATATTAAGAATTGCTCCTCTGTACATCACAGAATTCCTGAAACGAAAAGTGTATTTCTACTGATTCTTTCAGATATATTTAAGTCATTGTAAATTGACACAAAAATCCTCCTATACATTTCAACATAACAGCTTAAAAAAATTAATAACAAAATTATTTTTAGAAAAATACAGAATCTGATCACAAAATTAAAGCCAATATATAATACTAGCTGTTACCCGCGACTTCGTACGCGTGGACTTGGAGTTTCAATTCCAGAATTGGATATAGAAAACTGTTAGTAACGTGTGTGTGTGTGGGGGGGGGGGGGGGGGTTAACTGATGGCAGCTTTATTTCAGCTTGGTTTTTTCTTCTTTATTCAACATGAGCATCTGAATCTTATAATCTAATAGCAGCACATTGTCTTCTAGACCTGCACCTTAGGCCAGGTTTACGTCCGTAAGGCATGTCAAAAAGGAAGACAAATTGGTGCCAGAAACTTTTATACAGACACAAATGAATAGTACAGTGCAGAGCAAATTGACTTCTATACTAAATAATAAGTTTTGTTTCTTATCGAAATTTATTAATAAATCAAACACTAACAGATTGCGTGACTGAGCAACCAACGTAACATTACAGACTAACACAAGAATCTGACTGTCTTTCATCATTCGATAAGTTCTTCAAATTTCGTGACTAAAACTGTTATTCATGCCGAAAAAATGTCCTGTGTCCTTCCTACACTATTTCATTGTTAAATTCCATCAATATTGATATAGCCATTTAGTCGTCAAAACGTAACAAAAAGACAGAAACTTACTTCCACATTTATAATATAATAGCTGGTACCCACAACTTCGTTCGTGATTTTAAAGCATTCATATTGACAGCTGTAGACATCTAACCACCATAATGCACGATGGGAAACTCGATACTATTACCACACACAAATACCAGTCTTCTGAGCTATGTAGTTCGGGCAGCAAAGTAAAATTTACGGATACACACAAGTCTTTGGATGAAATACGAAAATATTCATGATCGACCAATTTCGAACACCATATCTCACACACTCCCACAGTTACCGAATTTCGGCCAACGTTGTGATCGATGGGTGACTCTGTGTTACTACCACACAAAAACGCCGGTAATCTGTGATTGATAGTTTTCACTTAAAAGTGATACAACGTGACACATGCGTCTTTGGCAGAAATATGAAATTGCCGCAGGTCGACCATTTTATCCCCCATTTCTCCCACACCCCCATAGCTACCGACATCTAACAACCATAGTGCACTACATGAGATACGATTCTACTACCGAAAAACAAACACCAATGCTCTATGCTATGTAGTTGTGGCAGAAAAGTGACATATGCGGAGACAGTCGAAATACGAAAATATCCTTGGTCGGCCACTTACAATCACCATATCTACCACAGTACCACAGTTTCTGAAAATCGGCCGCTGTTGTGATCGAAAGGTGACTCTGTGCTACTACTACACACAAACGCCAGTTATCTGTGATCTATAGTTTTCGCTGAAAAGTGATACACCATGACACTTTTGTCTTTGGCAGAAGTATGAAATTGCCACAGGTCGACACTTTCAACCCCCATATCTCCCACACCCCCATAGCTACCGACATCTAACAACCATAGTGCACTACATGAGATACGATTCTACTACCAAACACAAACACCAATGCTTCTATGCTATGTAGTTGTGGCAGAAAAGTGACATATGCGGAGACAGTCGAAATACGAAAATATCCTTGGTCGGCCACTTACAACCACCATATCTACCACAGTAACACAGTTTCTGAAATTCGGCCGCTGTTGTGATCGAAAGGTGACTCTGTGCTACTACTACACACAAACGCCAGTTATCTGTGATCTATAGTTTTCGCTGAAAAGTGATACACCATGACACTTTTGTCTTTGGCAGAAGTATGAAATTGCCACAGGTCGATCACTTTCAACCCCCATATCTCCCACACCCCCATAGCTACCGACATCTAACAACCATAGTGCACTACATGAGATACGATTCTACTACCATACACAAACACCAATGCTCTATGCTATGTAGTTGTGGCAGAAAAGTGACATATGCGGAGACAGTCGAAATTACGAAAATATCCTTGGTCGGCCACTTACAACCACCATATCTACCACAGTACCACAGTTTCTGAAATTCGGCCGCTGTTGTGATCGAAAGGTGACTCTGTGCTACTACTACACACAAACGCCAGTTATCTGTGATCTATAGTTTTCGCTGAAAAGTGATACACCATGACACTTTTGTCTTTGGCAGAAGTATGAAATTGCCACAGGTCGACCACTTTCAACCCCCATATCTCCCACACCCCCATAGCTACCGACATCTAACAACCATAGTGCACTACATGAGATACGATTCTACTACCAAACACAAACACCAATGCTCTATGCTATGTAGTTGTGGCAGAAAAGTGACATATGCGGAGACAGTCGAAATACGAAAATATCCTTGGTCGGCCACTTACAACCACCATATCTACCACAGTACCACAGTTTCTGAAATTCGGCCGCTGTTGTGATCGAAAGGTGACTCTGTGCTACTACTACACACAAACGCCAGTTATCTGTGATCTATAGTTTTCGCTGAAAAGTGATACACCATGACACTTTTGTCTTTGGCAGAAGTATGAAATTGCCACAGGTCGATCACTTTCAACCCCCATATCTCCCACACCCCCATAGCTACCGACATCTAACAACCATAGTGCACTACATGAGATACGATTCTACTACCAAACACAAACACCAATGCTCTATGCTATGTAGTTGTGGCAGAAAAGTGACATATGCGGAGACAGTCGAAATACGAAAATATCCTTGGTCGGCCACTTACAACCACCATATCTACCACAGTACCACAGTTTCTGAAAATCGGCCGCTGTTGTGATCGAAAGGTGACTCTGTGCTACTACTACACACAAACACCAGTTATCTGTGATCTATAGTTTTCGCTGAAAAGTGATACACCATGACACTTTTGTCTTTGGCAGAAGTATGAAATTGCCACAGGTCGACCACTTTCAACCCCCATATCTCCCACACCCCCATAGCTACCGACATCTAACAACCATAGTGCACGACAGGAAAGACGATTCTACTACCACACACAAATACCAAAGGTCTATGTTATGTAGTTGTGGCAGGAAAGAGAAGTATACGGAGATACGAATTTTTGGTCGAAATATGAAAACGCCCTGCACTGACCAACTTTAATCATTATATCTCCCACATCCCCACAGCTATCGGCATTCGGCCAACGTTGTGCACGACAGGAAACTCCATGCTACTTCCACCAACAAACATCAGTGATCTGTGCAAGGTAGTGGTGGCTGAAAAGTGAAATATAGGAAAAAACACGTCTATTTTTATATATATATAAGATTAACCACTAAATCAATCAAAATTTAAATCCTTACAGAACTTAAATTGGAGTAGGAAAATTATCCAGGTTTGGATACATATTTAATTCTTCTGAAGAACAGGAATTGTTCTCCCAAAAATTGATTAATCAAATTTGCTGAAATTTGGTTACTTACTGTACCACATGAAAATACATTTAGCTTTTTAACTCCTCTCGCCTGGCTGAAGCTTTTATTTCGACTGGGTTGGGAAAGTAATGTTTTAATAGTTGTTCATGAAAAACCCTTTGCAATTTGCTGCATTGAAATGAACCGTTTACTTTTACGAGAGCAATTTCATCACATTAAAACATTTCCTCACAAGAAAAAAATAAAGAAAGTCTACTATGACAAATCGCATTAGGACACTTGGGGAACTTCTCTAGTTAGATGGGTGTCAAACACTTTGACAAACTCGGATCCTTAGGACTAAAATAGTTGTATAAGGAAACTGTAATAGAAAATATAGTCAGTCCCATTCAACATCCAAAAGTGAGTACACACATATGGAAATTCAGAAAAGTTTATAGACTTATCATAGGAGATAAAGGGAAGGAAAGGACATATTGAGCATCTTTTTCAATGTTGTCATCCACCAATTTTGGCAAGCTTTGTTTTACATTATTTCTGATTAAATCCTTATTCACCACATTGCAAAAAATTTCTAATAGAATAATACCCTTCAATGTAGGCTTTTACGGCAGGTATTAACTTCACTTACAGTTTCCAGACTGAAAGGCTGTGGTCGATAAGTGAAACTAGTTGCGCAGTTGCCACTTAGCCTGCGAGGATGTCTTCCGCAGTTGAAGACGAAACATCAGGGGAAAGATTTACTTATCGACCATGGCCTTTCAGACCGGAAATTATGAGTGAAGAAAATAATATCCTTGTCACATAGTATCCAGCATTCAGTAATAATTTTATTGTGCTCATGCATAAAAATAATAAATAAGTAAACTTAACATTTTCATCATCATTTCTAATGATATTACGATTCCATAGTTATTCTTTTTCCCCATCTCTTTCACACCATCTTAAATGCTCATTTTCGACCATCCATCTTTGGCCTGTTTACACTCACTGATTTACTACTCGTTTCATGGGCCCCCATATAAATAAGAATCTCGTGAAATATTGTGAATTGTGTTCATGTCCCCCCCCCCTTTTTCAACTTTGGTAAGTTATATGAAGCTTACATGTATAAATGGAAGCTTACATGTATAATGGAAGCTATCTTACCTGTGCATTCTTATACCTTGCAGGTAATTAGTCTGTGGAGCAGTTGGTGCAGTGCAGAACTGTCTCTTAAAGACAGCAAGACTGTCCCGAGTAGTGGACGTGGGGGCCTCTGGTGTTTTCACAATAACGGCTTTAGCTTTGCCACTTGGATTGAGGAGAGGAACAGCACCTGTGTCTTGGGTCAGTGAAGTAGGTTCTGCAACTTTTTTCTGTGGTTTCAGGCGCATTGACATCGTCACAGGAACACGGGCATCGGGAGAGACCATTTCAGGTGCCATCAGCTTGTTTAGACCATGGTCTGACAAGCTGCGGCACGTTAGCAGACTGGGATAGTTCTCGAGAATCACATTGTACACCCGCTTGTTAGCACTCAGAGACTCTAGGACTTCAAGTGGTACCTGCACAATAAGTAATGAGATTAGCTAAAAGACAATTAGGAGACCAAACATATATATATATATTTTTAATTCAACTGTCTTATTTTGGATTAACAAATAGAAGTTATATGATTTTACTGTCTCAATACTCAGAAAAAATAATCTCACAGTCGCGAACAGGCTCAAATAAATCGAATTTTTCTTTTTAGACTTGTTCAAAGCTCCAATTATTTAGCTGCAAAATGCCGTTTGATTCATGAAAATTTGCCAATTAGATTCGGAGTTATTAATTTTTTCGTGATGCGTGTATGGTAATGTATATTAGTTTCTTGTATGTAAAACTTTTAATACAGTTTTTTCTCAAAACTACATTTTTTGATCTTCTCAAAAACTAAGACTGTTAAAGACATCAGACTTTCAGCATCTCTTGTTAATAATACAATGATTAATTAAATAAAAAATGGGACCTATCGTAGCAACAAGAACAAAATTACAAGCTCCAAGATATTTATAAAGGTAATAATTTTTTTGTCTTTTAGAACAAAAAATCATTACTCAAACTGTATAAAATTTAGTAACAAATCTTTATGCGATTTGCAGATGATGTTTTATCTGTATACTGCGAAAGTTTCAGGTCTGTATTTCTATTAGTTTCTTCAGAAAGTGTACCTACAGTTTGCATGTTTTAACACTGATTTCTTATGGGAGGTCCTTCGCGACTGTGTCCCCTTAATGGCTGGCAAAATCTGACAACACTGTTATGACTGTTTGAATATGAGACTTTTTTTGGTATTAATTTCAGTTCCCAGTAGGCCTACTAATTTTTATAAGATGTTTTAGAAATACAAAAACCATTTACACAACTAAAATAACTGGCACTAGCTACTCAATGAAGGATAAAAATAATAATAATAATAAAATCATCACCATCACCATATCACCACAAAGGAGCTGATAATCTACTAAAAAAAAGATAAATCTTTACAGTGTCAAGTATCAATCCAGTACCAAGAAATATAACTATGAGGAAACAATTATCAAGTGTGGCAATTTGTAGAAATGAAACTTTGATCTTGAGTATAGCAGAAAGCACAGAGATAGAAGCATTTGAAATTTGGTGCAGTATAGATAAACAAAGACCAGAAGACAACTGCAATAAATAGACTGATGGAAACAAAAGTAATAAAATGGGTGAATTTCTAGACTCCATTATGATGGAATGTATGACACAAGACCATCAAAAAACCAAGCTTGAGTCTTTAGAATAGCATCACTCACATTCATCAAACACTCAAAGAAGGCAATGAAAGCTCCTTCAGCTATGAAGATAGACAGAATAGTTTCTTAAAATCAGAGAGGACTAGCTCAAATTAAAGGAGAATCTATCAATTCAGACAATAACCGAGTTTGGCGCACTAGATGGAAGCGTGAACAAATTCACGGTTCATTATTCACAATAGACAGTAGTGAAAAGTAATTTAAAGAAGTGCAAATTAATTGGGAATATAGTCAGAAACGAGAGATTTAGAATTATAACTCTACCATGTAGTGTGATAACTACTGGTATTTGGAAATGATCAATACCAAGAATTAAATATTTGAATAACAAACAACTAATCAGCATGAAACAGATAAAAAGAACTATCATTCATCCAATATCAACCAAATTACTTACAAAAACAAGCTTGCTAATCATTTTTCAAGTATAATGACAAAGAAAATTGATACACATTTAAAATGTTGCACTGAACAACACAGTATTTCCTACTAAATTATTCTTCTTTTACCCTCCCAATTCTTTCCTGCTAACACTGATGCAGGAGCATAACACAAAATTTTGTTTTTTGTTGCTGCTGCCTTCCTTCCTTTATCTTTGAAAAATGATGGCTATTCTATATCTTTCCAAAGTATTATTGCCTCATGGTATTTCCTGCTCTATTGTTTAGCAATTTCTAATTTTTTTCTAGGAAAATGGTGTAATATTACATGAAGTGAACTTATCTGAGTACTTGTCAACAGAGGGTTTTTATCTTAGCATTCCAAAATCCTGTGTGCTTGAATATTTATTAATGAACATCAATCTTTAACCAACTTCAAAAAAGGGGGGGGGGGGTTTCTCAATTATATTGTATTTTCTTTGATGTATGTTCAGCGATATCATCGTCAATTTGAAACAATTTTAATTTTTTATCGGGTAGAGTATACTTTCAAAATACTACCATATAAATTTCATTAAGATCCTATAAAATGTTTTGAGGTCACACAATTCCGGAATTGAAATATTGGGGAAAAAATAGTCCTTGATTCCTGAATTGCAACATCTCGTAACTCTGGTATCCATGTTCTAGTGGTTTCATACTAATATATAGCTGACTCGATGTCACAATTTGACTGTATTAATGTAAAGAACAAATCAAACTATTTCCTTTACACCTGTCATCTTTGAATGGTTGTGGAATGTTAACCCGTGAATTAAAAAAAACTAGTTGTTGGATAGATAATTCAACCTTGTAATTTCTGCGAGAGCTTTCTTGTCATATGGACTATTTAATAAGTTATCAAGTATCAAGCTGAGCAGGAGAGCATGATTTTTTTGGACCTTACATTAAGTGCAAGTGTGCAAGTATCTGAGCACACCACTCATCACTCTCTTTTGAAATATTGGTTTTATTTTCTTTCCCTATTTCTTCTCAAATGACCATCAATTTTGTCACTAGTTTCATTTAAATGACACTATCTCATTTGAGCAACTTATTTAGAAGGCCTACCCTTACTTAAAATACCTAACAAATTATAATACCACCAAAAATTTAATAATAAAAAAATGTTAATGTAAAAAAATAAGAACTGCCTTAAAAAAAATTAAAAAAATAAATAATAATAATTAAAAAAAACACTAAAAATTTTAAATGAGTTTTTACCTTGCTTAGAAGATAAATCTAAATGGACAATATTTTACATTACTATTATTGAAATTTTAACATTACTTAGTTATTTTTGTAATCTGTGCCAGCCAAGGCAATGAAAACAAAAAATGATAATAACAAGGAATGACGAGGGGAGACGCAAAAATAACCAGAATTTCTTTATAGAAACCATTTACTCTATTGTTTTTCAAATAAAACTTTAATGTCCTCACATATGATGTCTGGTTTTTAGGGACATTACCATTAATGCACTTGTCCAAACATTCATTCCAGTGTTGGAAGCACCTATTTAAATTCATCCAATTCATATTGCTATGTAGCTGTTAGCACCTTCATGACATTGCATTTTACATCTTCAACATCAGCAAAATGCTTCCCTTGCAAGCCCCTTTTCATCCTCAGGAACAAGAAGAAGTCCAAGGGTGCTAAATCTGGCGAACAGGGTGCTTGGATCGAGGTGGTAGTCTTCGATGAGGCCAAAAACTGGCGTACACTGAGAGCCGTGTGTGCGGGAGCATTGTCGTGATGCAGGAACCACATTCCAGAATTCCACAAAGCCAAAATTTTCATAGCATTTTCATAACCTCCAAATAGAATTGTTGGTATAATGTCTGGTTTTTAAAGACAAATTCTGAGTGTATGATACCTTTGATGTCAAAAAACAAACAGATCAACATCATCTTCACATTCAATTTCACCTGACGAGCTTGTTTTGGATGAGGTGAACCAGTTGACTTCCATTGAGTTGCCTGTTATTTACTTTATGGATCATACCCATAGCACCATGACGTGTCACCTGTGATGATTTTGTTGGAAAAATTTGAATCATCTTCCAATGTGTCCATTTCGCAACAGACACAAACGCGATGATGCTTTTTATCTCCTAACAGAGAAGTATCGGCACAAACTTTGCTGCCACTCTTCGCATCCCCAAATCAACATTCAGAATGCGCTGAATTGAGCTCCAGCACAACCTGGGTAAGTCCTCAAGTTGGCCGATTGTCCTGCGTCAATTTTTGTTGATCAGATTACAGAGTTTGCTGATGATGTCCTCAATTCAAGCAGATGAAGGGCGAACGGAACGGTGTAGATCTTCAAGGGCTATTTCTCCCTTTTAAACCGAGAAAACCATTCATACACTTGAGTTTTACTAAGAGCATATTTTTTGTAAGCTGTTTGCAACATCACAACAGTTTACGCTGCGTTCTTGCCAGTAAGGAACAAAACTTCACACACACAAGTTGTTCGTAAGAATCAGCCTTCTTTTCATGTCACGTCAGCACTGGACACACAAAAAGAAGTAACAGAGAAACCATACTAGACACTGTCGGGTGATGCCGCTTGGCGGAATGGCTCAGCAAAGGTCCTACAAAAGCCTCTGTAGGTACACAATGTGGAGCATTACGATTCTGGTTATTTTTGGGTCCCCCCTCGTACGGTACAGCTTTTACTGTACGATGCAGTCTTCCAGCCGCACTGTATTGCCAACTATCACAGACACCAAGCCACAGATTAAAGTAGCGTCTAATTTGTTTAACTAAACTGTCTCCTGTAATAACAATTTCCACCTCACTGTATGCCATAAAATATATGGAATTTTTGTATGCACTTGTAACAGCCCTCGGACCCAACTCTTTTATAAAATTTTATTTTAAAAACTATGCTCAGCAAGATAGGAGCTGATTAATTATGAATTTGCATATTTTTCATGTGATTGTGAATTTTTTATATATTTGCCATGTAAATGAACATTATTTTATTGAGAGAAACTGCGTGATGTAGGTGTGAAAGTATTAATTGAAAGCTTGCAATTATGAATGTTGATATAAGCCACTGTGTTTTGAGGGTGATTTTCGGCTATTTGGTGTGGTTTATGTTGATATCTTTGTGTTTAAATACACGTAAACAGTATTATTTTCCATTTTAAGGGTTTTTCAAATTATTGTGAGTGGTTTTGTACAACCTGTGATTATTTTTGTATGAATTTGATTGTTAAAGTATTTTTAGTGTTTGAGAAATGTCTGCGGCACTCTTTATTGCCTTCTGGATGTTTCAGTAGTGCCTATTTAAGCCCACGGCAAAGGCAAGAGAGTAGTTATCGGTCATAAGAAGTTTTGTTTTTGAGTTGGTAAGCAGCTGTTTCTGAGTTTAATCGCCAGAACATTTGTGTGTTTGGAGGAGCCTCTTGCTTTATTCACATGTAATGTTACTATAGATATTTCAGAGAAAAAGATACAAAGTGATAAGTGATTCTTTGGTGTTGTCATTTCATAATACTATTCAATCCTTTCAAAGCAGAAGTCACTGGGAGCCCTGGCGACCAACGACAGCAAACTTTGTATTGGCGGATGAAGTAATTACAGGTAATCTTCATTAATTGACAATAGGACAAATTATTTAATTACTTAAGTGTATCTTGGCGACCATGAAAGGACTAAACAGCAAGAAATAGTTTATTACTGAAGAGAGTATCCTGTTGACCATGGACGGACATAGTATTCTAGGACATCTGTGAGTTAACAGATGTCATAATGCTAAAAGAACTTGTGACTAAAGTGCAATATGTAAAAATTGTCAGAGTTGTAATCCTGGCAGTGGCTACAAAATAACGACATAGAATGAGTTAAGAAACATGGTGCAGTTTTCCAGCTTAGGATAAGAAATTTAATTGGCACTCAAGACTGCATGTTGCGACTAACAATGTAGGAAGTGCAGTGTGTGTGTGTGTGTGTGTGTGTGTGTGTGTGTGTTTGTGTGCAGTGTTTTTTTTTTATTGTTCAGAAAGTTTTTAAAAAATGTGTTTAAAACAGTTATTTAAAGTGCATCAGCACCCAGTGAGTGGTGAACATGGAGTACCAAGTATTTGAATATTTGTTTTTCTGTATTTGTTTAAGGTTACTGGGTAAAATCAGTTTTACTTTTGTTTATATTTTGTGGTTTTGTCATATTAATTCCGTAGCTGGTTTAATACGGTTTACAGTCAAAATTTGCAGACATTCCTAGAATACTTTGTAACAAATTTTAATGTAAAATTTAATAGCAATTTTTCTGAATCAATAGTAAATTAACTTAATTGTAGATTTGTTGGATTTAAAAATGAATTGAATCTTGACAGTTAATTCTCTGAATTTAAAGCCAAGTTGGATGAAAACAATGATGCTAAATGCTCAGAGTTGCTTAACTAAGTTTTCAGTAGTATGTGAAAAGACTGGTTTAGGGTTAATAAGCAACTCCTTGTTCTGAAATTAAAGAGGATATTAACAATTTAAATTCTATGTTGGAGGACATAGTCCTAGTATATCAGAATAAATTTGAAAAGATAACCCAAATTTGTGAATAGAATAAAGATGCACGTGTTGATTTAATTAATAAGGTGGACTGTAAATATAATAAAGAGGTTAAAGAAATTAGGGAAAATAGTGATAAGATTGTAATGTAATTGATAGTAGAGATGCACACAGGGTAGATGGGCTGAGACAGGATATGAAAAATGAATTAAAATATGGGGATATTGGTACAACAACAGGAACAGCTTACACATTGATAGGAGGTATCACAATGTAGTGTATCACTGTTGAAGAAAATGGTGGCTGGGCTCCAAGTTCAAGTAAGTCAAAGTGTTGGTAATAAAGTGATCAGTGTTGATGTAAAGGAAGTATTTGACTTTTATGATGATAATTGAAAGTTGTATCCTGTAGAGTTTATTTATAAGGCCAGCATTTCACTGTAAAAGATCTTCGATAAAAGATATTTTATAAAATATAATGTGTTATCATTACATTTTACTAAAGATTTCATCATCATGCAAAAAAAAAAAAAAAAAAAAAAAAAATAAGGCACAAGTGAAGTTACCGAAGTTGGTTAGGACTGCTGAATTCACGAAAATCTTGATTTCTTAGTATGAACAGAAGGAAATGTTGTACAGACAGAAACATAAAAACTTGGACACTTAATTAGTTCTATCAAAGAAAACTGTACTGTCGAAGACATGAAAAAGAAAAATAATGGATTGAGAAGATAGTACTTGGCAGGTTTCTGGAAAAATAGCGAAGGGAATGCCCTGAGCAATACGGATGATATACTGTAGAATGGTGTAGATCCACCACCAGCAACTGAGTACAGCCCATTGCACATACACCATAGACACCCAATAGTATATTATCGTTAGGTTCAAGAGTAATAATTCCAATATTGAAAATATTGCAGTAAGAATTTATTGGACGTATACTACTGCTTCAACCATAATTCTTTCAGTTCTTTCACTAAACTTTGATGAATTCCTTTCATATCAAGTAATGACATTCACGACCTAACCCAACTATGTTTACTTCTCTTCTTTTTTCTTCAATATAATACATATTGTGACAGCTGCACTTAATGCAGCTACACAAGCATACAAGTTTACTTCATTCTTTTCAGAGAATTATGATTAAAAAAAATATGTAGTACAGTCAAAGCTCTTTATTTGCGGTTTCAGTATTCGCGGATAAAATAATTGTGACTACTTTCTGTATTGGCAGTTTCAGTATTCGCGGATCAAATAATTGCGACTACTTTCTGTATTTGCAGATTGAAATTTTTATTATTCGCGAATCCATTCGGTACATTCAGTGGATTCGGTATCCTTTACTAATGTGCCAGCATTGTTTGAGAATTGCTGGAATGTGCCGAGTCACTCTATCTAGTTGAAACGACAAAAAAGGAAATCTTATTACCACTAAAGGTTCATTGTCACAACCCATAGCTGCCGCTCTGTTACATGTTCCGCTGTGACCTTTGATAAAAGCTGCTCCACCACGATCGGCTCTGAATCTATTATTACAACAAGTCAGTCGTTGCAATAATTCTGAGTGAATAACACGTGTCTCCTCTGCTTTATTCACAATTTATAATGTCTACAAAAGCAAAGAAAATTAGTTCCTACATGGGAAAAAGTTCACTTAGAGTGAAAATTGAAATGCTTGATCGTTTACACCTTGGCGAGTCGTTTGCATCCATATCACGTTCATTCAGTGTTAACGAATCAACTGTACGATTCATCAAAAAATCCGAAGACAAAAAATGGAATTCTATAGCTTCAACCTCGGCAAAAATTATTCAGGATCCAGCAATTGAAAAAGGGGAAGCTGCATTATCATTATGGATTAAATGATCATAACCAGAAAATAGTGCCCTTAAATGGTCCTATGACAAAGAAGGCAAAGCGTCTCTACGCACATTTTAAAGAACCAGGTGATGAACGTACAAGTGGAGGATTTCAAGCATCTAAAGGTTGGTTCAATAAATTCAAGGTGTGACAATTGTTACATAGCATCAAAATTGTTGGAGAAGCTGCATCTGCGGACACCACCATAGCGGAAAGATATCCAGCAGAATTTTTAAACATAATTGCTGATGGTGTATACAAACCGGAACAAGTGTTTAATGCAGACAAAACTGTCCTGTTTTTGAAAAGAATGCCAAACAAAACTTTAATATCCTAAAGTGAAAAGTGCGTCTCTGGTTTCAAGACAGAAAAAAGATAGAGATACATTGCTGATGTGTTCTTATGCGTCAGGTGATGTGTAATTAAGCCACTAATGCTTTATAGATCCTTAAATCCCCGTGCTTTAAAAAATCAAAACAAGAACAACCTGCCGGTGTTTTGGCATGCAAACAAAAAAGTGTGGGTTACAAGTGTTATTTTCTGTGACTGGTTGAGGAACTGTTTTGTTCATGAAGATGAAACTTATTTAAAGAAAAATAATTTAGACTTTAAGGCCATTTTAGTTTTTGACAATGCACCAGGTCACCCTCGTGAGCTTGAAACTATGCATCCAAATATAAAAACTGCTTTATGTCTCTCAACAGCGAGGTCTTTAGAGACGGGAAAGGATGGGGGCAAGGAATGGGAAGGAATTCGGCCATGGCCTTTTTAAGGAAGCATCCCAGCATTTGCCTGGAGTGATTTGGGAAACCATGGAAAACCCAAATCTGGATGCCCGGACGGGGATTCGAAGCGCCATCCTCCCGAATGCGAGGCCAGAACGCTATCCGTTACACCACCACGCTCGGTAAGGTGATATTCTTGCCTCCTAACACGACAGCTTTTCTTCAGGCTATGTACCAAGGGATAATACAGGCCTTTATGCTTTTTATTTTTACATTAGACAAACCTTCAAAACATACTGGACACCATGGAATGCAATCCTGAAATGAATGTTATGCAATGCTGGAAAAATTTTGACATAGCGAAATGCATTGTTACAATAAAAGAATCGTTGCAAGAACTGTAGCCATACACTTTGAAATCATGCTGAAAAAAACTGTGGCCTGAGCTCACTGTCGGAAATGATGAATCTGTGCAAATTCAAACTTTAACTGCAAACATTGCTCAAGTTACGAATGAAATAGAACGAGATGGTTTTGAAGAGATAGAATCAAGTGACATTCAAGAGCTGCTAGAATCTGACTGAAATCGACTTGGAGGAAATGTTGAATCCCCAACCCATTGAAGAAGAGGCTTCAAGGAACACTGAAATGGTAATATTTAATTTAAAAAACCTGAGTGAAGGTCTACGCATGGCAAATGAGCTTTGTGATTTCTTCATGAAAATTGATCCGTCTACGGAAAGAAGTCTTGTTTTTAAAAGACAAATTGTTAATGCCACAACTGAATATCAAGCTGAATTGAAAAACCTTTTAAAAATGGCGAAACAAGAAAAAATAACTAAATTCTTTAAAACATTGCCTTAGCCTGACAATAATAACTAAAACATGTTGCTTTTTTTCTTTTTTTGAACCTTGGAACGTATTCCCTATAATCCCATACAAATTACCATTCCATATTCGCGGCATATTAACGGAGCGTGTCCTCCGCAAATAAGGAGCTTTTACTGTATAATAGGACTGATAAAATATTATAAAATATCTTTAATAAAATCTTTTATGAAAGATCTTTCACAAAGATCTTTTACAGCGTAATGCCAGCCTAACTTCAAGAGGTCAGAGTATTTTAATGTGTTACCAGACAGTAGAAAGATTGCACTTGTATGCCAGAATGCCGGGAGACACATTAGGGAGGTAAATGATAAGTTATTCAAGAAAATTTTCTTAATCATTTCAGGTTGATGAGCTGGAAAATTCAGGAGAAGAAAGAATTGATGATTGGTAGGCCCTATAGGCCTGATAGCGAGACACAGTATCATTTTTTTCATAATTGTTGGATCCGGTGCAAGTATTTACACCATCCAATAAGGGAAGAGGAATTCATAGATTTGATTGCAGCTAGGCTGCCTCCAAACCAGAAATCTAATAGCTACTATGGAGGTGGTTAATGTGGAAAGAATTTCAGAATTGTTACGAAGCTTACATGCAGAGGAGTCTTATACTTATTGATTTTACAATTATGATGTTAGGGGGGATAGCAGAAATCCTAAGAGGGGTCACAGGTGAAGGGAATGGTAAGATCAAGGAAGAGGTCGCAAGGTTATGGAAGAACAGACGATAAAGGTGAGGTGAGGGAGCAAAACCAACAACCTGAACGGGATATACTGCATGAGGTGCAGCCAAACTAAAGACTGCCACTGCATTCGACCCCACAGTTGAGGGAAAGAATGAAGGTCCAGGTAGCAACTATCCTAAAGTAATGCAACTTTTTTGAACAATGCACAAGATGTCAGTTCGAATGTTCATATAGATTCATACAGTAAATGCTCCTGAAGAAGCAGTAATGAGGTTGTCCAAGTGGAAGAAATTATTCCTAATGACCAGAGTAGTGCAAGTTTTGTATAGAAAACCTACAGATTTGTCATAGTTTGATTACCAAAAGCAATGCAGAGTATATAGTACTGGCTACAGTATGGTTATCAGAAACTGGTACGCTACAATATGGAATAGTTGGGACTATGTGTGCCTTTATAGGTGGGGAGAAGGTTTGTAAAAAAGCTGAAATTGACGTGTTTCTTAAATTTCTTGAAGATGAAGGCACTACTGTAGTGTCAATATCAGATTTAGATGATGAAGAGAGTCGTAAGATGTTCGTCCATTGAAGCAAGTGAGAGTAACAAGACCTATGTATATATTGATTTCTAGGCCGAAGAAAATGTCCTGAATTTGAGCTAGTTGACACAATGTTTAGTTCTCCGATGCAGGTGATAATATTGAAGTAATGGATGGGAGTGAGAAGACTCCTGTACCAGCTTCTAACGTGGGTAAATGTTCTGAATTTGACCTAGATGACACAAAATTTAGTTGTATATTTTACATAGTGGATAATATTGCAGTGATAACTGAAGAAAAAGATAATTAAGTTGCAGAGGAAGTCTGCAAGTCCAATGTTAGGAAAATTGGAGAATACAGATTCAGGTATGAATAGTAATTATCAATTAATGGATAGTAAAGTTGGAAGTAATAATGCCATCTGATCCGTTGATATGTCAGCTGTTCTTGGCAGTCAATGTTTACGCACTTTTCAGTGAATTATAAAGCTCTGTAGATATACAAATGTGGTGACAGATGTGCATATAAAAGTAGAAGAAAACTGGAATGTTAAAAAAAAAAAAAGGAATTTATGTTATTTTGTCTTTTCAGGTAAATCCCAAAACCCACTTTCACTGTAAGATGTATGGACCTCTACCAATGTCTAAGGGATAGGTGCCCTAATGTCTGCTACTTTGATGTTAATTAGTTTGGAATGCACATTTTGGGGAAGGATATATGATTTTTTATTTAAGTAGGTAAGTGTATGTAGATAAATATGTAGTTTGTTGACTCTAGATAAAATGTTTAATGTAATGGTATAGGATGGCTAAACTAAATGATTCAGATGTCTAAAAAACTGAAACAATTCTGTCTAATGATTTTTTGATGTTTTCATGTTGTTGGGGTTGGCTGCCCTGCAGTGACAGCCAATTCTCAGCTGTTGTGGAATGTAAACAAATCTGTAGTCATTCTCAAGCTGACAATGTGTATTGCTCATAGTGAATGAAACTTTTTGTGAATTAACAGCAAACAAAGTGCAGTACTTCATTCCTCGTGATGGCAGGCTGTCCGCAGAGTTACAGCTGACACCGACTCCAGAAATAACTGATTAATGCTTACATTTCAATAGCAGTAATGTAAAATATAGTATATTTAGATTTATTTTCTACTAAGCAAGGTACCAACTTATTTTAAAATTTTTAGTGTGTGTTTTTTTTTAAACAATTTTCACTTTCCCATAAGAAAAAAATTAACTAATAATTATGTTCATATTTGTTTTCACTTTTTTGCAATGCATTCATTTTTTATCATCATCATCACTTCATGCAAACAATATTTGCCGTTACTGTGTGGCTTTCTGTTACATGTCGGATTTTAATATGCCATTAAAATTATTTATTTATATTATCATTACTTTGTTGATATCCTCAAAAATAGACTTTTGGTTAAAGAGAGTTGAATATCATTATAACAGTTTTTTACAGAAATACCCAGTGTATTCGTATGATTGTTTGTTGAATGACTGAAATTTATATCAACAATGAATACTGATGGCAGTGTCAAAATTATATTACGATCCAAGGAACACACTTTCTGTGATACTGCTTGCTCAGTAACCCAGAGTCAACTCCATTTTTTAAAAATATTTTTCCCACACATTTTCTTGACTGTTATTACAATTCCCAGTGGCTGCCATTTTGCTATTCTGAGGGAATCCATTGGATTTAAAAGCATATAACCTAATAGATACAGAAAATACCTGATATAGACATGTGCAGAAAATGAGTTATTAAACTGCATTTCATTAATTCTATCCTAATATTATGATTTTGCAGGAAACAGAAGTTGCTGCAGTAACAAATAACAAAAATAAGAACAGAGAAAGGAACCACTGAATATCCCATTCAAGGAAGAAAGGCAAAGAATGAAAGAAAATTTTCAGGTACAAACTATTAATAAAATCTTGAGCATGGTGTATGCAGGATGCAAGTTAAGGCTTGATGAAAGTGTGTTGAAGTGCATGTGAGGTGTAGTATGAGGATAGCACTGATTTCAACAGTCTACCAAGCAAATCAATAAACTTGGAAGAGGTGTTTTAACTGTGAACTACCAAGATGCAGTTATTCACAGTGTGCACTTAATTGCAGCACAATCCAAACCATATTGAACTATAGGATACTTAACAATAAAAAGAAAACTATAAATCTGTAATTGGCAATAATAAAGTAAGTTGTAACGAGGCTGGAATTGGGAGTACATCACAGACAGAGAAACCTTTCTGGACAGGAAAAGGTGGAAAACAATCGTCTATAACAACCAAGGTTCGTAAACCACACCCGGGAAACTGGAGATGGTCCCCAACGATAATGATGATGATGATGATGATGATGAAACTTTATTTGTTGAATAAGAGTTGAAAATCTTTCATTTTTAATCAAATAAAACATGAAAACACAGCCATATGATGCAAAACATCAGAATGCATGATATCAGTCCTTTGTAAATAACAGTTTTGCTCCCATGTATTTTGCGACTGTTAACAATTTGTGCATAGTCTATTTAAGAGTTTAAGTTAATACATAATTAAGTTCTGGTTACCAGTCCATAAAACCTATCTGCAATGTAAGTTGGATTTACCAAAGCAAACAACCAAAACTGATGTGACAATGCTGGAAATGTTTATTGCATCGGACAGTGATTTCTGCCAAGCTGAATTCTGGAAAATCAAAGCTTTTCTCAAAGCATATTTACTCAAAAACTGAAAGTGATATTTTGTGCTTAAAAAGATACTTATTCTCAAATACTGAGAAACATATAAGAATAAAAATTTTCTCAGCATTGCATTTGAATGCAATATATTTAGAAACCTATAGAAACCTATATACTCTAATAAAGTTGCTGTTATAAACTGAAATTTGTGTTATAGGAGCAATTATAGCACAAGCAGTAGTTAAGTTGAAAATAGTGCTTATTTCCTGTTCACATTGGTAGACAACGAACTAGAGGCAAGCACTCATTACAAAAATCTACCAATCACAGACATTGTTACTGATGAACAGGGCACTCTAACAATAGTGACTTTACAAAAATTACTGACATATTTTACTGGAGGAGCTATGTATATCAATGCATGTAAAGCTTGAAGCAGATCTTATTGTCTGGCCAATTTGACCGAGTTATAAAAATACACGATACTTAAACTTCAAAACCATAATTTAGTTTTGATACACATCTAAGTTTAGATTTATAAAAATTAATGTATGCAGTTTATTAAACATAATACAGTATCAAATAAAAACCTACATCATAGCGGATTTCATATTGAAGATTTAGATGAAAACAGGGCCGCATTTAAGCATAGGCTGTAGTAAACTACACCACAATCCCGGATCCCCTGCCTGCCAGTAGCAGAGCTAAAAGAAGAAGAAAAAAAAAGGCTCATAAATGTTTTGGCCCGAATTTGGAAATTTAAGCATCCATAGCCGGAGACAGCCAGGGCCAACAGGGGGGCCCGCACCACATGTATAGCCTAGGGGCCCACAGAGCCTAAATGCAACCCTGGATGAAAATGTGTAGTTCCATCATGCAAGTTTTAGTCACTTTTTCCACACCTTTTTGTTGCTTAGAACGAAAATAACGATTTTTTCAAGCTTGCATGTTTGCATTTTTTTTTTTTTTTTACATTGAGACACTATAGCTCCATGTAAATTGTAGAATTCATTTTAAGAACTTAATTGCCAAACTACACGTATATTTGCAACAGCAAAGGATTGCCACCATAGAGACAAAATGTCAGCCAAGAGCATTTTGGTGCCAATATTAAAATTAACATTAAAAAATGAAAAAGTTTGCATATTACTGTTCATTTTTTCCAGAAATAACATTTTTCAGTTAAAGTGGATACATAGGTACAATACCTAATACTTCTCTGAAGTTAATAAAGTATCCTATTAAAGAGAATAGCCAAAAAAAAATTCATATATTTGTGGTTCTCTATGCCTGTGTATTTTTGGTGTTCTACTGTCAACAGTCAACGGTAAAACAAAATATTTAATGTTTCTCATATTAAAGAAATCAATATTTGCAATAAAAACAAGAATTAAAATGAAGTTACTTTAAAGCAAAAATTTAAATCATTGTAAAACACTGTTAATCAACGGAACTCCAAAAAATTATAGTAAACTAAGGAAAGGCCTCTTCCTTTCTCATAAAAAAGGTCAATCTATGAAAAGCATTAATAAAATGTAAGATAACAGAGAGATAATTCATGAAGCAAATAAAACAGAATGGAAGCATACAACTAGAACCAAAAACACTAACAAATTAGAGATGGTTCCCTCAATTGCACTGACCGTCTCACTCTGTCGAATAAATGTGGGCAAGTTGACAACAGAGCTGTAAGCCGGAGTCTTTGTAGTCTCCACCTTCTCTGTCTCGTCAGAATCCACCTTGGGTTCATCTGCCGTAATGTACGTAGCCAACGTGGTGAGTATGTACTCCGGGGCCTGCCCGCTCTTGAGCAGCCTGCGGATCTCGTCAACTCCCGGAAAGTTGTCAGCCTCGGACCTGCCAGAAATAGATCCACAACTCGAAGATACGCGACCTGATTTTGAAAGAGATCCTGCAGCCTGCTTTGCCTGTTCCAGTGTCCACCATTCAGGATCCCTCATAACAGCACCACACACACACATGTTGAAAAAGGTGCCTGCCAAGAGCAGAGTTGTTCCTCTCCACCCATACTCCTGTATGAAGTATGCTGTCATGGGTGCATACACAAAAGTGCCCACACCTGTTCCACAGGCACCGAGTCCTGTGGCCAGAGTCCGCTTCTTGTCAAACCAATAGGCTATGCACACCACTGCTGTAACGTAGCATAGTCCAAGTCCCAGGCCAGCAATCACGCCAAACGTTAGGTACATCATCTCGATGGTGTTACAGAATGCACTGAGAGTGAATCCGAGACCCGAGATGATGCCGCCGAGGATTGTCATCCAGCGACAGCCATACCTATGGTAACAGTTATACACAATTTCTAACTATTGTTCACAAGGTAATTGTGAGAATGATTAGCCATAATCTCTACAAGGGAGCATCCATAAACTATGTGGCTATGTCTGGGAGGGGGGGAGGAGAGGGACTGGTTAGAAGGATACACGAGGGAGGGGAGAGAGAAGTGTTACGAGCCATACCACATAGCTTTTCATTCGTATTATTTGTAACAGTTAATATCGTGTACAGAATACACAACAGCATGTCAATATTTTTTTCTGCCATTTAATTACTTCTGTACGTAATTTAGCTATCGTATATATTAACAGTGCTACAAATGTGTGTGACGAAGTCAGAGTGTTGGATTGAAACGGTTGGCACATTTAAACTAACTAACAAGTGATGGCGCATTATGATTCAAAAACTTTAGACATACTGTACCTAGACTCAAATTCGCTTCTGGGATTTTCCAAGACAGTGAAATTTCGTATTGATTTGATAGTTTCCATACTGCTTGCTGATAAAATAATTCTAATTTTGTTCTGTCAAGTGAATTTCAGTGCAACTTTAATTATAATGCTCACTGACGTGATATTTAAATTTCAAAGTGTGGTGTGAAGTGTCTTATCAAAAATATTTTCCAAAGAGTCTTTATTTTCCAATGAGATATAGAAATCTTTTGAGCAGCTCAAACAATCATTCCCTGGTATTACAGAAAGAAAGGTGACAACTGTAGCAATAGGGTGGAAAAAATGCAGCTGTTCTTAGTTTTATTATAAGGCAGGTATGGATTGTTCTATTTTATCAATTAAAGAATATTTTATTAATTAATGAACAATGATGAATGATATAAGGAGAATGTTTTTAGTAAGATCTAAAGAAGAAATATATTCCTGACTATAAATAGGTTTTCGCCAATAAATGACCATTTGCTGGAGCAGCTAGTGTCAACATTCAGAATATTTATATTTATAGAAAAGTACATAAACCAATATCAGTTGTGTTCATTATACGTGCAATAATTTTGCCAATTGACCGTCAGGAAAAAATTACAAAATCTCTTCTGGAATTACAGGTAAAAATGTTATGTGCCACACTGGTGATGGCAGAGAAGGAGGGAGAGATGTCGAGGCAAAAGATACTTCAGGCTACATGGTGGAAGGGAGGGGGGGGGGGGGGGCGGGGGTGACTGAGGGTTCGAAAGGGAGACCAAAGTGGAGAGACATAATTTATCGATGCTCCCTAAAATTGCGTTATGTAAATGGTTGGTTCTCCACTGATTGCATAAAATGTGTATCCCATATCGGAGATCTTCCCAGAAAGTTGTGCATTAATATCAGCGAACTTTAAAAGCAACATCCTTGAGACATTTCTTCTGAATATGAAGCATTAAATTTGTCTCACCTCTATAATTTCAATTACAAGTTAGAGAAAGGAGATTAGGGCAAGAGTAAAATGAAACTGAATTTCAAAAGTAATAATACATGTGATGGAAAGATGTGTTTCATCACTGCACACTGTATGTATGCCTCATTGACGCTGAGGTCATTAGAGGTGGGAAAGGAAATATCCTGTTATTCACCTGAATTGATTTGGGAGGCCATGGAAAAACCCAAATCTGGATGCCCAGACCAGGATTCAAACCCATGTGCTCCCGAACACGAACAATAAATAAATACAACAAATATTAATAATGTAATAAGACAGAAATTATAGGTGGTGTATTAGTGCAACCAATGTAATCTTTACAGGTATTCAGCCAGACAATGACGTGAAAATGTAATATTTCAACATCTGGCTCCGTTTTTGAAACACTGTGCTTTCATGACTCATCAATATTGTTTTGCAAATAGGACTGCCTATGATGGATGCTTGAATTAAAATAGGTACAGCAGAACATTTTTCACCAAAAACTTTTGGAATAAGAAAGGGCAAATTGAAAAATATACAAAATAACAGGTCCAGAGAATGTACTACGTAATTATATAGAATGAAAAGGAAAATAGAAAGTATGTCTCATTACAGATAATTCAGTAAGAAACGTATATCAATTAGGATAGAAACTAAGCCTACATGCATTTGGAGTGCTTATTACCAGTGTATCATAAAATATTCTCATCTTAATATAAAATTTAAAAAATTTCAGAAAACCTTATGATAAAAAACACTATAAACAGATAACTGTCTCTTAAAACAGAACATAAATTTATCACTACATTGTATACATATTTTCTGACACATGCAGACAAGATACATTAAAAAGTTAAGTTTGGTAAAAAAAACAACAAAGCTACTTACATTAAACAGACTATTTAATAATAATGTAAGAAAAACTTAAATGTGAAAATATACAGGGTGTCCACAAATGAATATCGGGGTTTTAATGCTTTATAAGATTTATTACATTATCCTTACAGTTATAAATGATATGTCAAATGAAAGAGCAACTCAAACAGTTTTATATACAAGCTTACAAGTGTTCTATATGGGCACCATTTGTCACACGGCACACATCAAGTCTGTAGCCGAGTTCTTCCCAAACGTTGAGCAGTGTGTCTTAGGTAACTGTTGCAACAGCTGCTTCAATCCTCTGTCGTAATTCAAGGAGGTCGGCTGGTAACGGAGGCACATACACACGATCCTTGATGAAACCCCAAAGGTAGAAATCGCATGGCGTTAGGTCAGGTGAACGTGGAGGCCACGCATAGCAAGCTCTGTCATTGGGCCCCTTGCGGCCAATCCAGCAGTCGGGTACAGTTACGTTCAACCAACCGCGTACTTCGTTATGCCAGTGAGGTGGCGCACCATCTTGCTGGAAAATGAAGTTCTCTGGTTCATATTGTTCCAACTGAGGGAAGAGCCATTGCTCTAGTGTATCAAGGTAAGAAGTACCAGTTACAGTCGGTTCATCAAAAAAGAAAGGTCCGTAAACTTTCCGCCGGGATACGGCACAAAAAACATTGATTTTAGGGGAGTCTCGTTGCACTTGTACGATCTCTTGAGGATTTTCCGAGCCCCAGATCCGCACATTATGAGTGTTAACATGTCCACTGAGGTGAAAGGTCGATTCATCACTGAAGACAACATGATGTAGAAAATCTTCATCATCACGTAACAACATTTCGTTAGCGAATTTGGCACGTAAACCATGGTCTTCAGGCTTTAGAGCCTGTAACAACTGTAAACAGTAAAGACGTAGTTGCAAGCGTTTCCTTAAAACTTTCCAAACAGTCGACTTAGAAATTTCTAATTCGCGACTAGCCTTCCGAACAGATTTCTTTGGGCTACGAGTGAACGACTCTCTCACTCGCTCAACAGCCTCTTCGCTAACTTTTGGTCGTCCCGCTCTTCCCTTTACAAAGGCAGCCTGTATCTTCAAACTGATGATACCATCTACAGATGTTATTGTCACTTGGAGGATCACGCCCGAACTTAATGCGGAACGCACGCTGCACAGTAATTACAGATTCAGTCTTTGCAAACTGTAAAACACAAAACGCTTTCTCTTCACTAGTCACCATCTTTGCTACTACCGCATTCTAGCTGAAACATTTCACGCACATGCGCACTAGTGCCAACGAACAAAACTGTTTGAGTTGCTCTTTCATTTGACATATCATTTATAACTGTAAGGATAATGTAATAAATCTTATAAAGCATTAAAACCCCGATATTCATTTGTGGACACCCTGTAGATGGCTTGCAGGAAGACATATGAGGGTAGTCTGAATAAGTTCTCTACTTTCCAACCTATAGTTTGGTAGATAGGTCGGCAGTGTTTCTCAAAGTGGGGTACGCGAACCCCTAGGGGTTCGCCAGTAGATCGTAAGGGGATGACGGACAGGCTAACTCAAGCATAAAACATGCAAAATGATGAATATCGCTCATTGTTGCCTAGTGGAGCTAAAAAAAAACTTTTTTTTCTTAAGGGACTTCACCATTACCTGGGAAATTGAGAAATTTTATAGGGCTATGTGGAGCTAAAAGATTGAGAAACATTTACCCGTTGCTTCAGACGTGCAGGTCTTATTGTGTATAGAATTGCTCTGCTCTTGTATCAAATATTAATGTGGAGAAACAAAAAAAAAATTCATTTAAAAATGTTCATTGTTTTTAGTTAGATTCGGTTTTCATACTTTAGTTCGAAAGTTTTTTTTTTTTTGCTATAATTTTATTTTAATGCAGTATAATATATGAAATTAAAGTTATGTGAAACATTGTTGCTAACGGTCCAATGAGAGTGAACTGCAAATTAGTTGTACTTTTGCTCAGAAATTTGGAACAAACTTTTCCTAAGATAAAAAGTTCATATTTAAGCAAAAAGAAATGTAATGTAATGGTTTGAGTAACAAATTCAGTTTACTTATATTTATCAAAATTAATAAAATTGGGAAAATATAGCCACAGACAAATACAACAAACAATGAAGAGATCAGTATATTCATCTTTCGCCAAACTCTTCAAGCACATCACTTTTACAGGAAATTAAATATTAGTAATGCTTATCGTGTCTGATTCAGATATTCCATTTATTTACTACATTCAATAAAACTGAAAACCTAAATATTTGAAGTCAAAATATTAAATAGGATCCTAAGGTAAGTTGTGTGATATTTTTTTCAGTTTTTTTTTTTTATTTTTGTGAAAGGTGTGGACATCTCAAAAATGTTGTGATCTGTGGCTCATAAAGTTCTGGTTAGAAATGTATTCAATTATTTCCTCCGTCCCTCGGTACATGCAAGTCAGTAGCTATTTCCACAGATTTTAAATTCGGACCATTAGCTCTAAAAATTTGAAATTTCCATCTGAATTTCTGCAGTGGTTTTTGCACAATTCCCGTTCAAATAATAAGACATGCGCAACTTGCTTATAGATTTATAACAGTATAGATTATGTTTAAAGAAAGCACACACTATATACTGATTCATTCGTTCTATGTTTTAATATTCATCACATAAGATTGACATCACGTTTCAATAATTGATTAATTTTGCTCTTCCATGTTCATAATAAATAACACTGTAGCAACCCTGCCTTTACTGTTCCCTAATCAGTCCATTTTTCACATACTGCTAATCCATCATGTCTTTCTATTAATGCAAACTACTTCCAACAGCATACAAGAGTAGTCCCATCTTTAATATATCTTCTTTTTTGAATTCTTAACATGCCACATAGATTTGTAAAACATTTATGTCAGTTCGCTTTTTGATGACTCCTTACAGAATAGTTTTAATTCACAGAACCAATTAAAAAAATTTCGAGTACTCTTAAGCATACTGACAGAATATCAGTTTTCCTCTGTCACACTTAACCTAATCCAGTAATCTGCCAGGTAAAAAAGGACTTACAATTTAATATGGAAAGCTGTTCACTAAGTGAATCAGCACTTTTTCTCACAAAGCAAAGCAATGACAGAAGAGACAGTCAGTTTATGAACCTTTAAATGAAATTTAGAAGGCTTTCATGTCTTTACAACATCCACTGTCTCCTACATCACCATGCCATTGTTAGTTTCTGATTAACCTATCTTACAAGGAACCTATCTTACAAGGCTTCTTGCACTAAACCAAGCGTACAAGTGTGCCCTGGACCACTTTTTACACCTACATGCTCTTATTTAGAGCACAAAGCAAAACGGTTGGTGACATATAACTGGAAATATTTAGTTAACATATGAAAAATATGGTGTTTAGCAGGAAAAAGCTGCTGTCTTGTTGTTTCATATATGGTATCTAAGGATCATGACATTCATCTGTTGCATTCGGAGAGAGCTTTGATGTTTGGCCAATAGTGATGCATCATCTGACAGTGCTGCTCCTTTCTTTCCTTTGTACAAAGGCACTCTCTTCATTGGCGGTTTTGCTTAAGTATCCTCCTGAGAGTTGCCATCCTAGGTCAATTTTTTATTATTATTTTTAAATGGCTTTACGCCTTATCGAGGTCATTAGCGGCAGGATGGGACTGGATAAAATGAACAGGAAGGAATTCAGCCATGGCCTTTTGAAGGAAGCATCCCAGCATTTGCCAGGAGTGATTTGGGAAATCGTGGAAAACTCAGCTCTGGTCGATAATACTGCTCTGTTGGAGAGACATTTTCCCACGGACCCAAACTTGTTTTCTAGATCCCTCCCAATTTCAGATGTGCCCACAAGGAGATTCACTGAATTTCATAAAGTATTGCCTTTCTTGTGTAAGGGGAGAGTTGAGTTTGAAGTCCAGAGTGTTTCAGTTTCCCAGATGTTTTCTAGTATCTCTCATCTTGCAGACTGCCCTGTCTCTAACCTTTTTCCATAGGTCATCTACTACTGATGATGTGTCATTTTTAAGAGCTGAATGATTTCTGTCACTTCTTTGGTTGGACAGTGTTTCATAGATGCTATCTTGACAGATAAAGTGCATGTCAGGGAATTGACAATTACATACATTCTCAATACATTGGCAGAAGGTGGGCAGTTATCTATGTCATTATAGGCCATATTTCCATGGTCCTCTGAAACGAAGGCTGGGTGGAATAAAGCAGATAAGGTTCCGTTAAAACTTTTGTATTAGTTCCTGGAGGTCAAACAGTTGTCCACCAGGCATGCTTCTACCGTTTTACCAGTGTGGAAACTTTCACTGGATAATCCCTCAATTATTTTCATTTGCTACATTCTGGTGGTTCCAATTTCTCTATGAACTGATTACAAGCTCAAAGTTTCTCCAAGGTAAACTTACTAAATTTGAAGAAGCCAAAATTATTTCCTCTCAACTCTCCCACCCTATCTTTTGATATAAAACATTTTTTCTGGAACTCAGTTTTCTGTAACTCTTTTATGAAAACCAACATTTGATGGAAAATGAAGACAAACTAAGGCACAACAGAGCAAATTGAAGCATTTGAAACTTGATGCTATAGGAATATGTTAAACGTAAGTTTTCCCGGCGGATCTGATGTTGAAGATCTCTCGGGCGTGCAGCCGGGTCATTTGGTCGTAAATGTACGAATTTTCGATGGCGTACCGTGCCATCATCTTCAGGTAGCGTCCAGTGGTCGGCGTGAGGTACGCAGTCCAGGACGCGACTGCTAGACTGCTCCGCGCGCATCGATATTTATACCCTCCGACCCCACCCTCCCACTCCCGGCGGGTCGCTCCGATGGCGTAGAGACTGATGGACACTGCTCGACGCACGGTAACGCACCGCCCCCACCAACGCCATCGGAGCGACCCGGCGGGAGTGGGAGGGTGGGGTCGGAGGGTATAAATATCGATGCACGCGGAGCAGTCCAGCAGTCGCGTCCTGGACTGCGTTCCTCAAGCCGACCACTGGACGCTACCTGAAGATGATGGCACGGTACGCCATCGAAAATTCGTACATTTACGACCAAATGAACCGGCTGCACGCCCGAAAGATCTTCAAACAATATGTTAAACATTAAGTGGGACAAAAAGACACAAAAACTACACTCTTAAAAATGATTGGTAGAGTCAGGAGTTTGTGGAAGAATCTTATAAAATGAAAAGGTAAGATTTTAAAATGTGCAGTAGTTGTTAACATAAATGATCGGAAGAATGTCAATGAAATCAAAGATAAGTGCATGTTACAAAGTTTCTTGAGTATTAGGTATGTTTTAATAGGCTCATGGTTTAGATTTAAAATAAGTAAGATGAAACTTGTATGCTTGTTTGTCAGCAGGAAAAGCAAACCAGTCAAATAAATAGGACGGCATAGAATTGTTCCAAACTTTAAATATTTTAGCAACATTATGTCAGCTGACAATAGGCAAATTCCAGAAATAAGCAGTACCATTAAAACAGTTTCCAATGTTTTACAGATATTATGGAACAAACGTTTTCCTCAGGCAGCAAAAGTATCTTCACATAAAACCTACCTACTCCCCCACAGATTAAAAACTGCCACAATGAATAGAAGTGACAACAGCTGGATTCAAGCTACTAAAATAAAATCGCTGAAGCCAAGTATCCAAAATATGAGAGCAAACAATCAGAAATATATCAGTCCAACTTCAACTAGATCCACTAAAGGGTTCTAGACATTATAATGAGTTACCAAACCATCTGCACTTTAGGGAAGCATCCACCAGCCAACTCCAACAAAAGGATGGTGGCATAATAAATTGATTTATTGGATCTGTAGCCATCTGATGGCAAGAACCTGCCATGTATCACCACAACGTGGCAATTGTGTTTTTCTAACGAAACAATGCCTTCCTGGGATCTGGCTTGTCCGACTAATGATGGGGTAGAGCTCCATCTATGCAAGACTTTTCTGTATTGGTCTGTTTTATTCAGACATTGATATGTATGATTTATCGCATGCCTCTGCCTTGGCACTTTCAGCTCTTGGTTTCTGGTGCATGTGCATAGTTGGCGAGCACTCTTCAAAACACTTTTGATCTGACAGCGCAGAGGCGGCAATAATCACTAAAGACAATTGCATGTGTTGTGTTGATAGTTCTGATTTGAACTTACAATAATGTACTTCATTTTAATGTTAGTCTTTCTCAAGAAGACGCAAGTAGCCGTGCTGAACTTAGTTAATCAGACATATACCTGCATCACTATAATATTTTTGCATTTATACTAATTCATTGTTTGTGTTTGTATTTGAAAGTTGGTGTGGTAAGATAATTATGGTTTTTACAGCAATTGTAGCTACTTACCACCACTGAAAATTATTATGTTATGAACTTATGACAATACCGATTAGAAATATAAAGCAGCATTCACATGTACTGGGTATATCTCAGGTATGGAACATTTGCATGTTGTTTGGCAGATGGTTATTTCAGTAATATTATGTTAATTTTACATTCTGTGAGACAGATTTGCTATGGAAATATTTGCATTTTCCTACTTTTGTGTTTGTTATTTATTGCTCTATTTTTACCAAATTTATAAGCGTTCAAGCAGAGACAAGTTAAAGAAAGGCAAAAGTCAAAAAGGCTGATCTCAGTTTGATAGATATTTGTTATCTATGAATTACAACACATTTTACAAATCTTACTAGCTCTGAAACTTATTTCTATAGTTATTTTCTACCTATTTTGATAGCTTGATAAGCATCATTATACATAATAATTTTCAATGACCCTCCTCCTTTCCCCTGTTGCATCATTGATAAGGGCTGCAAATTTTTATTTAATATTTAATTATGGAAGAGCAAAGGAAAAAATTGTTTGAAAGTCATAACAAAAAGAAATAGGAGCAAAGGAGAAAGCTAAACTATATAATGAAGGAAATGTTAGTGCAAAAGTCCTATTTAGATAAGCCATCCACATCAACAACTACTTGGATTTGGCAAATAAAAACTAAGTGTTGACCCAATCACTTCCAGAAGAAAATGTTGAAAAAAGCCAAAGAATAACATTAACGCTAGTTCACCAAGAGCCGGATAGCAGAATCAGTAGTGGCCAACAGATATTAAACGAAATTCCTTCTAATTCAAAATTATGGAATGTTTTCAGAATTTCACCTGAAACTCATCAAATACTGGTTGAGAAATGTCAACATCAAATTGAAAAAGTTGAGTTTCCTATTAGTAAAGGAAGCACACCAAAATTGTAATTGGATATTTTCATACCAAATTTGGAAGGGAAAAAGAGATATAGAGATGTAATGGGGAAATGGGTTTCACAAAGAAGGACAAACAAGAATGCCATAAGACTGGTGGAATTCTGCAGGAATCATGACATGATCTCAAAATCAACATACTTCATGAGAAGACTAAATAAACTAAAAACCTGGAAACACCCAACTGGAAAAAAGGAGAATAACACCTGGATCATGTTTATATGGATAAGAATTACTACAGAAAAGTCCTGAGAGAACAGACAATGAATCAGATAATTACTTGGTAAAAATAAAAATGAAATTCACTCCAATGAAGGAAAGATACCACCCCAAAAAGAAGGGAGCCTATGACCCACATAAACTGACAAATAACACTAGAGTATAAAGTTAACAGGTCATCTAGAGCAGGGTTTCTCAAACTTTTAGCTACACGTACCCCTATTAAATTTCCCAGGCAATGGCGAACGCACTTAGTAAAAACCTGCAATCTTTTTTTTTTTTTTTTAGCTCTACTACTGGCGACAATGAGCAATATTCACAACTGTGAGTGTTATACGCCTCAGATAGCCAGTTCGCCATTACTTAAATGTTATCGCAAACCTCCTACAATCAACTAGCGCATCCCTAAGGGGTTCGTGTACACCAATTTAAGAAACCCTGATCTAGAGGATATAATACCCCAACTGAAACAAATTGCTGAACAAGTAGCACCAAAAAATCCTAAGAAAAAACACCAATGGCGGAATGATAAAAAACAGTAGAAGATAAACACCAAGCTTGGTTAAAATATCAGATTCACACTTGGAACTCAAAAAGCAAAGAAAGCTATCCCAAAAAAAGTAATAAGTAGGGTTAAATGCCAATAGCAAAAAGATATACTTTTAAAGATAGAGGAGCAAATGGTGGAGGAGTTTTCATACTAGTTAACAAAAACTACCACAGTTCACTGGCATTCATAGATCAAGGCCATGAGTTTCTTGGGGTAGATTTCTGGGGTAGTAAAAAAGAAAAATCAGAGTGTTGGCTGCTTACCGCAGTGGAAGAATGACAAGAGGATGAGGCTCTTGGGGAGAAATTAAATTCATACTCAGATTTCAGAGGTGAGAATAGAATGATCATCATCGGTGGGGATTTAAATGAACCAGGTGTATAGTGGGAAGGAAATAAGATAAATAACATAAGGGAACAAAGATTTGCAAATATCTTAATAAGGGGGCATCCACAAATTACGTGAGGTGTTTTTTCCGGACCCCCCCTCCCCCCTGGTGAGATTTCGTGAGATCTGGCCGGACCCCCCCCCCCCTGTGGTGAGATCTGGTTCGTGAGAAACCCCCCTCCCCCCTAGAAATCAAATCGCCCTGGTCACAGCCTCACTTTTTGACGCCCAAAATCGACTTTGGCACAAATTGTAGACCTTTTTTTAGCTCTACTCTCCAAAAATTTTTCGCCAATTTCTCACGTGAGATTTGCGTAGACCCCCCCTCCCCCTTGGTGAGATCTGGTGAGATTTCGCCGGACCCCTCCCCCCCCTATTTCGCCTCACGTAATTTATGGATGTCCCCTAAGGGAAGGAGGATTTGCACAAGTAGTTGAGCAAAACACTAGGGGACAAAATATTTTGGATATATTTCTAATTAAGCCTGTAATGATCCGAATGGAAAACATATGTGCGTGTTTCTTTTCTTGTCGTGAGTGTGTCGGTCCCAGGGGAGGTTCTGCTTGTGTTTGGAGGTTGCCAGCCCTCGAGTGTTGCCATTAGATGTGACGGATGGCAGAAAACAGTCCTGTGACAGGACCACAGCTCAAGAGCAGTCTGGACTGTTTTGGTAAACAAATAAAATAAAAAGTAAATCTGTATCCAAGAACGAAGGGTGAAGGGAGGCCAGGGAGTACAGCCAATAGGAAAAATTTGTATATTTAGTATGAAAAAAAGGGCAGTTTTGCTGCATGTCCTGAGCCAACCAGCGAAAGAAGCTTCCCTGCAAAGACAGACTTTTGGCAGACGTCATCAAGAAGGGGTGGAAAGCGACGCTTCGTCCGGCAGCACGGAAGACAAGGGGACTTGTTGGCTACCGATGGATAGGTGTAGATCGACCGACCAGCTGACCACGGGAGAGACAGCAGTGAGGCAGCCGGCTGTGATGGAGAGCTGGTCAACCCACCGACTGCACAACTTAGACTCGCCTACACGGTAACCACCATTCAGAAAAAGGAACTTTTGCATCATCATCGTTTACCCTAGATACTGCCCCGAGACAGACTCTCTTGCTCCACAGAAAAAATGATGTAAAAAAAAAGAAAATTTAATCTTTGTAAAATTTTGTCAAGTAAACAATTCAAATACATAAGTAAATTGTAAAGTCAGATTGTGAACCTTGTTTTCACTAGATCCCATCCAGTCATGTGTCATTTTGCTTGGTTAATTCAATAATTCATGTTTCAATAATAATACATTGAGATCTGGATGTGGCTTCCCTCAGAATAGGGTACACTCCAACCTCTGGCACCCACCTGATTATTTTTATATACCTAATATTACTTTGAAATCAATGACAGGTAGCAAACAGTAGGGTGGAGAAGTCGCTTCCTAACATAGGGAACACTTCAAGCCCAAAGAAAACCTTTTGAGGTATCAAGTAACTGAAGGAATAAGTGATCATGAAGCAGTTCTGATGGATATTAGAGGATTCAGTAAACCAGCAGCCAAAATTGAAGGGGGAAATAGGTACAATTATAAAAAGGCATGGTTTCAAATTTGAAGAGATATTTCAGACAACAAATCAGCAAATGGAAGGAATGCTCAAGTACAGTAGAGTCACGGTGGGAAGAGTTCAAGGAGATAATAAAAAAGTGGGAAGAAAAATTTATTCCAAGGCAGAAAATAAAGAGAAGTAGAAAACCTATGTACTATAATAGGGAAGTGAGGAGATTAAAGAGGTTGGTAAAAAAGAACATAACAGAGTTAAGAGACAGCAGGGTAGTAGAGAATATTTAAAACAACTAAACAAGGACTTAATAATAGCAAAGAAAATGGTTACAGATGGATTTATGAAGATTATTGTCAGTGCAGGAGGACCATTGACTGATGCATCTAGAAATTTCTATGGCTATATCAGGAAACTGAGGGGAAGGGAGGGTGTAGAGACACTTATAGATAAGGATGGAGAAGAAGTTACTGACGATTTGAAAAGGCAGAGATTTTAAGTAACTGGTTTAGTGAAAGCATTAGGGACAATGAATCAGAAACAGGAGGGTCTAATTCGGAGAACGAGCTTAACAACACAATTAGAAATGACGATAGTAAAAAAATTGATATCCATCCTGAGGAAATCATGAAGGAAATAAGAAAGCTGAAAAAAAAGGGGGCTGGTGAAGATAATATTACTACAGATATCTTAAAGATAGCCAGATGTGACATTGTACCTTATCTTGAAATATTATTTAAATTGAGTCTAGACACTTGCTGCTTACCACAGCACTGGAAAAGTGCAATAGTAGTACCGGTACATAAAGGAGGGGTGAGAAATAGATTTGAGAATTACAGGCCAATCAGTTTGACATCAGTGGTAGGTAAATGAATGGAAAGATTGATATACAACCACATCAGAAATATATGTGAGGAACGTAAGTGGTTTTCAAGCAGGCAACATGGTTTTCAGGCAAGGATATTCATGCGAATCTCAGTTGGTGGGATATATGCAAGATATTTCAGATGACATGGACAAGGGAGGCCAAATTGATAGTGTAGCACTACATCTGTCTAAGGCGTTTGACAGAGTAAGCCATAAAATGGTAGTAAATAAGGTAAAAACCATTGGAGTGGATAAGAAAGTCATTTGCTGGGTAGAAGAATTTTTAAATGGTAGAAAACAGAAAGTTAGGGTACGAAATGTAGTATCAAAAGAAGTGGAAGTAAAAATGGGTGTGCCACAGGGTAGCGTATTGGGACCATTGCTATTCATTATTCTAATGAATAATTGTGTTGATTGTTTACTATCTGAAATTAGATTGTTTGCAGATGACATAATGCTGTATAAAAGAATCAAAACGATAGAGGATTGTAAACAGTTGCAGGGTGATCTGGACAGGATATCTAATTGGGTTGGTAAACATGGAATGAATATAAATGCAAAGAAGAGTCAGCTTATTAGATACACAAATAAAAAAACAAAAGGTTAATTATCAATATAAGGTGGGGAAAGAATTGCTTGCTGAAGACTTGAAATGTAAATATCTTGGCATTACTTTTGATAATAAACTTAACTGGGCAGGACTAGTGTTGCAGCTTTGTGAAAAAAAACATGAAAAAAAACTTAGCACCCGTGTTTTTTTTTTCTAAATTTTGTTTTTTTTCAGAAAACAATATATTTGATAAATTATAGTATTTTTTAAGGAACTTTTTTTTTACAAGTGTGTTTTAAGTCTTACTGAATCATATAATGTCTCACATAATGATTCATAAGTGTATCTATATAGGTAACATAATTTTATTCATCCTCTATGTCAGTACCATATTCACTAGTATCAGCACTACCAACACTAGTTCAATCGGTGTCGTAATTTTCTGTCTCTTCTTCTGTCTCCTCTAGATCCATAACTTCAGAAATAGTTAAATTTTCTTTTACTTGTTGTTCTTGTATTGTACGCAAAAGATTTTGAGATTGCATTTTTAAATTGTGAGCAAAGTACACACTGTACATAAAGACTCCGCCGATAGTTCTGTATTACGGTCTTTTAAGTTTGAATTAAAATCTATTATCAAACAAAATAGGAGCTTTACTTCTTTTCAATCGTTTATTTACACCAACGGTTGCAAGGAAACGATTCATAATTAGGGACCGTGCACAAACTACGTGGGTCGGTCCAGAGGGAGGAGGGGTTAGCTGGAAGGCTATGCTGGGCTATGCTGGGCTACGTGTGGAGAGGGGGGGGGGGGTTCCGAGCCAGGCCACGTAACTTTCCTTTCATAACATTTTTCACAGTTAAAATGATGAACTGAACTCACAACAGGATGTGAGTATTTATTTCCCTCAGTTAATTATATCCGTATGTAATTTACAATAGTTTGACAAGAGAAAACAGTAAAAAATGTCATCTGGAATCAAAATGGAAGAAAGCTACGTGAGCGGGGGGGGGGGGGGGGGGGGGTGGTTGGCAAAAGCCACGTAGGGCTACGTGGGGGAAGAGAAGAGGGAGGGTTCACAGGAGGCCAAAATGGTGCTATGTGGTTTATGCACGCTCCCTTACTAACAATTTAATGAGTCAGTACCACTATACTCTGAGAGTTAACAAGTATACGAATATAAAGAAATCCCAATAAGTAATAAAAAAGAGGCAAAAAACCGTGGATAAATTTTAAATTCCTAATTTTTTTAAAAGATCTGTAGGTAATTTTGTAGGGCTGGCAGCACTATTTCAAATAGCAAGTATCAATCCTAACAATGGGGAATGGGGGATTCCTTCTCGCGCAACCTAATCTCTTCGGGAAATCCCCATTCATAAAGAAAATTTCAGTCAATTTTGCCAATATTTTCGTAATTTTTATTCCTACTGAACCAGAAAAATATAGTAGATTTTAACTAAGATAAGTACTTAGAATAAACTCTAAAACGGTCATTTTAAACGATAACTGCCTTACAAATTTGAGATTTAGTAGTTGTGAAAAAAAACATGTTCCAGAAAAAAAACATGTTTTTTTTCAAAGTTTTTTTTCATGTTTTTTTTTCAAGCCAGAAAAAAAACCGTTTTTTTACAACACTAGGCAGGACACATAGGACAGGTGGTAGGAAAAGGTTTCAAAGTTCTGCACTTGTTGGAGAGAGTGATGAGGGATGTACGAGAGAAGTCAAGGAATTGGGTTACAAAACTTTGGTCAGACCATTTCTCGAATATGGCAGTGTAGTATGGGAGCCACATTTTACGTATCAAATACAGGAGTTGGAGAGGGTGCAAAAAAGGGCTGCTAGATTTGTTTCTGGAAATTATCGCAGAATGCAATCAGTGACGGATATGATAAAGGAGCTGGAATGGGAAGACAGGAGGAGGATGAGGAGGGTCATGGGAGTGTACAGGGCATATACTGGCGATGAGGCATGGAAAGATATTGCAATAGGTATGAAAAGTAGTGCATGGAAGGGAAAAGATGACCATGACCACAAGCTGGCACTCGATTTCAGGCACAAGGGTGTGGGAAGATTCTCTTTTTTAGGTAAGGGTGTCAGGGATTGGAATGAGTTACCAAGAGAAATGATGAATAATTTACCGAAAACTTTGAAAGAATTTAAAGATAAAATTTGTAGAGGGCAAATAGGTGCAGGATAGGAGGAAGATGGGTGTGTAGGGAAATTGCCACCGGAGCCTGTGCTCCATTGCAATTAAATTAAATAACAAAGTATCTCACAAGTAGTTGGAAAAGGCCATATGTCCAGAGCTATGGCCTTCTCGAAATACACAAAGAAAATGGTGCCGATTTAATGCGTATAGGTGGCTCGGGGATGGCTCCATCACACCAAACATGCAGCTTCACTAAAAGAACTTATTTCTTTAATAAAACCCATTTTGGAAAAATGTGGATTAATGGCCTTTTCCAAATAACTGATTCAATTTAAAGTTGAAATCGTAGAGAGCAAAAGTAGGCAGGTGCAGGAAAGGGGAAAACTTGGTGGGTGGGAAATTGTCATAGGAGCGTGCACTCCATTGCAATTAAATTAAGTTGGAGTTAATGCAAAAGGTGTTACAAAAATATGACAAATGTATCTATGGTGTAATGCTTTGGCATATTTTATTTGAAATAAACTTAGTCTTGAAGTTATTGCAATCTGTAACTATAGATCCTCCGAATTGGGACTGCTCAGGGAGGAGTCATCAGAATGGATAGAAACATTCTGTGAGCCGGTGCTTGGAATGTTAGAAGTCTGAATAGGGCAGATAGGTTAGAAAACTTTAAAAGGGAGATGGAACAACTTAAGTTAGATGTTGTTGGTATTAGCGAGATTAAATGGAAGGATGAACAGGATTTCTGGTCTGGGGATCACAGGATAATTAGCAAACAAGCGCCAATGGAGTCACTGGTGTAGGATTTGTAATGAATAAGAGAATAGTGAAATGGTTGACAGAATTATTTTGATGAGGTTAGAAACTAAGCCCGCCCCAACCACTTTAGTATACGTGTATATGCCAATGTGACAAATATGACGAAGAAAAGAGAGAGAATATACACCAAAATTGAAAAATTAATCCAATATGTGAAGGTGGAGGAAAATCTAATAATCATGGGTGATTGTAAGGCGATAGTGGGAGAATGAAAAGAGGGGAATACTGTAGGAAGTTTTGGTCTAGGAGAAAGAAATGAGCGAGGAAGCAGGTTATTAGAATTTTGTGAAAGATATAAGCTAGTAGTGGCAAACACACTGTTTAAGAACCATGCAAGAAGAATATACACCTGCAAACGTCCTGGGGATACAGGCAAATATCAGCTAGATTATATCATGGTCAAACAGAGATTCAGGAATCAAGTTCTAGACTGTAAAGCGTACCCAGGAGCAGACATAGACTCTGACCATAATTTGATAATAATGGAGTGCAGGCTGAAATTTAAGCGAATAAGTAAGCAGTATAAGCAGAATAGACTGGAAGTGAATAAACTGAAAATCTAGTACGAGAGAAAAATTTGCAGAAATGGTAGACTAAGGTCTAAGAAGTAACTCTGAAAGGAACTCAACCGAGGACGAATGGAATGCATTGAAGAGAGAAATAATGAAGGCTGGTACAAGGAACATTAGGCTTTAGGGAACAAGCTGTCCGAAAACCTTGGATCACAGAAGAAATTTTTTAATTGATGGATCAGAGGAGAAGGTACAAAAATGTTCAGGACGAAGCAGGAAGAGAGCAATACAGGCAATTTAGAAATCAAATAAACAGGAAATTCTAAAAAGCGAAAGAAAAATGTCTAAAAGAAAAGAGTGATTTTAATGAAAATATGTATCGCCTTCACACTTCCGAAGAAGGAGCAAGCCGACAAATGTGAGAATTATTGCACCATTAATCTAACATCACATGCTTAAAAATTACTGACCAGAATAATACACACAAGAATGGAAAATGTAGTAGAAGACATAGTAGGTGAAGATTAGTTTGGGTTTAGGAAAAATCGCGGTACAAGGGAAGTAATTCTGGCTTTAAGTTAATTCGTGAAGGGCGGATCAAGAAAAACATCTTTTTTTTTTTTTTTTTTTTTTTTAAAAAAAAAAACAGTTTAACGTCCCTTTTTAACAACGTGGTCTTTAGAGACGGGAAAGGATGGGGGCAAGGAATGGGAAGGAATTCGGCCATGGCCTTTTGAAGGAAGCATCCCGGCATTCACCTGGAGTGATTTGGGGAAACCATGGAAAACCCAAATCTGGATGCCCGGACGGGGATTCGAACCGCCGTCCTCCCGAATGCGAGGCCAGAACGCTATCCGTTACACCACCACGCTCGGTCAAGAAAAAGAAAAAAAAAAAAAAAAAAACAAAGATACTTTTGTGGCATTTGTTAATTTAAAAAAAAAAAAAAAAAGATACTTTTGTGGCATTTGTTAATTTAGAAAAAGCTTTTGATAATGTTAGCTGGGACAAGATGTTCAAAATTTTAATGAAGTCAGGTCTAAAGTACCAAGATAGAGGAATACTTCATAAACTATATAACAATCAAGTGGCTGTAATAAAAGTAGAGAATCACGAGAGACAAGCATTAGTTAAAAAAGGGAGTGAGACAAGGTTGTAGTCTATTCCCGTTAATATTCAACTTGTATGTAGAGGGAGCAATAAATTAAGTTAAAGAAAAATTTCCATGTGGCATAAGTTTTCAGGGAGAAAAAAAATCAATATGCTATGATTTGCTGATGACATTGTCTTGTTAGCAGAAAGGACTGAGGATATTGAGAAATTACTGAATGCCATGAACAAAATACTGAAGGAAGATTTTGGAATGAATATAAATTAAAGCAAGACTAAAGTGATAAAATGTAGCAGAAATGATTCCAACACTAGCAGACTAAATATAAAAATAGGATCGAATGCAATTGGAAAATTAAGTGAATTCTGTTACTTGGGAAGCAAAATTGCAACCGATGGCTGAAGAAGGAATGATGTTAAAAGCAGAATAGCACTAGCAAAAAGAGCCTTCATAAAAAAGAGAAATCTTTTAGTTTCAAATATTGATCTAGGAATTAGAAAGAACTTTTTAAAACTATGGATGTGGAGCATAGCACTTTACAGTAGTGAAACACGGACTTTAGGAATACCGGAAAGAAGAAAAATTGAAGCATTTGAAATCTGGTGCTACAGAAGAATGTTGAAAATCAAGTGGACAGACAAAGTAAGAAATGAGCAAGTTTTGGAATTGATGGGTGGGGAAAGATGCTTACAGAAAAAAGAAACAGGTTGGTAGGTCATATTTTGACACATGCTGGTTTGGTTAATTTGGTGGTGGAGGGAACAGTCGAAGGTAAGAACTGTATAGGAAGACAGATTAGAATACATGAAGCAGATAATTGAGGACATGGGTTGTAAGGGATAGGTAGAGATGAAGAGGTTAACACAAGATAGGAAGGGATGGAGCATTGCATCAAGACAGTCGAAAGAGTAATGACAGCAAAAAAAGAAACTATAGATATGTCAGTCTGAGTAAGGATGGTATCAGAAACCATACAAAAGGTATTGCTGCTGATAAGATTGCAGAGAATCTTGAACACAGTACAGAATTTCCTGCTGAAACTGAAGTTAGAGGCACAAGGAAAGAGCATCAATTTGACTTGAAGGAGCTGTCGAATCATTAACAGAGGAGAATAAATTTAAATTAAACTTTTTCAATTATATTTTGGACATTACCTTTAATGCTTTGAATTAACGTTTTACACTTCTGGAAACACATAGCAGAAATTTTCAATTTTTATATGACACTTTAAATCTCAAGAATACAGACAGAAAAAAGATAGAGAAGTATTGTTCAATTAGCCGGTCAATCAGTTGAAAATGAATGAGACATAGGCCTAAATGCAAATATGTGTTGTATCCAGAGTGTTATCACATTCTATGAAACCTTTGGATATATTAAATTATTTGCACCAAAGTTATTTAATTATTTTGTATCCAATTTCTGGCAGCTCCAAGAATTTTATTAACACTTCCTGTCTCTGAAGGTTGAGGGGAAAGATCTCTTTCTAAACTGAAATTAATGAAACATTACTTGAGAAGATCAATAAGCAAAACAAATCTTTGAAATTTGTCATTAATTTTTATTAAATCTACGTTGGTTGCCACTATAGACTACACATCAGTAACAAATCTGCTAAAGTTTAAGTTGGAAGGGTATAGTAGATTGTCATAGTAGAAAGTTGATACAATTTGTTTAAAGTAGCCTTTATTTTCAAAATAAAAATATTATTCCTACATACAATGAAATTTAAAAATCACAATCAAAGGTAATTTTAAAGAAAAAATGTATAAGGGATGGCATTTCAAACACTAGCAAAACACTGAAAAAAATCTACCACTTAACTCCTGCTGTGATTTCAAAAGATTCAGACATTTTGCCTAAGAACCTAACTTTTGATATAGTACCAGTTAATGTTTATTTCATTAATTATATTGTTTTCATGTCTACTTTGGATACTTCTAATACAGTGTTTATCTACCTTTTCCAAACCAAGAACCAGTAAATTATCAAAGATAATAGTACTGTAGACCACAAACTTATGTAAGCCTATTTTTTTTAATTTTTTTTTACCTATGTGTATGTTATTAACACCTGGGACATATGTTATTGTACCATTACACCATGATAAATCTAAAAGCATGTTTTGAATGCCTATGGAAAACCAGTTATGAAACTGAACTATGAAAAGTTAATTATACATTGACCAAAGACTTAATATTTACTAAGCTACATTAAAAACATTGTTAGTGTCGGCTGGCTGCTATACCAAAAACACTGACCTACACACACAAAATAAAACAAAAGAAACAAGACCAGACACCACTCATGATACCAATTACACCACATATAGCAGTCCCGCATACCTACAAAAAAAGAACCTCAGAAAACAATTTCTAACTTAATCGTTAAACAAATGTCACTCTTTTTGATGCCAACTGGAAATGAATAGAATTTATGGGAACAATGCTGTACTATCCTTATATGGGAAAGACACATTTTTGCCCGGTCATTAAAATGTTAGCAACTTTTAGAAAGTTGAGTTTATAGCCAAAGGGCGCTACCTCACTGGGACGCCATGGCAGCGTGGCCAGCAGTTTAGTCTTCGCTACCTCTGGCAACCGCAGGTCTCCAAACAGAGTAGCCAAGCAACGAATGACGAGTGCCTTGTCAGACAGCGCCAACTGCCCCCATTGCATTGGTGCCATGGATGACAGACAAATGAGAGTTATTCAACCTATGCATACCGGATCATTATACTTTAATTATAAACATTATTTTTAAATTTTCTATTGGCTCTGTGTGATGCTAATTACTGTACAATCTCACTTATATAGCTGTTGGAGCGTACAGGAAAAGTAGTGATTCAGGCATTTTTAAAGACAGTCGTTTTTACACTAATCTCGATAACAAATTTCTAAATATTCCTGAGGCCAAATAAATGATAGAAAATGGTTACAATTTTCCGTACATGATAGAAGGCATGAAACTTTTGGCTTACACGAAAACCTCATGAGACCGTAAGGACATAATCTCAGTTACGAGAAACAAATATTAAATTACCGATTACATCGAATGCACATTTGGTATATTATCCACCAAGTGGAGGATATTTTACAGGCCAATGAATGTACATATATATTTAGCAAAAAATATTGTATATACATGTTGCATTTTTCACAATTTCGTGCATTCCAGAGATGGAATTTCTTACGAAGATATTCTGACAGTAACGGGATTTGAACCTGTTACAGATCAGGATCATGAAAGAGGAAGAACGGTACTCACAGTTCGAGACAAACTAGCAGAATATTTGGTAATTGAAAACCCATTACCACTGTTTTTAAATATATAAAACTTAATAAATTTACACTTTCAAATTTTTTTTTTCCCCTTCATTCGTCATTCATCTTTATCTTTGAGTAAATTAACTAATTCATCCAAACATTTAATTTTTAAGTTACGGGCTGAATAATCTTTTGATGCACTATCACAATAAATCTTTCTGTATGAAAACTCATTTTTTACAACACAAATTAAAAAAATATATATATATATATTATGCTTAAATTGAGTGGGCATCAAAGTTGGCAGCTGGCTGGCCACTGAGTGAGTGAGGTGCTGTATTTCATTGGCGACGTCGCCAGCGCACTGCGTAGCCGGCTACGGCACAGCGAGCCGCCGATCTTGGCCACGTCTCCAAAGTGGTGACGTCGCCAAACAGACACCAAGTGAGTTAGCTGACACATAATTCAATAGTAACTGTTTGGATACGTAGCAGGCAACGTCGCCATTGCGTCCCGGTGAGATAGCGCCCTTATACAATACAAATACAATGTCTAAATTTGACCACCAGAACCATTTTCGAGTACCACTGTGGTGAGAAACACTGTTCTAGTATATTTAAAAAGTGCCTGTATTTAGGAATGCAGTTTTGAAGTCTACAAAAGGTGATAACTGTTTCTCTCTTTTTATAGATGGTTTTAAGGTTTAAAATTCACTCCATATATGACCTGCCCATTTTTAAATCCTGCATGATGTTCATGAATAAGATGATCTGTTTGTGTTTCAAGTCTTGTGCTAAGGACTTCAAATAGAATTTTGTAAGTAATTGATAGCAAGGAAATCCATCTGTAATTATCAATGCCTGTTTTATATTCCTTTCTGTGAAGTGGATGAATTAGTGCACATTTCCATTCCTTGCTGATTTTTTCCTCGATTCAGATATCTGAAAAACATGTATTCCATCTATTTTACACATTTTTGCAACTATACCATCATCACCCTGAGGTTTGTGATTTCTAAGTCCATGAATTATTTGTTCAATAGGTAGCTGCAAGCAATTGTTTAACACCTAACAGTGGATGTATCGTAGGAAGTGAATTTGAGATATTTTTGAGTGAACCTGTATGATAACACAAATAGCTGGGATATAAAAGTGATTGAGAATATTTAAATGAGATCTCAGGAATAGCATCAGTGGCTGGCTGTTAATTAAATGACAAAATAAATTTATTGATACGCCTACAACACGCGAGGAACAGCTGATAGAAAAAAACTGCCAAATATTTTACATCCATAAATTTTGTGCGACTTGTTCTGACACAAATAACACATTACAACAGAGGAATTTGTCAACATTTCAATAACTTTGTATTAATTTTGCAGCACTGGTAACATCTGGTGGCTACACGACAGTCTCATATCTCCGAATTTTTTTATTTATTGTAGAACTCCAATTATCCAAACTTCGACAATCCGAATTGCTGAATATCGGAATAGCATTTTTAATTAAAAATCCTGGTTGTTCAGAAGTTAGTGCTGAAGATATAGGAGAGTGGGTGGTGTGTGATAGTGAACTTATTGAAAGTGTGAGAGAAGAAAGTGTCAAGGAAAAAGATGATCTGAATGTCGAAGTTGAAGCAGACACGGGACCATCAGCTAGTCATGCATTTGCCGGCCTTGAAAACTGTTTAAGTGGATGGAGCGTCAGGCCGAGTGTGATCACATGCAACTTCTCACTGTCAAGCAGATGCGCGACTTGGCTACCCAAAAATGGATGAATACAGTCAAACAGCTTACTTTGACTGAGATGTTCAGCAAGCAATGACTTATTTACAGTATGGTATGTATATACTGTACTAATGTAAGGCACTTGTAAGTACACTTAACATGTAAAAGTGTTGCCTTTTCATTTAATTAATTAAAAGCTCTTTTTCTTTAAAAATAGGTTTTTCTCCCATTTTCAACATAAATAGACAATTTTTCTGAAAAAATCCAACTATCCGAATTTTTTATTGTCCGAATGGGGTCCGGTACCAATTGATCAGATAATTGGAGTTCTACTGTAATTTAGAGTGACCTTTCCATAAAACATTGAAGTAGATAATCCGAAATCCAATAGGTTAGCACCATTTTTTTCTTAGGTGGAGAAAGTGGTCAGCCCCCACTGAGAACTTTTCAAATAACTTCTTAAAATAACCATACCAAGGATATTAAATAATGGCTATTACTATTGTCAATCAAATCAAAATTTATATCCAACAATACAAAGAAATAAGAATTTACACAGGAAAAAGATTCAGGACAAACTCTTACCTGTCAACAAGTGCACTACCAATAGGTCCTGATAACAGGGGCACTGCCATGAAGAGATTCCAATCCACGATGTCTTGCTTTTGCTTTCACCAAAATGTTTCAGAAATTCAATATATAAGAGACCGAAGGAGAAACTGATTCCGTCGGCAATCATACTGATGACAAGTGATGAAGCTACTACAACCCAGCCCCAACCACCATCTGGAACTTTAGGTTTCTCTGGCTCCAAACTTTCTGAACGTTTGCTGCTGCAAATACTGTCCTCATCTGATTCGGCACCATCCTTAAATGTAACACCATTTCCACATCCATAAGCTGGATTTTCTGTTACCACTACATTATCATTCTTGGTAACTGGTGGTGTATATGTTGGCGGTGGTGTTTCTGGTGGAGACCAAGCTGGCGGTGGAGTTCGAGGTCGGGCAGCAGAAGCCAAGAGTGGTGTTGCTTCAGGTGTATTTCTCTCTGCCAACTTTTTTGGTGATCTATTATGTACAGCCACTTTAGCTTCAGTGTCATCCGGAGTGATATCTTCTGGTGTCGCAAACATATTCTGTGAACTAGATACACTTGATGGTGACTGTGGTGTTGCATAATTAGAGACAGGTGAGGAGGGTGCTGTCTGAAGAGGAGTATTATCCATTAAGTATGTAGGTACAGGTTTCAAATCTGATGACATTTTTAATGTTATTGTGTTGCAGGGTTTACGGAAGCTTCTTCAGCTTTTGAAGTGTATCTTATTTGAAAACTTTAAATTATGACAGAACCACACATCAATATACAGCCAATTTTAAAACTTAAGCTGCCTCACTCAAACTGTATTCAACACAATATTCCTGCAATTGGCTCCATACAGCCTCTTTTTTTTTTATTAGAAACTAAAAAAAAACTATTCTAATAACGGAAGTGCACCAATTCAATCTAATGGAATCTCACGCACAGTTTTTGTCCATCTCCTTGGCCAGCCCTGCAACAAGCTTCTCACACAGTGGCACTGACAGTTTGAGTGTGACCAGGTACTCATCAAGGCCTGATTGGGTCTGACTGGTGTACAACAGAGTAGGGCAGCAGCAGCTACCATGCGGTGTCTGTCAATCACTGGATACCTGAAAAAAAAAAAAAAGTTTATATATAATCAGCACACACTTGTATTGTAAATAATGATCGGAAACTAATAACCTCTACAGAATTTCAACAGTTCACTGGTAAATCTGTAAAGATATATTATTTCTTCCAGTTACCTGGCAGTTTATGATGAGAGGTGAAAAAATTATTCAATGCATACAGTCACCTGGTCAACATCAGGAAATAATGTCTATATAATAGCTTTGAAGTTAATTTGTGAACTGGTCAGGATAAAAAAAAAAAAGATTCCCTCATCAATATATATGCAAGTTTCTAACATGCAATTGTGTTTAGTGAACATATTTTTTTTAATAACTGTGCAATATTAATTACAATGTGCCACATTTATTTACAAGAAAATAAGATAACATTTAGTAGATACAGGTTATAAATAAGTTATAAAAGTCGAAATTACTTGAAGAAAAATTTAACAATATATAAGCAAAATGTAAAAAGGTCAGAGAGTAAGGAAGAGTGGACAAGTGTGTAATCACAAAGGATGTAATCTGGAGGTGAAACATAGGGAAGGATGCCAAAATTCTGCTCTATAAAGTATATTACCTACAAACACTGACCTACGGTTCTGAAATACGGACATGGACAAAGACAGGTATTAGCTGATTGCAGGAGGCTGAGATGAGATTTCTGAGAGGGATAGAAAATGTTACGACACAATTAGAAATGAAAACATCAGGGACAGACTATAAATGGAAGCATTAGAAGAGATGTTAAGGAAAAGACTGCAGTGGTGGGAGCATGTTATGAGGATGGAGGAGGGGAGGTTGCCGAAGGTAGCTCTGCGGAATAACGGGAAGGGAAGAAGACCTTTTGGAAGACCTCAGGCAAGATGGATGGACCAGGTGAAGAAAGACAAAGAGGCCAAGGAAGTCGTTTGGAGAAAAGTGATGGAGAGTAAATCTTTGAATGACCGCCAGACTTGGAAGAGGTTGTGCAGGATGGCCTGCAAAAACGGAAACATCTGATGATGATGAGCAAAAGTAATTAAAAATAAATGTACCAGGTTTATATGGTCTCAACAGCCCCAGCTCACGGCTAATGGGAAATGCTCTAAATCATATCTCAACAGTTCTGCCAGCACGCCCAACACATATGAATGTGAAAGCCATGTGGCCACTGAGCAATTCACTCTTTGAAGGGTGTAGTAAATACGAGCAGATAGAAGGCGATCCTTCAACTATGGGCAGGAAAACTATAAAATAGAACTGCAGTCTTCCAGGTTGGGAGCTGTGTAATGGACCAGTATCCAATCCATGTGAAAAATCTACCACTGATAAACTCCAAGGTAAAATCCATGAGGATCCTAATCGAAAACTGACCAATGCATTGGAACACTCAAAAGACTTGAAACCATATAGCAGGAAGATTTCATATGGCCACTGGAATATCAGAGGTTTGTTCCTTAAGGAATCTTTACTAAAAAGAGAACCAGAAGGGAGAAGAGAAGATCGAGACAAAGAAGAAACTATGGGGCTCTAAGGAACTAGATAACTATAATAATAGACCTACATAATGTATTACCATGGAGTTAAGAGCAGATAAAAGCAACAGCTGTGGTGGTTGTGAAAATAAAAAAATGATTGGGAGAAATAAAATAGTTGATGCAGTATACTGAAATAAATTTCAATTTCAAGAGAGGTTGCATGACAGTCAGGTGTGCCAGAGATAGTGATTCTACAAAAACTTTCCTCCACACGGACTAAATATGTCACAGGATGGTGCATATGAAGTCTGCAGTGTGCCTAGAGTTACTATTTAGCAGTTGACGTTAAATTGAAATTGGCCTGGACCACAAAAGCTAAAAATTGTAGCTCAATAATTTCATGAATTTAGTGGAATCTTAACTATTTTCTATTCAGGACTGTTCATGCTGCGTATGTGGTATTCAAGTATAGTGTTGCACAGTGGCGGCTCATGGTTTTTATGCTGGGGAAGGCTTCGAATCTTTTTTACCACTGCGGTCAAAGTCCCAACGGCGAGAGTCCTGCAGATTTTTTTTGCCCATACAATTCTGTATTAAAATCAGTATTTTTGGCAGTTCAATCTAATGGACATGTGACTGTATCAAATATTTTTGACTGGAATTATGTTTTTTCCCCCTTTGCATGAAAATTCTTTAAGTCTATAATAACATTCTCTGTCCAAGCATTGTCATTACAATTCGGAACAAGACATGATAAACATAAAAATTCATTTTTCACTTCACACCCACTCAGCTGCATCACACATTGTTCTGCTGAAATTGCGAACATACGCTTGCCTGGATACGCAACATTTTTGTTCTTGACTGATGTTAAAATCGGGTCTAGGCACTCAAAGATTCTTCGCATTAACTCTAAGCTTGTGTTTCGAATTTTTCCCCAGTAAATTGCAGGCCGAATTCATATTGTACATTCAGAGTGCCAGAAAATGAAAAATATAATTCACAAGAGTTCAGGCTCAGCTGCACAACACACAAAAAGAAACTTCCAAATAACACACTTTAACTCCTTTAGCATCTTGGATAATCATAAGTTTCATGAGCTTATTTCATCTAATCGTTCTACAAATTCTCGCTAGATGGTGAAACTTATGTCACTGTATTATAGTGCACTCTAGCGGAATGTTTACAAACTTAGTGGGCTGGTACAATGACCAATGCCCAAAACATAAAACTTTACATTGTTAAAATATAAGTATTTAACGTCGATTAATGACGCATGAAAGCATAAACTGGAGATACAGTGACAGGGATTTGATAGTGGAAGTTTAACCACTCTGCTGATTTCCCTACTTTGTAAGTAGCATTACAAGAAAATCATGATGGGGTTGGTACGACTCCCTTGAGCTCTGCAGTCAGAGCAATGCTCCGTAAAAGCCACACCCCCAATACTCTGTTATATGCAATGTAATAGCATCCAAATTCGCATCCTTAAAAATACTATCCGTTTGAGAAACATTCATTTATATCAACAGTATTAAAAATATTAACTGTCAGCGTTTAAACGTGTGTGGAAAATTCTGGAAATGCTCTCTGTTAATTTAAATTCTGTATTACTTTATTTAAAAACATATTTCAATCTGTCTTTTGGGGCGGCTCCGCTTAAGAGCCTTTAACGACAAGCCACTACTGGTGTTGTAGCATTAAGCAGTTAGGTTTTACTGGAGATGATATCAATATATTGATACAATGTGCTTTCAGAGTTTTTAAGTGTTCTAGATTTTTTTTAAATAACATTTCTCATTTTTTCTGTTGAGTTAATTTAATTTGTGTTTTTTTTTTTCTTTTCAGAATTGGTTTTTACAGTGGATAGTATAGAATTTATAGTTATTATACTGTTCCACGATAGTAATAATAATTGATAAAATTGAGAATGAGCGCCCGGTCCAGTGGCAATCTCCCTACACACACCCCTTTTCCCTTTCCTCTTCCAACCAACTTTTGCCCTCTACTACTTTAAATTCCTTCAATATTGCCAGTAAATTATTCATTACTTCTCTTGGCAATTTATTCCAGTCCCTCACACCCTTTCCTATGAAAGAAAATTTTCCCACGCCCTTATGCCTGAAATCAAGCGCCAGCTTGTGGTCATGTTCAACCTTACCCTTCCAAGCACCTCTCTCAATTTTCCCACCAATATCTTTCCATGCTTCAACACCAGTAGCCCTATAGGCTTTGTACACTCCCATGATTCTCTTCACCCTCCTTCTATTCTCCAATGAATCCCACTCCAGCTCCTTTTTTTTTATAATAGTTACCGATTGTGTTCTGCGGTAATTTCCAAAGACAAATCTGGCAACCCTCCTCTGCACCCCCTTCATTTGATACCCAAAATGTGGATCCCAAACTACACCACCATATTCCAGCAGTGGTCTGACGAAAGTTTTGTTCCCTAATTCCCTTACTTCTCTAGTGCATCCCCTCATCACTCTTTCCAACAGGTGAAAAATTTTGAACCCTTTCCCTACTACCTGTCCAATGTGTCCTGCCCAGCTAAGTTTGCTATCAAATGTTATGCCAAAGTATTTACATTTCGACTCTTCAATAAGTAGCTCCTTCCCCACTTTATAATCATAATCAACCTTTAGCTTTTTATCTGTGTACCTAATAAGCCGGCTCTTCTTTGCATTTATCTTCATCCTATGTTTACTCACACAACTAGTTCTCCTATCTAGATCACTCTGCAGCTGTTTACAGTCTTCCATTTTTTAATCATTTTATATGAAAGGCGGATGAATCAGAAATGATCAACGGCATGGGGATGCAGAAGGCAACGGGAAAAGATTGCATTAAAGACCCAAAGGGTATCCCGAGGACATGTAATCCTCTCAAATTACATATATCATGATGGCTTCTACCTGGGCAAAATACTACGGAAGTAAAATAGTCCCCCAATTGGATCTCCGCGTGGGGACTGCTCAGGGAGGAGTCATCAGAATGGATAGAAACATTCTACGAGTCGGAGCGTGCAATGTTAGAAGTCTGAATAGGGCAGGTTAAGTTAGATGTTGTTGGTATTAGCGAGATTAAATGGAAGGACGGACAGGATTTCTGGTCTGGGGAACACAGGATAATTAGCAAACAAGCAGTCAATGGAGTCACTGGTGTACTTATTGTAATGAATAAGAGAATAGGGAAATGGGTGACCTATTGCAAACAGTTTAGTGACAGAATTATTTTGATGAGGTAAGCCCGCCCCAACCACGTTAGTATAAGTGTATGTGCCAATGTGACAGAAATATGACGAAGAAAACCGAGCGTGGTGGTGTAACGGATAGCGTTCTGGCCTCGCATTCGGGAGGACGGCGGTTCGAATCCCCGTCCGGGCATCCAGATTTGGGTTTTCCATGGTTTCCCCAAATCACTCCAGGTGAATGCCGGGATGCTTCCTTCAAAAGGCCATGGCCGAATTACTTCCCATTCCTTGCCCCCATCCTTTCCCGTCTCTAAAGACCACGTTGTTAAAAAAGGACGTTAAACTGTTAAAAAAAAAAAAAAAAAAAAAAAAAAAAAAAAAAAAAAAAAAAAATGACGAAGAAACAGAGAGAATATACACCAAAATTGAAGAATTAATCCAATATGTGAAGGGGGAGGAAAATCTAATAATCATGGGTGATTGGAATGCAATAGTGGGAGAAGGAAAAGAGGGGAATACTGTAGGAAGTTTTAGTCTAGGAGAATGAAATGAGCGAGGAAGCAGGTTGTTAGAATTTTGTGAAAGATATAAGCTAGTAGTGGCAAACACACTGTTTAAGAACGATGCAAGAAGAATATACACCTGGAAACGTCCTGGGGATACAGGCAGATATCAGCTAGATTATATCACGATCAAACAGAGATTCAGGAATCAAGTTCTAGACTGTAAAGCGTACCCAGGAGCAGACATAGACTCTGACAATAATTTGATAATAATGAAGTAGAGGCTAAAATTTAAGCAAATAAGGAAACAGTATAAGCAGAACAGACTGGAAGTGAATAAACTGAAACAATCTAGCACAAGAAATTTTTTTGCAGAAATGGTAGACTTAGGTCTAAGAAGTAACTTTGAAAGGAGCTCAACGGAGGACGAACGGAATGCATTAAAGACCGAAATAATGAAAGCTGGTAAAGAAACATTAGGCTTTAGGGAACAAGATGCCCGAAAACCTTGGATCACAGAAGAAATTTCGGAGCTGATGGATTAGAGGAGAAGGTACAAAAATGCTCCGCATGAAGCAGGAAAAGAGCAGTACAGGCAATTTAGAAATAACTAGGAAACGCAAAAAAGCAAAAGAAAAATGGCTACAAGAAATGTGTGAAGAAGTAGAAAAGGAAATGTACATAGGTATAGTAGATGTTGCATATAAACTATATAAGAATCAAGTAGCTATAATAAAACTAGAGAACCATGAGAGACATGCATCAGTTAAAAAGGGTGTGAGACAAGTTTGTAGTCTATCCCCGTTAATATTCAACTTGTATGTAGAAGAAACAATAAAGGAAATAAAAGAAAAATTATCATGTGGCATCAGTTTTCAGGGAGAAAAAAATCAGTATGCTACGATTTGCTGATGACATTGTCTTGTTAGCAGAGATGGCTGAGAATATTGAGAAGTCACTGAATGGCATGAACAAAAAACTGAAGGAAGATTTTGGAATGAATATAAATTAAAGCAAGACAAAAGTGATAAAATGTAGCAGAAATGATACCAATACTAGCAGATCAAATATAAAAATTGGATCGGGTGTAATAGGAGAAGTGAGTGAATTCTGTTACTTGGGAAGTAAAATTACAACCGATGGCCGAAGCAGGAATGACGTTAAAAGGATAATAGCACTAGCAAAAAGACCTTTCACGAAAAAGAGAAACCTTTTAGTTTCAAATATTGATCTAGGAATTAGAAAGAACTTTTTAAAACTCTGTGTGGAGCACAGCAGTTTATGGTAGTGAAACATGGACTTTAGGAATACCGGAAATAAAGAAAATTGAAGCATTTGAAATGTGGTGCTACAGAAGAATGCTGAAAATTAAGTGGACAGACAAAGTAAGAAATGAACGAGTTTTGGAAATGATGGGTGAGAAAAGAAGTTTGTGGAAGAAGCTTACAGAAAGAAGAGACAGGTTGGTAGGTCATATTTTGAGACATGCTGGATTGGTTAATTTGTTAGTGGAGGGAATAGTCGAAAATAAGAACTGTAGAGGAAGACATAGATTAGAATATATGAAGCAGATAATTGAGGACGTGGGTTGTAAGGGGTATGTAGAAATGAAGAGGTTAGCACCTGATAGGAAGGGATGGAGGATTGCATCAAACCAGTCGAAAGACTGATGACAGCAAAACAAAATATGACATTATGTCATCTGCAAAGAATCCAACTTCTGACAGTAAACCATTAACACAATCATTCATTAGAATGGCGAATAACAATGGTCCCAATACACTACCCTGTGGGAATCCCATGTTCACTCCTACTTATTTGGATAATGGATTTCCTACCCCGACTTTTTGCTTTCACATTTTATGAATTCTTCTACCCCACAAAAATACCTTTTTATAAACTCCAATAGTTGAAGGTGGTAATGCTAGTGATTTAATGTAGCTTACCATGTGGAGTACACATCAGTCATGGTATCACTAGTATGGCAGAAAGTTGTAGCAGTATCGTCATCTACAATAATTCCAGACTGTCATCTATCTACGGAACCCTTTAATAGAATTTACTTCATACAACCAGTTAGATTTTAAATACATTCTTTAAGCACAAGGAAAATCAAAAGCTTACTTGGACTGAAAAGGAATGAAGTACTTAATTATGTACTGACAAATAACATGTGAAATCAAGCACAGGATGTTAAAGCATATAGAAGCAGTGACATAGATTTTGTCCCTTTCTAATATGTAAAAAAATCAATAGAGATGGAGAAAAGCCCAAACAAGAGGGTTGATAAACTAGTAGGAAATGTAGAAATAAATCATACTAACAATGAATCCGAAATTTTAAAAAAAGACTGAGAAAAAATTGTTAATTAAGTTCTGGGTAAATCTAAAGTAAATATAAAAGGAAATCTCAATTTATGGAATGAAGAGATTGAAAAAAGGAAAAAAAAAAAGAAAACTTAGTGAGAAAAAAATAGGCATCTAGGCCTATTTGCCTTCTGACTAATCGAATCCCAGTTGAGAGAATGCATGTAATCGAAGAAACACGGTAGCAAAAAGAGAAATAATGGAACCCAAACCGAACAATGGGACAAAAGCATCAGTCTTCAGAACATTGTGAATGGTAGACATGGTAAGACAGTAGAAGACCTCAATAAAACAGAAAAAGGTGATAAAAAAGAAATTTAAAAAATTGAGAGCAGTATTGTAGAGATTTGTGGACAGAGAAATATCAAGGGAAAATATGGCTTCCTGGAAATGAAATAAATATTGACACAGTATTCCCTGAGGAACTTCATACGTCATTTAGTAGTAACCCGAAAGGACCAAATAAACACACATTTATGAAGGTATGGCCCATCATTCTTGAATAAAAGAATCTTAAGATTATTTTATCAATATGCAGAAAATGTACAAGGCAAATGTTTTGGTGATGGGGCTTGAAGGGATATTGGTCAAAGAATTAGGAATATTGCATAGAAGGGGAAATATGGCCCGGACCACACGCTGGCACTAGATTTCATACATAAGGGAGAGAGAAAATTTTCCTTTGAAGGTAAAGGTGTCAGGGATTGGAACAAATTACCAAGTGAAGAGATGAAAAACACTGAAGGGGCTTAAAATTAAAATTTGTAAATCGGAAAAGTAAATGGGGGAGGAATTACACTCAAGTGCAATATGATAATTAAAAAAATAATAAGTGGTAATTAAATGACTAAAGTAATTGCCACCAGAGTGTGGGCTCCACTGCAATTAATTTAAATTAAATGCTGGGTAACGGGTCAGCCACATATTTAAAAAAGATTCTAGGAACTTCTGTGAACATTAAACAGGAATATGACTGTTTAAGATGCGCAAGAAAATTCAGTACAAAATATTAGATAACCAAGTAAGAGCTACTTCTACGGCTGAAGTTCAACACGGATTTTGAAAAAGAAACTGTTCTGATTATATTTTTAATGTCACACAGTTACTTGAATAAAGAGACAAATTTAATCTCCCCATTTGGATAGCTTTCACTCAATATGTAAAAACATATGATAAAGTAAATAAGAATATGCTTTGGAGCATCAAAATGGTAGAAAACTGAACAGCTGCAGGATCATCTGGACAGGATATCTACAACATGGGATGAACATAAATGCAAAGAAGAGTCAGCAGTTTAATTCTAGATGGGGATACTGCTACAATCTCTTACTGTCTCACGTAGTAAACACAGATCACGTGGTATATATGATGTCATTGTGATGTATGGTCCAGGTTGCATTACAACATAAACTCAAATGATTATTGACAAAATCATATTTCATAAATGTGTGTTTCGGTCGTAATACAGCCTAGACCAAAGTGAAATTTTACCGTAACCCACAATATTGCAGATACCCAATTTTCAAATCATATCTATCGCTGTTACTGTATTGGTACTCGCAGACAATTATGCCAAATATACCACGAGATCCGTGTGTTAACTACGCGAGACGGTAAGAGATTGTAGAGGTATCCCCATCTAGAATTAAACCGAGTAAGCTTGTTAGGTACACAGAAAAAAAAACTAAAGGTTTATAATAATTATTAGGTGTGAAAAGTAGTTGTAGACTTGAAATGTAATTACCTCGGCATAAAATTTGATAAACTGAGCAGGGCATGAAACATTGGACAGGTGGGTTAGGTTTCAAAATCCTTTATTTGTTGGAGAGAGTGATGAGGGTATGTACCAGAGAAGTACTTTTGCCAACCCATTGCTTGAATGTGGTGGTGTAGTATTTAGGCATCTAATGGAAGAATTAGGAAAGGTGCACGGAAGGGAAAAGATGACTGTGACTACAAGCTGGCACTCGAATTCAGGTATAAGGATGTGGGAAGATTTTCTTTCATAGGTAAGGGGAGGGGGGGGGGGGGAATTGGAATAAATAAGAATCATAATGTAAGCTTCACAGGTGTTCAGCAGGACAGTGTAGTATAAATACAACGTTTCAACAGCGGGCTCAGCTGTCTTCATCAGGTGCTGATAGCTTCAGATGTTGTAAGCTGGAAGTCACTGTCTAGGCTGGAAAAGTCTCCTCTCGCATAAGAGAGATAATTAATAATTTACCAATAATGCTGAAAGAGTTTAATGTTGAAATTTGTAGAGAGCAAAAGTAGGTAGAACAGAGGGGAAAAAAATGTGTGTAGAGAAATTGCCACCAGAGCATCAATGACCAATTAAAATTGGGTCTATTGGAGATTGTGATTCCGCTACAACAACATTAAATAATAACGTTGTAATACTGCTGTAGTCAGTCGCAAGATGTATTATTTTCAAGCAGTAATTACGATGTAATACAGCCTGGACAATTATTTTCAACCAGAAATTAGATTGTAATACAGCCTGGACCAGCATGAAACAGTTAAATGTAGTTCAGAAAGAATTTCTAGCCGAGACTTGCATTTGACCACTGTAGTATTATGATGGCGGAATCGCGATCTCCAGTAACCCCTTAAAATTATTTTAAAAGAGATTTTTGAAACCACATTATCATCCTTTCTATACCATTTTTTTTTTTCAATATATACATAAAAATAAACTATTAAAAATGGCAGATGACACAAATAATTTAAACCAGGGCTTTCAGATTTGAATGTGGTCTATTCCTTTTACTTGACAACCTTGAAATTTTTGGTTTAATTCTAGATGGGGATACTGCTACAGTCAATTACTGCTTCGTGTACTAAACATAAAGATCACGTGGTATGTCACGTAAATGTGATGTATGGTCCAGGCTGCATTACATATGATTATTGACAAAATCATAATTTTATAAATATGAGTTTCTGTCGTAATGCAACCTGGAGCAAAGTGAAACGTATCCATAACACATAATATTACAGATACCCAATTTTCAAATCATATCTATCGCTGTTACTTTGTTGGTACATGCAGACTGAATAAATCATAATGACTTTACATATACCACGTGATCTGTGTGTTTACTATGCAAGACAGTAAGAGATTGTAACGGTAACCCCATCTAGAATTAAACTGAAATTTTAGCCTTTGGATTTTTTTTTTTTGCTGTCATTAGTCTTTTGACTAGTTTGACTCCATCCCTTCCTATCCTTTCATCTCGGCATACCCCTTAAAATCCACGTCCTCAATTATCTGCTTCATATATAGGGACCAGAAGCCTTAAAAAGGAGCTTGTTTAATCCAAGCAGCCAGTACATACACATTGGATATATCTGAAGCTTTAAAAAATAACAAATCGCCATCTAAGTGTAAAAACCACTGAGAATACAAATAACAATACTGTGGTATTAATAATGAACTTCAATCCGTTAGGAATATGGATATGGAAATATAGGAAAAAGGATATAAGTAATTAATAGAAACTCTTCCAGCAGAATTGTGGTACAATTTAAAAAATGTAATGTACAAGAAAGTATGAAAAAGAGCCTGCCTCGAATTATAAAAGCACTAGGGGTGCCAATGTTGTTGTATCGGTCAGAATGTAGGAAACTTCAATTACGAGACGAATTTAGAAAACAGTGTAAACATTTTGATATATAAAATGAAAATATTCGCAAAGGATTCCTGTTCAAGACACAAAATCGACGAATAATGAGCAATTAGTACCAACATGTATGCCGAATGGACAAAGAAAAGATCGCTTTCAAAAATTTATAGTAAAGACAGCAAGGAAAGAGATCTCGAGAATTAACACCACTAGATGAGTGGAAAAGAAAAAGTTATATTTGAAAATTGTAGCCGGAACAGACCACATTGCCTAATCCTTCCAAATAGACTGTGTTCAAGTAATTGAAACTCGTAACAAATATTCAACCTGCCTAACTATGTCAAAAATCTAAAAAATTTCAAAAAACTAGAACTTGAATTTTAAAAATACAACACTCACATGACAGTACAGTTTCAAAATTTATAAACAATGCGCTCAACGCAACTGACAATGAACTAAGACTCAAAGACAAGATATGTAGTAAGCACTCTACAAGGAGTTGCACATAGCAGATGCTTCAGGCGCATTCGGGGAAAATAATTCAAGTGAATGGGGATATCGCCGATTATTAAATCATGTTCCATTATAAAAAATAGTAAATTATTATTAATATATCAGAAGCAAAGCATAATGTAAAATACTTTACTTACAAATTGAATTGCAACCACTGCTTTGTAGTCAGACTAGAATAACTACAGCCCTAAGCTCTTCTGCACGACTGACAGTAAAAAGTAGCAGATTCGATGGTGCTGCCATCCCAGTGGAATGAAGATCAGACCGGTTAAAACCGATTTAAACCGGCTTACGACCTCAATATAAGTACTCCAGGTGAAGACAAGTCAATAAGATGTTAACATACGCCACCATTAAATGACATTTCGACAAACGGAAATTACAAAGTTTTCAATTGGGAATAGTTTTCTTGTGATAACATTCTTCACCGGAGAAAGTGGTGTAAAGCCTAACCGACATTGAATTATTAGTTTAGCAACCTCTGGTTTAAAAATACTAATAAGGGTTACTTAGCATAGAATAGAATAAGAAGTGACATGTGATTCGTTAGAGACGGACAAGTTCTCATGACAGTACGTAGGATGTTTGGCAAGAAATAATAACTTCGAGCTTATTTGTTATGTTTTTTATTTAAAAAAAAACCTTTTTGCACCACTAGCTGCATAAGCATTTAAAGAGTCGAAGTCAAACTAGGTTATCAAAAATACTGCAAATGAAAGAAAATAACTTTCCACACCCCACAGAGTCCGGTTTGTTCATCAGTCCGATTTTCAACTCCGTTCAGCCAACCCATTATTTTTGATAGCGCCATCAGTGAAGTTGTGTTTTTGTTGTGTGTTACGAAAATGGAACATCGGAATTTAGAGCAACGCTGTGCAATCAAGTTTTGTGTTAAACATGGGGAATCCACGAGTGTGAACTTTTAAGAGTTGAAACAGTCCAATGGGGAACGTTGCTTATCAAGAGCACAAGTTTTCCGCTTGCACATAGGAAGGTCGAGAACACGTTGAAAATCAACCAAGCTCAGGGAGACCTTCAACTTCAAAAACTGAAGAAAACATTGATGGTGTGAGGGCTCTTGTGAGATCAGAATGTCGTTTAACAACAAGGATAATGACGGAACAGTTAAATTTAAACACTTTCGCCGTACATCAAATTTTGACAGACGATTTGGACATGCAAAATCATTGTGCCAAAATGGTGCTTTTAACCGTCACAACTGAACAGAAGGAATCAGTGAATTTTTAACCTCATTCCTGTTGTTCCTCAACCCTCCTATTCACCTGATTTTAGTTCTTGTGATTTTTTACATTTCCCGCAGTCGGAACATGTCTTAAAAGGACGTCATTTTGGAACTCTGGAGAACATTCAAACGACTGTGACTGCCCAGTTAACAGCCCTACCAGTTGAAGTCTTCCAGCGCTGCTACCAAGAGTGAAAACAACGACTCCGCCGGCGTACAGCTGCCCAAGGGAACTACTTTGAAGGGGATAAATTGTTTTTATTTTTTGAAAAAATTAAGACCTTTGGTAGGTAAATTATCATTCTCATTACTTTTCTCACACACTTCGCATATGTTCATAAAATCGAGAATTCTGATGACAAATAAGTACTCTGTACCAATAGTAGGGAGAATATGATTCTTCATACACATATACAAAAATTACAGCATAATTAAAATGTAAAGAAGATTTTTATCTATACTTTAACATTAGCTTCTTTATAAAACAAATTGTTTATATACACATACAGAAATTAAATCATTATTTAAAATACTTATTTCTCTAAATCTTGATATTAGTTATTTTTATAAATCTCACTAACAATTTATATATAATCTCGTTGTTGCCGCGCAGCAGACATGAAATACTTGTCGGGAAAGGTATTCCGAAGCTGTTTAGATCTCTGAAGAATTTAGGTCTGTGAGCTTTGTATCTTGGACAAGATAAAACTACATGGTTCATATCACCTATTTCGGTATTGCAGTATTTACAGATATCTGAATTAATATGTAAGCGATGTAGATGCTGTGCGAATATACCGTGATTAAAACGCATTCTAACTTTTTTTTTTTTTTTTTTTTTTTTTTTTTTTTTGTAACTGCTTTACGTCTCTTTTTAACATCGAGATCTTTAGAGACGGGAAAGGATGGGGGGCAAGGAATGGGAAGGAATTCGGCCATGGCCTTTTGAAGGAAGCATCCCGGTATTTGCCTGGAGTGATTTGGGGAAACCATGGAAAACCCAAATCTGGATGCCCGGACGGGGATTCGAACCGCCTTCCTCCCGAATGCGAGGCGTGAACGCTAACCGTTACACCGCCCCGCTCGGTCGCATTCTAACTATCGTGGTGATAACCCGTCTAGTTTCCGAGGAGCTGGAAAACCAAGAACGGGTAGGTAGGTATTCGGAGCTGGTTACTATCATAATATTGTCCCCTTGCTTTTTACTGGTGCCCCATTCACCCTGCCAGTTATTCAATTCCTTGATTTTTATTACTGGCAGATTATCCGTGTATGCTATCCAAGTTTTGAGGGCGACGCCTATTCTAGCTGTTTCCTTTTCCATCTGATCTACTTTTTCATTATAAACAACCCATGTGTGCGCCTTCATCCAGAGAAAATTGATGGCCCTGTTTCTTGTAGAGCATTCTACTACCTTTTGTTCTATATTGACTATAAACTGGTTAGTTCTCCTGCCCCAATATTTGTTTTGAATAGAATTTAACACGCTCTTGGAGCCTGAAATGATTCAAAACTTCGTTTCAGCTAATGTTGAGCAGTACTCGACTGCCTCTAAAATAGCTATTGCTTCTGCGGTGTATAAAGATTGGGCCGATGGTAGTATATACATTCCTTGATATCTAGTACTGGGGTAGAAAAAGGCACATCCTACGTCGCCTCCCGGAGATATTTTAGAGCCATCCGTATAGATATGCATGGTATTACTCCAGTTTTCCTCAAGATGCCTCTTTGCTAACAGATTGAGATTTGAGTATTGCTTATCTCCTAGAGTCATATAAAATACTGCTAATTGAATCATGCTAAAGATGGAGTGGTATTCGAATGGTGGAAATTGCTTTGTTGGAATTATTCTGTCTGTTTGCTCTTCCCACTCCTTGTAGCTATAATGGACCTCTGAGAATCGCAATCTTTCTCTGTTATTCAACAAGCTACTCAGCCCTCTGATGTGCAAAGGCATCCCCCAGGCTTCCACCAATATAAAGCATTGGTGGGAGTAGATCTCATGGCATCAAGACAGGTGCGAATACGACTATATTGTACGTTGTCTAACCTGGACAGGATTCCGGAGCTTGCACTGCTGTACAGAATACATACGAGGTGCGGCTAGAAAAAAAACGGGACTGGTTTTCTGTGAGATAAACCGTGCGAGACTCAAGGTCAAACGCCATATTGCCGAGTTGCCTGACATCCCCCCTCCACATTCCTGCCAGTTGGACGAGCTTAGCTTGCTCAGTCGAGTCTCAGCCTTCGTTCATGTTGGACCATGTGTATGCCGCTCGTCGGAAAAATGGTATGCGTCTTAATTGAGCAACGTGTCAACGTGAAATTTTTAGTGAAGCTGGGTAAATCCGCAACAGAGATTTATTCTCTCTTACAACAAGTGTATAGGGAAGAATGTATGTCACGTACACGCGTTTTGAATGGTGTAAGCGTTTCAAAGAAGGGAGAGAAGAGACTGAAGATGATCCGCGCCCAGGACGTCCTTCAACCTCGAAGATGGATGAAAACATCGAGAAAATAGGCAAAGTAATCCGTCAAGATCGCCGATTGAGTATCCGTGCAATTGCCGAGAATGTGGGAATTGACAAATAATAGGTTCGCAAATATTACATGAAAATTTTAATATGAGAAAAGTGTGTTCCAAAATGGTGCCAAGAATCCTCACGCCGGAACAAAAGGAGTTACGGATGGGAATCTGTTCTGACATGTTAAAAAACATTAGGGAAGATCCTGAACTGTTGGAAAGAGTTATTATGTGTGACGAATCATGGTTTTTTACCTATGACCCAGAAACTAAGTGACAATCAATGCACTGGAAGAGTCCGAATTCACCACGAAAGAAGAAAGCTCGAATGTCCAAATCAAAATTCAAGGCCATGATGATTGTTTTTTTGACATCCATGGAATTCTGTATGTAAATTGGGTTCCTGAAGGTCAAACCGTGAATAAAGAATACTACCTTGGGGTTTTGGCCACCCTCCGTGAGCGAGTGCGAAGAAAGCGACCAGAGTTGTGGAAGGCGTATGAATCAGCGCGTGAGAATTCGGTAAAGTTGCAGTTTTCCATCTGTAGTGTCGTGCCGCGCATCGATTGTGGGGAAGCCGTATGGTGGAAGATTTATAGTTTGAATTGTAGTCTACAGGAGCTGTGTCGCAGAAACAACTGGGGCTTCGTCGATCTTCGACCGATGTTAGCTGCCAGCTGGGACGAATTTGACTGGTCGGGCGTCCACTACACACCGAGAATGGGGATCAAGGTGGCTGCTAAAATATGGAACCGTCTTGATGTGAATTATTTTTTAGGAACACCGTGAGGCTCGAGTAGCCCTCAGTTCAACGAAGTAGACGCGTCGTTAATCTAGATCTTGGTTCTGGAAGGGACGGCGTGAATAAATCGAAATTTACAGCTCCAAATACTTCACCCGTTTCCTTTCGGAGTGCAAAGAGTAAAAATGCGAATTTAGACTCTACAGATACAGATATTAAACCGCTAAGGATAATGGTCCTTAATTGTCGGAGTATTAGAGGGAAAGTAGCCGATTTCCACGCTGCAGTTGCGACTAACGATGTTGATATAATACTAGGAACCGAGAGCTGGTTGACGCCAGAGGTAGAATCTAGCGAAGTATTTGCTCCTCAATTCAATGTTTTTCGGAAAGACAGAACTACCTCAATGGGCGCAGGTGTGTTCGTGGCCGTTAGTAAAAACATCAATTGCTCCGTAGTAAATGAAACGGAAAAGTGTTGCGAGTTAATATGGGTGAAGGTAAAAATTGGCAGAAGTTTAAAGTTCATAATAGGATCATTTTACCGACCTCCGGACTCTGGATTAGATAACGCGGAATATTTTAGACAGTCACTTAATAGTATTTCTCAGAAATTTCAGGGACATACATTGATCATGGGAGGTGATTTTAATATACCCTCTGTTAACTGGGACACATTTACGTTCAGGTCCGGCGGAAGAGATAGGTTAATAACCGAAACGTTCCTGGAATCATTCGCGGAAAATTCTCTTGAACAGATGGTCGAAGAGCCAACGCGGAGCGTCAAAGATTCCTCGTCCATTTTGGATCTTTTTCTTACTAACAATCCGGATATTGTAGATAAAGTTTGTATAGAAGACGGTATAAGTGATCACAAGGCGATTGTGGTAACTTTAAAATCTAGGCTGAATTTGAAGCATGATAAAGACAAACTCGTATATTGTTTCTATAAGGCAAATGATGCGTCTATGGTCGATCATTTGGCGAAAAATTTTGAAACGTACACGCTTAATACAAATGTTGAGGAACTTTGGTTTAATTTAAAAGAAATAATATGGACCGGCTTAAATCAATTTGTTCCCAAGAAGTTTATTAAGGTTAGTAATAACTTCCCGTGGTTCAATAGAGAAGTGAAACGTTTGCTCAGGAAGCAAAGGCGTTTACATGCGACGGTAAAGAAATCGGGGGACTCATCTGATCGCGCTAAATTAGTGCACTTGCGAGCGGACGTGCGTAAGGCAATGCGTGATGCGTTTAAAGAATTCCAAGCCAGAAATTTATCCGAGGATCTGATTACTAATCCAAAAAAGTTCTGGTCATATGTCAAATTAATAAGAGACTCTCGTAAGGTCATGCCGTCGTTGTTTAATGAAAATGGGGAATTATCAGAAACTAGCGTCGAGAAAGCAGAAATTTTGAATAATGTATTTAAAAAAGCTTTCACGTCAGAGAACTCGGAGGTGATTCCGATATTTAACAATCGAACCAACAAAATTATGAATGATCTCGTTCTCGATGTCGAAGGAATAACTAAACTGATTATGAATATAAATCCCAATAAGGCTCCAGGACCAGACGGTATTCCTACAAGATTCCACTCTAGGTACGCAAAGGAAATTGCACCGTATTTGATGAAATTACATACCGCCTCCTTGGATCAGGGAAAAATACCAGCTGAATGGAAGACCGCCATCGTAAGTCCAGTTTTCAAAAGTGGGAATGTTAATGATCCTGAAAATTATAGGCCGATCTCGTTAACCTCAATATTTTGCAGGATTTTAGAACACATCATCTATTCAAATGTCATGCGGTTTTGGATGAAGATGAGCTTTAAACCCAAATCAACATGGATTCAGAAAAGGCCGATGCTGCGAAACAAAACTTGCCCTCTTAATTCACGACTTGAGCCGAGCAATCACAGGTTGATTTAGTTTTAATAGACTTCAAGAAAGCTTTCGACACTGTGCCTCACACTAGGTTACTTATGAAACTTCGCGGTTAAGGTATATCTAGACAAATATGTGATTGGGTTGCAGACTTTTTGAAGGACAGAACACAGGTGTAGTTCTCGACGGTGAGCGTTCATCACTTGCCGAAGTGAGGTCCGGGGATCCCCAAGGAAGCGTGATAGGGCCTCTGTTGTTTCTCATATACATTAATGATTTGTGCGACATAATAAGGGGAATGAAAAGTTTATTTGCCGATGATGCTATTATTTATCGTGAAATCACAACCCAGGACGACTGCGCTTTGTTACAAGACGATATTATGAAAATAATTGCGTGGTGTAAAGATTGGCAGTTGGAGTCCAACGCTAAAAAGTGCCAAGTCATGCGTGTAAGTAAAAAGGTGACACCAGTTAGCTTTGAATATTCAATTAATGGCACTGTCCTTAGAACCGTAGATTCCGCTAAATACCTAGGGGTAACAATTCGTAATAATTTGTCGTGGAATGAGCATATCGAGAATGTAATTGGGAAAGCAAATCGTATGCTTCGATTTCTAGGTCGTAATTTAAAACAATGCACTCCGGAAGTTAAATCGATTGCGTACAAGTCACTAGTGAGGCCTCACTTGGAATATTGTTGCTCTGTATGGCGTGGTGGTGTAACGGATAGCGTTCTGGCCTCGCATTCGGGAGGACGGCGGTTCGAATCCCCGTCCGGGCATCCAGATTTGGGTTTTCCATGGTTTCCCCAAATCACTCCAGGCGAATGCCGGGATGCTTCCTTCAAAAAGGCCATGGCCGAATTCCTTCCCATTCCTTGCCCCCATCCTTTCCCGTCTCTAAAGACCACGTTGTTAAAAAGGGACGTTAAACTGTTACAAAAAAAAAAAAAAAAAAAAAAAAAGGGGTCCCCATCAAAAGGGATTAATGGAGGCATTATAGATGGTCCAGAGAAGAGCCGCCCGATTCGTGACAAGTATATATAGTTGGAGGGAAAGCGTTAGTGCCATGTTGAAGGAGTTAGGTTGGGAAGACCTGGAGCACCGAAGGCGTTGCTCTCGACGGAAGCTAATTGAAAAATTCTCGACTGACGTATTTTGGAATGACAGCAAACAAATATTGCTACCAGCAACATTCATATCTCGGAATAACCGCGAAAATAAGATAAGAGAAATCAGGGCCAGAACCGATTCATTTCTCTACTCATTTTTTCCACGAGCGATTAGGGAATGGAATAGAATGGATTTACCGGGCGAGGTAAACACAAAATCGGACAGGAGTAGCTTCCGATAAAGCACTCCTGCCATCCTGATCTGGGTTTTCCATGGTTTCCCCAGATCGCTCCAGGCGAATGCTGGGATGGTTCCTCACAATATCCCATGGGCGCCACCTGCCATATCCCTTCCAAACCATTACCCTTCCTGATAGGTGCAATGCACCCTCCGCCAAACACTTTTAGTGAATCGCGGAGAAATAGTAGTAAGAACAAGTCGTGGATTCTTCATCAGGATAACGCCCCTGCCCACACTGCACTGGTGGTTAAGAGATTTTTGGCCAAGCATGGGATCCCTGTGTTGGATCATCCACCCTACTCACCAGACCTAGCTCCATGTGATTTTTTTATGTTCCCAAAAGTGAAGGAAGTGTTGAAGGGGACCAGATTCGAGACTGTAGAAGCTGTGAAGCAAAAACCGACGGAGACTATGAACATGCTAACAGAAAATGACTTCAAACACTGTTTTGAACAGTGGAAAATTCGAATGGAAACGTGTAGGGATAGTGGAGGGGAGTGTATTGAAGGTGATAAGCTAAAAGTTGTAAAGGAAAAAAAATAAAAAGAGTTACACTAAAAATCCCGTTTTTTTCTAGCCGCACCTCGTACAGGTCAATTTTGGATCTAATTAGCGCTCTGTATATCATCAAAAGCATACTTCGATTTGTCCCCCACCAAACTCATGTCAAAGATTAAATATTATTCTGAGGCTTGATTACAGGAGTTGATTATTTGATCGTTGTGCGGTGTCCAACTGAGTTTGGAGTGCATCAATAATCCCAGGAATCGTACATTACATTTTACCGAAAAGGAATAGTTTCCTAACCAGACTATTCTGACTACGTTGAGTTCTATCCCTTTCCTGGCGAAAATAACAATGGAAAATTTCTCTGCTGAAATGATTTCAGCCATTTGTCTATTTCTATCATGGTTGCAGATAGGTTATTTAAAACAATTTCCAATGAGACCGCCGAAGAGTATATACAGATGTCATCTGCATACTGAAGGACTCAGATGTTAAGACCTATTATTATTTCCAGATCCCATGTATAAAATACTAGCTTGTACCCGCGACTTCGTACGCGTGGATTAAGAATTTTTATGCCAGAATTAAATATAGAAAGTTGTTGGTAACGAAGGATTGGTCCCAAACAATATCGAGTGGGATTAATATGACAGGAAAGCTAACACTATATCATTGTACCGTCGAACCTGTCTCATGAAGAGAATCAATTTCCAACATATTTCTGTCACCATTCGATAAGGTCTCGAAATTTCGTGACTACAACTGTTAATCATACTGGAAAAAATATCCTGTGCCCTTCATACAGATTCGATTATAAAATTCCATCACAACTATATAGCCATTTAGTCCTCAAAACGTAACAAAAAGACAGAGTCTTACTTCCGTATTTATAATAATATCACTGTAGTTCACACTCACACATTGACTGCGAACAACACCTGAGGGATCATTATAACGTAAAAAAGTGTACACTTACAACATTGCAAGACTACCTACGATTTGCCTCGCATTGCATCCCTAACTTTCTAATATATACAGTTTAACATTCAATCCGAATAACCTACAGCCCAGGCCTGACCTCTTACGATGAAAAACAATTTTTTAAAATCTTAGCCTCCACGGAGATTTGAACCGGAGACCACAACGTTCGTAACCAAGCGCTTTAACCACTGAGCTGCCAGTCCACTACGCGGAAACACGGTCCGGAGACGTCCAATATCCAACGTGTCTGTCTATCGCCGTATTTCGAAGTTATGAGACAACATGTGTTATTTATACAGATAATTTTTTAACCAAATGTAGACAGTATTTTTCTCCTTGTTTCATAGGATAAGTTTGCATAGTTTCATCGAGATCGGATGTAAACTGTGGATTTGTATGAAGAACAAACAAACATACATTCATCTTTATATATAAAGATATATAGCAAACGGGCTGAGATATGGCATCTTGAGGTAACCCAGAAGTAAGTATTCTTGGACCTATAATTTGGTCCCCGAATCGCACAAAGACAGATTATACATATATAGAATAGGAATTTGTACAATGTCGTAAGCCAAGTGAATATCTAAAAACAAAGAGGTGAAGATATCTATTGTTAGTATAGTTTTTATTAGCCATTGTTCCTCTCCCTTTACGAAAACCAAATATAGGCTGAGGCATCAAATCATTAGCTTCCAGTCACCATTCAAGACGATTCTTAACAAGTTTCTTAAGGGTCTTCCTACACACCACGACAGAACAATTGGTATATATGAAGAATGGTATAAAGGATTTTTTACCAGATTTTAAACTGGGTTGTTCATTCTTCCATTAAGCAATTTTTTGTCCATATTTGGTTGAAAATGTTAAGAAGTAAGTAAATCCAGTGCTTTCGAAGTTAGATTTTTTAGTATTGCAGAATGGATGTTGTCTATTCCTGGGGATTTCGTCTTCGTTTTTTCGAGTTCATTTCTTAATTCCAGCATGGTAAATGGTGTCATGATATGGTGTGAGTAGTCTTTAGCCTCAGGTCGTTTCAAAAGGGCATTCAAACAAGAATATCGTGCTATTCTGTTAACGTAGTCTTCCGACCAGACTGGATAAGTGTCAAGGGGCTCAACTAAACTTAATTTCTTTAACGATCTGCCTTCCCTCCAAACATCGGAAAAAACTAGAGCCTTTATTCAGGCTTTTGCAATATTTTACCCATTCCTCCTTTTTGTCGACGCTTTATGAACTTTTTTGTCCGAGCATCCTCTCGTTTAAATTCCAGGAATCGTTCAAGAGACCGTTCTTTTAGAAGGCACTCTCTGTTAGCTATTGTAGACCGAGCATACCATTGTAGAATTTGAAGCTCCTTTCATTTCATCTGGATATGGGTTTTTATTCGACCGTGAGCTATCTACAACAATTAGAATTAAATTAATAATCTTGTCTATAATGGAGTCGCCAATTTTATTTTTACCACTGTCCTCACCATGAGGCCGAAGAGAGGAAGGATTGGTGGGAATAGGTTTCCTCAGCAAATCATGAAGATAAATTTCATACCGGTAGCCTGTGTGTCTGTTGGTTGTAGACAGTTGGCTAATATTTGATGATTGCCTCTAACCTTTGAAACCTTTCTCAATACCTATCCAGCGTGAGGATGTTATTTGATAAGTGTGCAAATCATTAATAATAGGTTCTAATGGTTTTACAGTTCTGATACTTGGAAAACGTCTGTGCTGATGTTTAATACTTCCTTTCGACAGGCATATTTCTATCAGATAGTGGAAGTAATTGCATTATATCTTTTACCACATAGACATTCAGCATCTTTAAAGGAAATGTTATCAGAAGTAGCCTGTTCGTTAGTAGTGGGGGGAGGCCAACTCTGGATTTTGTTTGGAAAACCCCATGATGTCACAGGGCTGGCGATGGAGGACCCTCCCTCCCCTCCCTCCGTGACGCCACATCCCGTTGGCGGGCAAATCAAAATGGGCCAATGGGGGCCGAAGTAAAACAAGCGGATTTCTGAATCAACCAATCATAGTGCAGAAGGCGTGGCAAGGTGGTAGCATCTAACGCCCCGAGCCACTAGAAAATTTATCTGCGCATGCGCCGGCCAAAGAGAGGCCAAACAGATTCCACTTTGCCACGCTATTCTCTCTCTCTCTCTCTCTCTCTCTCTCTAACCCGTTGCCTCAGGCGTGTTTGCACAGGTGTGCTCAGGTTTCGACACGCTCGCTCACCTGCAAATACATCCTGGTTTCTCAATGCGAGCCGTTAAGTGTTTCAGAAATATTTCTGTATCCCTGTCGATTTTTGTGATGTCACACGCGTTACGTCACCACTTTGATATGCGTCCCCACGTGGTAGGTGAAAGCGACGATTATTTGCCTGGGCGTCTAGAGTTTCCGACAAGCAATGCAGGTTATGAAATGACTCAATTACACTGGGAAACACTTTGGCTGCTGTGTGTTTGCCATATCCCAGGGGTCTGGCGCATCCCCCCCCCCCCGACGCTTTTCTTGTATCTGTATAGGTGCATGTTCAGGCGTTGGGGGAAATTTTTCTCCTTCTACCACGAGAGAGGATATTGTTGGGCGTCGGTATTGGGTCCCTGTAGGGGGCGGTTGTATGAGGCGGGCTGAACCGCCTCTGCCGTCCCCGAGACTCATTCCCGGTGTCAACGGTCCCATCACTCCCGGTCTTCAGGATGGGGGTTCAGTAGCGGTGGCATGCCCTGTGTGGACGCTAGGCTTTTGGGTAGTCAAGCTGCATCTCGGCGTACTACGGTGTTGGCCGCAGCTCAAGTTTATGAGCACCTCTGCTGCCAGCGCAGCATAATTCCAGGAGTCGAATGAAGGGGTCAGTACCACGGCACTGGGTGCCGCGTCGGGGTGGTTCGTCGCTGTGTGCGTAGCGCTTGGGGCTCAGCGGTAGGATATCTGCTGGTGGGAGCCGTCTCCAATGCAGCCATAGTAGGTCCACTGCATAAGTGTTGACTGATAGTGCATGGGTTTTACCCGAGGTGGGGAAATATTCACACTGTGAGCGCTGTGGGAACCTTCGGGCCTCTGCCCGAGCCACGACGGTGCTCTGTGGAGCTGGGACGCGTGCGTGGGAACCCGTGTTCACACTGGACACGAGTGTCTTGGGGTAGGGGGGCTGGGAGAAGCGCACTAGGAGCGCGCCCTTCTATGACGATGGAGCAAGCGAGAGGGCACTCCTGCGAGGCGCCCAGCCTTGTTCGTGGCGGGCGCTTCATCCGAGTTCCCTGTGGGTACCCATAAGGGGTAGCGAAATGTGCATTGCCACCGTCCTTGCTGTAATGGCGGGTGATTCTGAAGAGCCTAATTCCGCGGCGGGGGCGTAGTGAAGTAGTATGATGGTGTGGTGTGATCGGGGTGGCGGTGGAGGGTTTCGGCCTTGGTACCGCACATCGCCTTAAGGCCGGGCCACATTAGTCCGAGCAGAGCCCGCGCCGCCACCGCACCAACACTCGGCCGAGTGTCGGCTTGCCCCGCTCGCATCTACACCGCTCCATAGCACTGCCGTGTGACGGACGGGTTCCTACTGGGTCTTCAGTCTCCTTTGACTGCTTCAAGGAATTAATGTCAAAAGTGATTTGGGGATCGTAGCTACGGTTACCACTCTTACTTTATTATAGAGTATGAAAGTAGTAAACTACATTAAAATAATTTTTGTTGTCTCACTCCTGTTATCTTGTAATTGTTTGATCTCTTATTCATAAAAATAGTATTCCAAAGCAGTTTTAACAAATGATCGTCACACTGGATTGAAAGATTCTCGTATATCTCTACAAAGCCACGATTACATGTAAAGCGTCACTCCACATTTAACGTGTTTGTTTTGGTTGAAGTTCCTTTAGATTCACTCAATATTTTTTAACAAAAAAGAATAAAATTATTATTCATTTTTATTTAAATACATACTGCAAATATTCTGTAAAATAATAATAATTTCATGTGATCTAAAACTTCTAGTCACATACTCATCGGCCACGCAGTACACCTATATCGTTGTCACCTAATTTTAAGAGGAAAACTACAGATTAATGTGAAATTCGAACAAGGAAGCGTCCTAGCATCTTAGCATTAACAAATCAAAGCATTGCCAGAGGTGAATATAAATTTAAGACCCATAAAAATTAGAGATGAGACAGGGATTTTAACCATGGACTTTCAGTTCCCCAATCGTACGCCGTAAACATCTGAGTCAGATGGGAAATCTGGATGTAATCAAAATTATTATTCGAACATAATGAAATAAACGTACTTTTATTCTATACAATTTATTTTTGCTATCCCAAAACATAAATGTATATTTATAAGACTGAATACATATTTTTCAGATGCTTGCGGCCTGTAATTTGGGTACGGAAGGTCTCCGGTTCAAACGTCGGATCCTGGATGCAATTTTTACAGGTCTTAAAATCGACTTTCACCTCTGGCAAAGCTTTGATTTGTTAATGCGAACATGCAAGGAATCGACCTACATTTTACGAACATCCGATGAACCTGAAATGAGGTTGGTAAATTAAGGACACTTTTCTAAAACAATCAGTGACGCTAAAACAATATTCAATCGTAAGGAACCGGAAATTTCCGAACTCTTTATATACACTTCTCCATATCGAGCAGCCCGACACCGACCCGCACCGTCAAAAAATAAACAAAACTAATAACGGTCAACACACGGCCGAGTGTCGGCCGACACGCGGAGTCGTTCGAACTCACTTCAATCGAGTGAGCGACAACAATAATAAAAGTGACGATTGGTGCGGTGCGGTCTAGAGTGGCCCACCGGGCGTGGTGGTGTAACTGCTAGCGTTCTGGCCTCGCATTCGGGAGGATGGCGGTTCGAATCCCCGTCCGGGCATCCAAATTTGGGTTTTCTATGGTTTCCCCAAATCACTCCAGGTTAATGCCAGGATGGTTCCTTCAAAATCCCATTGCCGAATTGGTTCCCATTCCTTGTCCCCATCCTTTCCCGTCTCTAAAGACCTCGCTGTTAAGAGACGTTAAGCAGTTAAAAAAATAGAGTGGCCCGACGTTTATCCGGATCAGTGGATCAAACATTTGTATTGATGCGTGTTTTCCAAGGGAAGTAAATTATCCATCCGCCATTATGAAAGCAGGTCCGTTATTTCTGTTATTGCTGGGTGTCTTGCTGGCGGATTTTAGTAATCGACAAGGAAAGTTTATAGTAGGGCGTCCAACACAGCGTTCGCAGGAATGCAATCAGCTATTTCTGAGTCGAATTTTGTACAGAGCCTCGGGCTTGTTATTTCCGAGCGAATGTTCAGGTGGCTATCGATCAACAAAGAATGCGGGGCCGATTAACACGATGAAATAAAAAATGTATATAAGCGTCAGTACGGCAATCATCCAAATAGATTTGTGGACGAAATATTTAATTACACTCGTGAACGATAGGCGTTTTTCACTGATGGTAACTTAAATTTCTCAGCCTTAGAATTACTGCATTTTACCCCCAGAACTAGGATGCGTATATTATTGAAAAACCCATCATCATACCTGTGAAATGAATACCGTTCATCGACATTATGTGATGAGGCATGGGTGGAAAAAATATTCAAACACCTACTTTGATACACGCATGACCTAACAATTTACGACAGTCCAAGAGTGGACCTTATTTTCGGCGTAATCGAACTGGCGTCTGTACCTGTGGCAACATTTTAGATGCTTGTCGATGTGTGTGGATTTCAATGAAAATGTTTGTTTCAATGTCTGTTTGATAACCATGTTAGCTAAGAGCGGTATTATAACTTTATCGTCTGCGCTGGTTAGTTGAACGAAGCATACAATTATAAACAAATGTTAAACTTGGTCTTGAATTAGAAAGTAGGTGTCAGATGGGGACATTTCAACTGAACAGAGAACTCTCCTGAGCCATGATTGGTTGATAAAAACTTTAGCAGGAGTTTCCTGGAAAAAGGAAGAAATTTCTTGGAAAACTGCAGTAGAATCCTCTTAAGTAAACATTTTGGTACCTGGGACACCTGTTACTGATTAGCAGAAGACTGTGCGAATTTTTAGATTACTTTAACGCAAGAGCAAAAGGAAATAGAGAACAAAACCACACATTTATCTGGGCCTGCTGTTGTGAAGTGTCGCAAGGGGATTGATTGAGATTCTAGACAAAGTACAGAAAACAGCCACTCAATTTGTGATTGATTGCCACATTTATTACAAAAGCATAACAGAATTGATACATAGATTGGTGCTGGTACAGACAGACGACATAGGGTTAAACCTACTGACAAAAATTACGAGTGTAATGAAATATTTCATTTCATACCAATGACAAGAGAGACAAGGGAAGGTGTCGTACTGATGCTTATACGAATTCTTTCTTCCCTCGTGCCATTCGATGAGTTTTGCCTGGTCAGATTGGGAGCTTTGATTTTTACAGCCTTGGAGCTGGTGTGGGAAAGGCTTTGTTAATCATATCACAAATATTTTCCACGTGTGCCCAAGATTTGAGTCTGGAGGGTTGGCAAATAGGCTTAAAAAATGTATTCTGATTGGTTTGATATCAGTGGAGAGATTGACATATACCCACCACATTTGAAATGACTGTAAGGAAAGAAACTTTTTTTCAAATAGGAAACTTTCCTTTAGGCATTGATATTCACGTGCATCTAATGTAGTGGACATATTTCAGATGAAATTTTCAAGGGAGTTCAAATTAATGTCTTAGCATTAGGATTGAAATACACAGAGGTCATCGAGGTTGCACATACATACATCAGGATATCACTTCAATGTCTCTTTCAGTTTAAAAGTTTACTGTGCTCTCGCTATAGGCCTAGTATTTTTCAGCATCAGAAACATCATTGCACCTAATTTAATATATCCTTTAAAATAATGGAAATCTGGTGAGCTATCATTAGTAATGTTCACTATTAATTATATTGGTAATTAAAAAAAGCTTTAGAAATTATGATATTTTTGCCTCTTCAGGTTCAATTTGGTGAAAGTTATTCTTAAAAAATGATGTGACCAAAGCGAATACTTTAATATTTAAAACGATACCTTATTTATCGATTTGGGTTAGGTATCGAGGGAGATAAACGGCTCATTACAAAAAAAAAAATTGTTGTAGAAATATTAATACTTTTGCCCTTTAAGGAACGAATTTTAAAAAAATATATTTTTTCTTAAACTTTAGAATAATACCTCATTTATCTATTTAGGCTATATATTAATGGATATACATTCTTCGCGACACAAAAATGCATTGGAGAAGGAGAACCATTGATAATTTTACTATTAAGGGTTGTAATGTTCCGCGAGAGCCAGAGATTGAAACACATGTGTGCGTGTTTTTTTTCTCGTCGTGTGTGCGTCGGTCCCAGGGGAGGTTCTGCTAGTGTTTGGTGAACGGCAGTCCCTGAGTGTTGCCATTAACAATCCCGTGACACAACTCAAGAGGAGCCTGAGCTGTTTCAGTAAACAAATAAAATAAAAAGTAAATCTGTATCCAAGAAAGCCAGGGAGTACAGCCAATATGAAAAATTTGTATTTTTATCATGAAAAAAAGGGCGGTTTTGTTGCATGTCCCGAGCCAACCAGCGAGAAGAGCTACCCTCCAAAGACAGACATTGGCAGACGTAATCAAGAAGGGGTGGAAAGCGACGCTTCGTCCGGCAGCACGGAGGACAAGTGGAATTGGTGGATTGCCTGCCGAGAGAGGTAGATCGGCAGACCAGCTGACCACAAAGGAGACAGCAGGGAGGCAGCCGGCAGTGACGGAGATCTGGTCAACCCACCGACTGCACAACTTAGATTCGCCTGCACGGTAACCACCATTCAGAAAAAGGAACTTTTGCATCAACGTCGTTTTACCCTAGTTATCGCCCCGAGACAGACTCTCTTGCTCCACAGAAAACGTTATTTACCCTTGTGTTTTAAAAAGAAAATTAATCTTTGTAAAATCTTGTCAAGTAAACAATTAAAATATTTAAGTAAATCGTAAAGTCAGATTGTGAACCTTGTTTTAAAAAGATACCATCCAGTCATGTAATGTGTCACTTGACTCTATTAATAATTCTAGTTGTTCAATAATTCATGTTTAAGTAAAGATACTTTGAGATCTGGATGTCGCTTCCCTCAGAGTACGGTATTCTCCAATCTCTGGTGCCCACCTGATTTGTTTTTATGCTTAATATTATTTGGATATTAATAACAGGTAGTGAACGGCCACAGTAAGGTCGAGAGGTCGCTTTACTAACATAGGAAACACTTCAAATTATGACGCCCAAAACGTGGGGTTAGCAAAAAAAAAAAAAAAAAAAAAAAAAAAAAAAAAAAAAAAGCTGATGCAAAACTTTCAATCCCAATATTACTTAAATATTAAATTTTATTTCAGTGCAGAGTGCCGAACCAGGTGGAGAATTTAAAAAAAAAAAAATCAAATGATCTATGTTAAACATACATGTTTTGTTATTTCATTTGAATTTTGTTTTACTTAGTTTTGCAATGCAGATGAAAGCAGGATGGAGAAAATTATATGTTTGATGTTTTGTTGATTTTTTTTAAGTCGATGTTCAAAGAGCGTTGAATTGGCATAGGACTGAAATTTGGTGTGATGGTTTCTGTTCGCCTTTTGTGTTTTCTTGATTTGTTGTGTGATGGTCTCTTATTTTTGTGTTGTCTTGTCATTATTATGGAATATTTTTTGGAAAGTTACGTTGAAATAACTTCCAAGGTTGATTTTTGAAGGTAAGAATTTTCATCTGACCGGCGTTGAAAAATCCCGTGTTTGAGTGTAGAATATCTGTTTGACTACGCTGAGACTAGTATGAGTTTCTTGCTTTCAATATTTGGGTGCGGTCAAAATCTGTATGCATTTTGGTAATCGGAAAGTTTTTTCTTGTGTGTTACTGATTTTCCGGGTTAAATTCGCTGCGTGTTTGCATTGATTGAAATTGTAATGGTCGTAAATGTGGTTTACTGAGAGGTTTAATATAATGTCGTCTGTAAAGAATTTTATAAATCAGTGGCTGGGATTCGAAAGTTGGTAACGCGATCGTACGCTAGTGAATTAAATGAATGTTACTCAGGTCAGGAAAATCTGAAAAGTAGTGCATGGAAGGGAAAAGATGACCATGACCACAAGCTGGCACTCGATTTCAGGCACAAGGGTGTGGGAAGATTCTCTTTTTTAGGTAAGGGTGTGAGGGATTGGAATGAGTTACCAAGAGAAATGATGAATAATTTACCGAAGACTTTGAAGGAATTTAAAGATAAAATTTGTAGAGGGCAAATGTAGGTGGGTGCAGGATAGGGGGAAGATGGGTGTGTAGGGAAATTGCCACCGGAGCCTGTGCTCCATTGCAATTAAATTAAATTAAATTAAATTAAAATCAACCAACATGTCGCAAAGTACCAATGCGTCAACTTCGGAAACGATAGAATCTGTGAATGTAGAACGCGAAAAGTTTCCAGTTGATGCCGTGATAATGGAAGTTGGAGAAAATCCTTGTCAAACCGGAAGTGAGGATACAATCTCGTGCCCCCCAACTAATTAACCGATCCAACAATCGGTAGCTCAATCTGAAAGTGATACTCAGAGTACGAGTCGCCAAAATGTGCATGTAATCCCATGATGTTGATGTTTAAAACTATGTTGGAACTACAGTCGAGCATGAACGAAAAATTTGGTTTAATGCATGAACAACAGAAAGCTATGACTGAGAGGCAAAATGAAACCGAAAACCGGATAAGCGAAAGATTTGCGGCTTTCAGTGAACGCTTGAAAATTGATATAAGTCTAATAAACAGCGAATCGCCATTTGCGAACAAGTAAAATCTGATTTCAGAAGCGGGGATGCCGATATGAGAAAAATCGAAACTGAAACTGCACATCAGTGCATGGAAAAAAAGTTTGGAGAGACGGATCGAAAAATGTCAGAGCATTCGCGAAAAACAGTAGACCAGGAAATAAAACCTACAATGAGCGTAGTGGAGCATGAAGATTTGAAAAACACTGTAGCTGTGGTTGTTGATAGTGGCAAAACGACGTGAATAATTTGAATGAATTGAGGAGCACTACGAGGGAAAATCAAGTGATTGAAGATGAAGTTTCTAAGGAAAATCTGAGGATGATTTGCGAACTGTAGAGTCTTGCGGAAAATTTGCTGAAATTGAAAGTATCATCGGAAGAAAAGAAGAAAATAATGCGTGTGAAAATAGTAGCTTTTCACGTTCGATTACCGAACTCGAAAAGAGTATGTTGATGGATGAAATTAAGTCGACTCGGCTACAGCTGTCTGTCAGTGGAACAATGACAAAAAGAAATACAAAGAGACAAATACATCAAAGGTCAACAGTCTGCAGCGAACGAAGATACATAAAGTACGTCGAGTTCATAAAGGTAAATGAACATTTGCCGGGATAATGGGAGAGTTTCAGAGGTGGAGAACCTTGCAGACAAGCAGATCTGTGAGGGTGTCTGACCTCGCAGCTGGAAGGGCGGGTGCCACAAGCGAAAAAAAAATTCTGGATCACAGGCCCACGCTAAAAAAGGTCTTCGGCCGGGAGTCCTACAGAAATATTACGAAAACAAAGCTATACAGGATTGCCGATCGTAAATGAACAGCACTGCTTGGAGTATCGAGCGAATAGGAATAATAATAATTTGGAAAATGGATACAGATTGTGCATGGCCGCTTGAAGTGTTAACGAATATATGAAGCAGTTTTGATCTCCAGATATTGGAAATATGACCATGCAAGATTATAATGTTTGTTGTTAGTGATAAGTGAGTATAGAATAGTAACAGTAAAATTAATGTTTCGTACTGATAATTATTCGAGCATTGTAGGATCCATTAGAAAATATATAGAAGTGGTTTCATCAAAAATAATAAAGAACGGAAGTTAATGTAGCAATTTCGTTAAAAAAGAAACAATAATAATTGATATGTACGAGAAGCGGCGAAAACTCTGAAGTGGCCAGGATATGAAAAAATTGATCAATTGATGTTCCCAAGTTTAGAAGCTTTTCATAAAAAAAGGACCCCATTATTCATAATAATAAAAGAAAATATCTTCGACGAGTTACAAGAAGAGAGAGATATGGGTAGATTACTTTATGTTATATTAATTCGAGACGGGTTTGCTGAAATGTTTACAAAGGTAATAAAATCTCAAATACTACGTGGCATTAACATGTAGTTTATACGTAATCGGAATGATAATAATTGGCGGTGTGTTGATGTTGAAGGTCGTAAGAGTCAAGAGAAAGGAAGTGCTCGTGATAGTAAGAATGATGATGAAAATTTGCGAGAAATGATATTGAATGATTGTTAAAGATATATGCTGACCGAAAGACCATTGAAGGTAAAAGGAGCATAAATGATTTGTTGACGGATGAAATCGCCAGTTGGAATTCAACAAATGACAGATATACACTCCTGGAAATTGAAATAAGAACACATTGACGCCGGTGTGTAAGACCCACCATACTTGCTCCGGACACTACGAGAGGGCTTTACAAGCAATGATCAAACGCACGGCACAGCGGACACACCAGGAACAGCAGTGTTGGCCGTCGAAGGGCGATAGCTGCGCAGCGGTTGGGCACCGCCGCAGTCAGTGTCAGCCAGTTTGCCGTGGCATACGGAGCTCCATCTCAGTCTTTAACACTGGTAGCATGCCGCGACAGCGTGTACGTGAACCGTATGTGCAGTTGACGGACTTTGAGCGAGGGCGTATAGTGGGCATGTGGGAGGCCGGGTGGACGTACCACCGAATTGCTAAACATGTGGGGCGCGAGGTCTCCACAGTACATCGATGTTGTCGCCAGTGGTCGGCGGAAGGTGCACGTGCCCGTCGACCTGGGTCCGGACAGCAGCGACGCACGGACGCATGCCAAGACCGTCGCATCCTACGCAGGGCCGTAGGGGACCGCACCGCCATTTCCCGGCAAATTAGGGACACTGTTGCTCCTGGGGTATCAGAGAGGACCATTCGCAACCGTCTCCATGAAGCTGGGCTATGATCCCGCGCACCGTTAGGTCGTCTTCCGCTCACGCCCCAACATCGTGCAGCCCGCCTCCAGTGGTGTCGCGACAGGCGTGTATGGAGGGACGAATGGAGACGTGTCGTCTTCAGTGATGAGAGTCGCTTCTGCATTGGTGCCAATGCTGGTCGTGTGCGTGTTTGGTGTCGTGCAGGTGAGCGCCACAATCAGGATTGCATACGACCGAGGCACACAGGGCCAACACCCGGCATCATGGTGTGGAGAGCGATCTCCTACACTGGCCGTACACCTCTGGTGATCGTCGAGGGGACACTGAACAGTGCACGGTACATTCAAACCGTCATCGAACCCATCGTTCTACCATTCCTAGACCGGCAAGGGAACATGCTGTTCCAACAGGACAATGCACGTCCACATGTATCCCGTGCCACCCAACATGCTTTAGAAGGTATAAGTCAACTACCCTGGCCAGCGAGATCTCCGGATCTGTCCCCCATTGAGCATGTTTGGGACTGGATGAAACGTCGTCTCACGCGGTCTGCACGTCCAGCATGAACGCTGGTCCAGCTGAGGCGCCAGGTGGAAATGGCTTGGCATGCCGTTCCACAGGACTACATCCAGCACCTCTATGATCGTCTCCATGGGAGAATTGCAGCCTGCATTGCTGCGAAAGGAGGATATACACGGTACTAGTGCCGACATTGTGCATGCTCTGTTGCCTGTGTCTATGTGCCTATGGTTCTGTCTGTGTGATCATGTATTGTATCTGACCCCAGGAATGTGTATATAAAGTTTCCCATTCTTGGGACAATGAATTCACGGTGTTCTTATTTCAATTTCCAGGAGTGTAGTCATTTAAATTCGTCGTGGAAGCTAGAACGAGCGCGGAACTACAGTCTCATTACGAAAGTAGAGGGTGGTCCAACACATTGAGAATTTTCTGAAAAGAGGATTGTAAACTCTTGATAAATAATATACAAAGAACACCGATTAGAAGATGTAACGAAGGAAGTAATTGTGGATTGATGAAAATTAAAGCGTTTTGCTGACGTGAGTGTAGAAATTCATTAAGAAACTGTAAATAATCATGAACCCGCCATGAAAGATTTCTCGAGGATGCTATGAGAAAATATTTTGAATTGGTGGTATAAAACGATAAAAGATAATTAGATTTAATTAAGTAGTTAAAATGGTACTGGCGTACTAAGATTGTGTTGCTGTCTCAGAGTCCTGAAATTTTAATTATACAGATGGGGAAACGCCGATAGAGAATGAGTTGATTCTAAAATAGTTTGAAAAACGTAGAAGTAAAAATAGTTTAGCACAAGAATTAAGCCAACGGATCGTTGAACATTTAAGTAGTTGATGATAATCTAGAACATATTTTATTATTTTGATAAGAGTTTTTAGGATTAATAGGATTAATTTTCCTGCTCTAGCAGTAACGAAAACTATTTTGTTTCACCGCAATTGTTTGAACCGACTTCTCGAAAAACGGCGTGTTAAGTCATACGGTCGGTGACAGATAATAATAATAATAATAATAAAACAATCAAACACGGGGTATCAACATGCCTTAGAGAGGGTTATTCCCGAAAAAGAAACCAAGGATCTTACAAAACTCAGCTAGATAATCATTGGAAAGACTTGCTTCTGTACTGGTCAGAGGAAAGACATTCAGGTAATTACGCTACACATTGCTGTGTGAGAACTCAAACTGAGTACTAATGTTGGAAGTTGGTATGTGGTCAGAGAAACCACTGGCGAAACAATAAAAAAAATGAATAAGGGTACGCTCACCACAAATGATTGAATGTGTGAAGGATTATTATAACTGATGTAAAAAATTGGTTTAATGAATATAGAATTGTTAGAAAACATTAAGAGAATGTGAGTGATAGTGTATCTTCAGTGAATTAAGAATTTTCAACGTTATATGTCCACTTATTTTCATGTTTCATTGTTTAATTATAGATGCAACATTGTTAGATAAGTAATGAATGTAATATGTTTATAAATTAGATGACGTACTCCATCTGGTTTTGCTCCACAATTGTTCAGGGGATTGAAACAGATGCTCAAGGATATTACGCTCTTGAATCATATTAAATGACATATTAGCTGGGATAATGGAAAGCAGAGTATTTTATTACTCAATTTGATATTTTGTTAGTAGGTATGTGGAGTGGTCACAGGGCATAATTATTATGGAATTTAAAATTATTCAGTAAATAATTTTAAATTATCGGAGTTGGTGGATAAAGTTGTAATGTTCCGTGAGAGCCAGAGATTCAAACACATGTGTACGTGTTTTTTTATTTTTCTCGTCGTGTGTGCGTCGGTCCCAGGGGAGGTTCTGCTAGTGTTTGGTGAACGCCAGTCCCTGAGTGTTGGCATTAAATCCGACTTATGGCGTAACTGTCCCGTGACACAACTCTACATCTACATCCATACTCTGCAAATCACAAACTTTGTGGGTGGCAGAGGGTGCTAAGAACCAATCCTAAACCCGCCCATTCCAATCCCGAATGGTGCGAGGAAAGAAGGAATACATAAAAGCATCAGTATGGCACCTTATTTCTCTAATCTTATCCTTCCGGTAATTGTGACCTAAATAGGTTGGCGGAAGAAGTATTCCATTGCACTCGAAATTTAAATTTTTTCGTATATTCTCCAATAAATTCGAACGCAAGTTACGTCGTCTGTCTTCCAAGCTATCCCAGCCCAATCAATGTATCAATTCTGTGACGCTTTCATAACGGCTGTAACAAGAAGTCACGAATCTAGCGGCTCTCCTCTGCACCCTCTCAACTGAGTCAATCAGAACTTTGCGATACGGATCCCAAACCCCACAACAGTAATCCAGATGCGGACGTACTAGTGTTTTATACGCTATCTCCTTTGTATGAGCATTACAATTCCTCAAAATACGACCTATGAATCGTAATTTAGAATTAGCCTTGCCTACGACGGAAGTTATGTGCATGTTATAACGGGGCTGATTTATACCAAAAAGGCAATAACTTAATAAAATTATTTAGCATTCAAGAAAGTTTAATGAAAGATTAAATTTCCATGGAGAATATTTAATACACGTGCTTTGGATTTCCCGTTACAACTCGCTGGTCATTATCAACAAACAAATGAACACAAAACATCTTGAAAAGTAGACGTTGCTTCGTGAGATCAGATTACCAATTCATGAACCCGCAATTTTTCGGAAAGGAAGTCTTAAACAACGACCCATGTAGATTGTATAACGGGTGTTGGTTCAGCTTTAAGAATCATTGTTATTAAATGGAATCATGATAAACTGAGCCTTCCTTCATTGAAAATATATATATGAATTATTTCCGGTTTTAAGAAAGAACGACTAAAGAAAGAAGATAACAGCGTAGCGCGTTTCATGGCGACCTTGACACTTCAATTGGTAATTTTGTTAACTATGACGAACTTCGGGAAAGCAAGATAATCAAAACGCAACACACAACGATTTACAGTCGACGGTCGATTCGTATATCGATACGCACCACAGCAGAGAGCAAAGAGCACAATAAATGAACCTATTTCCCATGAAGTTAAGCAAAATGTTTTTTTTTTTTAAGAATGATATTGAGGAAGTGAACTTAAATGACACTTTATTTAACATAGCATGTAATGAAGTGAGCAATGTACAGAGTCTTTCTGTTGGTGAAAATAGTTGTAGTAATTCCATTCAAGAAGTATTCACAAATGAAGAATGTATTGTTTCTGATAAAGATTTTTGTGGCAAAGGGAGACTATTTCTGATAGGGCAAAAGCTAACATTAGACTTGCTGTGTGTGAAGCAGAATAGAATGGTATACCTACAAACCTACTACCTGAGGAAGGATAAAATGAAGAAGAGAAGGAATACTACTTCAAGAATCCTCTATCTAATGAAGAAAAAACTACAGAAGAGAAAACAGGCTTTAAAAACCTGCTTCAAGAAGAAAAGAAATACGGCTTTCACAAACTATTACCTGAAGAAAAAGAAAGTCAAGTGGAAACGACATACTGTTTCAAGAACCCACTTCCTAAAAAGAAAAAAAGTAAGTGGAAAAGTCAAATAGTAAAAAAAATTGGAAAGGAAGTAAGAAGTAATAATTTTTCAGGCAACGCAGAAGTGGATATTAATGTAGCAAATACTGAGAGGAAAAGGAATCTTAAAGTTAGTCAAATTTTGCAGAAACTGTGTAAAATATTCCTCCCCCCCCCTCAATATTTATTGTTGAAGACTCCTGTTACAACATGAAAATGACCCGTGTCAATTGGTATTATTATACAATTTTCTGGTCCAGGTACCTCCTTTCCTATGGACAAATACCTTATACAGAAACTGATTTATTGTTAGTGAAATAAATTTTGTGTTTTGAAAAATGGAAAAATTATATTTTTGTTCTTCTACAAGGTTAAATGCTGGCAGACTGTTTGTATCTTGTTTCAGGAGTACCGTGCAATAGAAAAAAAAACTTGATGGCAACAGAGTTTAGCACACTGTAAGAAACAGTTGACGTTTATGCTCTTTGCAGTTGGAAGACCAGCAGAGCAACCAGAGAAGACAAGATACTTCAACTTTCAATATTTGTTACTATTATTGTTTTGTTGTATTTAAGTAAAACAGTGTAACACCAACACCCGAAGGACCTGTTAAGTATTCCAATTGGGTTAAGGAGATAAATTAATTCCTATTTCAATTCTTTGCGAATTTCATAAAAATTAGCGGGGGATATAACGGGGCTGATTGATACCAAAAAGGCAATAACTTAATAAAATTATTTAGCATTCAAGAAAGTTTAATGAAAGATTAAATTTCCATGGAGAACATTTAATACACGTGCTTTGGATTTCCCGTTTCAACTCGCTGGTCATTATCAACAAACAGATGAACTCAAAACTTCTTGAAAAGTAGACGTCGCTTCGTGAGATCAGATTACCAATTCATGAACCCGCAATTTTTCGGAAAGGAAGTCTTAAACAACGATCCATGTAGATTGTATGACGGGTGTTGGTTCAGCTTTAGGAATCATTGTTATTAAATGGAATTATGATAAACTGAGCCTTCCTTTATTGAAATTATATATATGAATTATTTCTGGTTTTAAAAAAGAACGACTAATGAAAGAAGATAACAGCGTAGCGCGTTTCAATATCCCATTTCATGTTGCTTTGTACTATCACCCCCAGATACTTCACGGAATGAACCGTATCAACAACTGAATTGTTTATTTTGTACACGTGAACAAAATGATTCTTTTTGTTACTTTTCCGCATTGCCTTGCACTTTTTGCATTTAAGTGTAAGCTGCCATTTACGGCACCAATCGAAAATAGCATCCAAATCGCGCTGAATTTCTAAGCAATCGTCGGAGCACCTTATTTCCCTATAGATAACTGCATTGTCGGCAAACAATCGCCACCAGCATTTGACGTTGTCACCTAGATCATTTATAAATATTAAGAAAAGAAGTGGTCCGATTACACATCCTTGAGGAACGCCCGAAGCAACATTTATCTTAGAAAAGGCTTCCCCGTCAACAACGACATACTGTGACCGACCAGTTAGAAAATCAGGTATCCACTCGCAAATCTGAGCCGAAATACCGTAAGCTCGAATCTTCGCTAAAAGTGGGTTGTGTGGCACAGAATCAAAAGCTTTCTGAAAATCCAAGAAAACTGCATCAACTTGCGAAGGTCGAGAAGTCGCTTTCCTAACATATGGAACACTTCAGGGTTGAATTCCAAAAAAATTCTTTCTTAATTTTTGATGTCACCAAACTGAAGACCTTCCTTTTTATAATCTTACTTCATTTATGGATTTCATTTATCGGTTAGATATCCAGGGAGATAAATTGTCTCGAGACACAAAAAACGCATTTTAGAAATATTGACATTTATGTTCTTTAAGGGTCGAATTACGAAAAATTCCTTTCTTAAAATTTAATGTTACCACGGCGGAGACCTTAATGCTTAATATGATATCCCATTTATCTACATCGGTTATATATGCAGGGAGGTAAATGGCTCGCGACACATAAAACGTATTTCAGAAATACCCTATAAGGGCCAAATTCCGAAAAAATCCTTTCTTAAAATATAATGTTACCACGGTGGAGACCTTAATCTTTAATATAAAACCTCATTTATCTATATTGGATGGATATCATTGGAGATAAATGGCGCGTGACACAAAAACGCGTTGCAGAAATTTTAATAATTTTGGCCTTTTAAGGGTAGAATTCCAACAAATTCCTGTCTTAATAAATTATGCCACCAAAGCGGAAATACAATCTTTAAAATAAAACTTCTTCAAATGATTTCAGATACGTATCCAGGGAGATAAATGACTTGTAACACAAAAATAGCATTTTAGTAATATTGAAATTTTTGCCCTTTAAGGGTCGAATTTCGAAGAATTCCTTTCTTAAAGTATAATGTTACCACGGGGGATACCTTAATCTTTAATATGATACCTCATTTAACGATATCGGTTAGATATGAAGGGAGATAGGTGGCTAGTGACACAAAAACGCGTTGCATTAATATTGATATTTTTGCGTTTTAAGGGTCAATTTCCGAAAAATTCCTGTCTTAATTTGTGACATTACCATGGCGGAGATCTTAATCTTTAAAATGACTTTTCATTAAACGATTTCAGATAGGTATCCAGGGGGATAAATGACTCGTAAAACAAAAAAAACAGCATTTTAAATATATTGAAATTTTCGCCCTTTATGGGTCGAATTCAGAAAAAATTCCTGTCTTATAATATGACTTGACAAAAGTGGAGACCATGAGATTTACAATGACACCTCATTCATTGATTTCGGTTAAGTATTAAGGGATATAATGGCTTCTGTTTTCCGTACGTACTTCGCGGAATGTTTTTTTTTTTTTTTTTTTTTAATCTGTTCCGATGAACAGAATTCACAGGTATGATGTTGATGGGGTTTTGAATAATATACAGTTTTTTTAACTGCTTTACGTCTCTCAACAGCGAGGGCTTTAGAGACGGGAAAGGATGGGGGCAAGGAATGGGAAGGGATTCGGCCATGGCCTTTTTAAGGAAGCATTTTCCTGGAGTGATTTGGGAAACCATGGAAAACCCAAATCTGGATGCCCGCACGGGGATTCGAACAGCCATCCTTCCGACTGCGAGGCCAGAACGCTATCCGTTACACCACCACGCTCGGTAATAATATACAGCTCCTAGTTTCGGGGGTAACATGTGGTAATTCTAAAGCTGAGAAATTTAGGTTACCATCAGTGGAAAACGCCTACATTTTACAAGTGCGATTAAATATTTCGCCCACAAATGTATTTGGTTGATTACCTTACTGACGCTTATATATATTCTTTATTTCATCATGTTATTCGGTCCCTCATTCTTTTTTGATTCTGGCCAACTGAACAAATGTACACGATATTTGCTCCGAAATAGCAAGCCCGAGGCTCTGTACAAAATTCGACTAGAAAATAGCTGATTGCAGTCGCACGAACGCTGCGTTGGACCCCCCGCTATAGACTTTTCTTATCAATTTCTAAAGACCGCTAGCCAGACACCCAGCTATGACAGAATTAACGGACCTGCTTTCATATTGGCAGATGGATAATTTACTTCCCTTAGCAAACATAGGTCAGCCAAGCTGTTTCACAGTGTAATGGAGTCATTTCGTAATCTGCATTGCTTAACGGAAACTCCAGACGACCGGGAAAACAATCATCGCTTTCACCTAGCACGCGGGGACGCATACCAAAGTGCTGACGTTGCGCGCGTTGCTTCGCAAAAATTGACAGGGATACAGAAATATTCCTGAAACACTTGATGGCTAGCATTGAAACCAGGAAGTTTTTCCAGGCGAGCGAGCGTGTCGAAACCCTAGCACACCTGTACAAACACACCTGAGGTAACGGGTTAGAGAGAGAGAGAGAGAGAAAGAGAGAGAGAGTGTGTGTGTGTGTGAGAGAGAGAGTAGCTTAGCGAATCGGAATCTCTTTGAACTCTCTTAGGGCTGGCGCATGCGCAGATGAAGTTTGTCGTGGCTCGGACCCTGTAGAATAATGCTTAAGGACAAAGTGAGGCATGTAGGGTATACTGGTCGAATCCTTCTGGTTAATGTGTCAAACAATGCTTTGTGGTAAAGGGTGTGTGTCATCGAGTGTATGGATGAGTGTGTTCAGTACATGTGGGCTATTGAATTATTTAGTGTCTTCGTGTTATAGTACACTTGAACATCTCTGACTGTTTGCATGTTTTGTTGAAATGTAGGTGAGTAGTGGGGGAAGGAGAAAACTGGCTAGTTTACCATTATGTGAAGTCACAGTTGGTGAGAGTGTGGCGTCACAGACGTGGGTGATCCGAGTGGGCCAATCAGAGTCCAAAGGGCGTAGCAGTGACGCCACTAGATGGTGCCATATGCTGGCGCGAGCCACGAGAAACATCATCTGTGCATTCGCCGGCCATGGATATTCCACACCGCCACTGGTGTTTGTGTCTCACTCTTGCGGCGGAAAACCCATTGCCCCAGGGGGAGGCCGCTATTCCTGTGATCAGACCATTGCACCAGGGAATGGAATACGCACGCTCTCTCGACAAACAGTCTGCCATTACGAAAGAAAGGCTGTTATTTCCGACCGACACTCATTTAGCTACACAGAAACTGCTTTAAGTATTACGAAAGGTATACTCAACGCGCAAGCGATGAAGAAATTCCTTTCACTGCCTGAGGCAACTCCAGCTATTTCAGACATCAGATGAAATCATGAGCCTGGTGTCACCAGCGCAGGTACACATAAATTTTCCTATCCGCTATGAAGCATTCTAGAATAGTCAAATATATCCTTTGATACATTTTGTAACATATTAGGCATTTTCAAAATAAATACCAATATTTTAGTTTCCATATAGAGAGAATATAACAGAATTGATACATAGATTGGTGCTGGTGCAGACAGATAATGTAAGTAAAAATGCAGTACCCACTTTCATTTACGAGTGCGATGAATTATTTCGTATCAATGACAGGAGAGACAGGATTAGAGAAATTAGGTGACGTACTGATGTTTAATCGAATTCTTTCTTCCCTCGTTCCATTCAAGTTTGAGATACTTGTAATAAGCATTAGAAAAATATTCAACTTCTTCTTCACCCTTGATGAGTTTTTGCTAAGGTCAATTTGGAAGCTTTCATTTTTATAGCGTTGGAGATGGTTTGATTTGGCATCAGTGGAGAGACTGACATATAATCACATCAGAAATGTCTGTAATGAAGGGAACTGGTTTCCATATTGGCATCTTTGCTTTAGGCAATGATATTCATGTGAGTCTCAGTTAGTGGGCATAGTTCAGATAAAATGGGGAGGGGAGGTCAAGTTAATGTCGTAGCATTAGGATTTCATGCACAGGGTATTGATTACTTTTGTTGTGAGGGAGTAATTTATTGCCTTAAGATTAATCAAGGTTATACACACATACATAATGAAGTCACTTCAATGCCCCTTTGAGTTTAAAATTTGGCTGGGTACCTAATCTAATAAATCTTTAAAATATTTGAAATATAGCTGAAACTCGTGAGTTATCATTAATACTGAACTATTGACGATCTGCCTCATTTTAGGAGCCGTTTTTCACTGTTCTAGATATGGTAAACGGAATAACAACATGTATTGCTAGATCGATTAGAGTTGTGTGGGCTATTCAAATTATAGGCTTTAAATTTTGAAGGGGCGATTTATACGTAGTATTGCTGTACTTTATCACTAGAGATTGACTGTTTAATAGTATGTACACTGTAATAACATGATGACAAGGGAACAGAAATGTTCTATTTGTTAATAATTTAGAATTAGGTCTGTCTTAATTAAATCAATTTCAAGAAATCAAGATAAAACAGTTACTAAGAGTCATCTTCCTCGAATTTCTGCTATTTTAAATTCCTTAGTTATAGACGTTTTTCCATTTAGGCCGTTAACGTATTTTAAAGGAAGAAGTTAAACTTTTGAATCGACTGTATCTTACTTTTTATTCAATTACAATGAATCAAACAGGTTATATACTCTCTCTATATGGAAACTAAAATATTGATTTTCGTTTTGAAAATACCTAATATGTATAACAGGTATCAGAAGATGTATTTGCCTGTTCTAGAGTGCTTTGAAGGGGATAGGAATATTTCTGTGTACCTCCGCTGGTGACACCAGGCTCATGATTTCATCTGATGTCTGAAATAGCCGGAGTTGCCTCGGAAAGTGAAAGGATTTTCCTCTTTGTTCGCGTGCCGAGGACAACTTTCGTAATACTTTATGCAGTTTCCATGTAGCTAAAAGCGGTTCGGTCGGAAATAACAGCCTTTCTTTCGTAATGGCAAGCTGCTTGTTGCTCGTGCATGCGTATTCCATTCCCTGGGACAATGGTTCTGATCACGGAAATAGCGGCCTCTTCTTGGGGAGTTGAGTATTCCGCCGCAAGAGTGAGACAAACACCGGTGGCAGTGTGGAATATCTGTGGGCTCTGTTTGGCCGGCGCATCCGCAGATGAAGTTTCTCGCGTCTCACACCAGCATGTGGTGCCATCTAGCGGCGTCACTGCTACCCCCTCCCAGACTCCGATTGGTTCACTCGAATCTCCAGCGTCTGTGACGTCATACCTATACCACCTTTGACGTCACATAATGGTAAGCTCACCAGTTTTCTCCTTCCATCACTACTTACGTTGTTCAATGTTTGCGAGATGTTGAGTGCGTTAATTGTGTGTTGTTGTTGGGTGCTTGTTGGAGTACAATTCTTAGTTTGTTCTATGATGCCATTTTGTTTTGAAGTATCTTGGTGTATGTTCGTGTGAGTTTTATGTTTTTGCAGGGGCCTATGGACGTCTGCACCCATGAGGTTCGATGGGTGTGCCTGATTGAGTAGAAAGGTGTGTGTATGTGTGTGTGTGTATTAGTTGGCGGATGGGTCGTGGCGAGTTGTCTTAAAATAGTTGTTGAAAATTACAGAGACAGTTCGGGAAGAGAATTTGTGTTTGAAGAGTGGTATGCTTGCTTGCTGATGATTGTAAGCAAATGAGAGATGGATCAGCATAAATAATTCTTTATTTATGAATGTAACTTTATTGTTCTTCTTGGATGAAAATTAAAGATTTTTGCGAGAGGTATGTTACTGGTGGCGGTTGTAAATCAAGTCCGTATTGATTGTAGAAATGTTTAAGATAAATTTAGATTTCCATGTCTCCCATTATGGGTGGATGCATGACCATTCCTTTGTTCAGTGTCCTCCAAACCTTGTCTTTTGTCAAAACAACCAAAACAATACTCAGTGGTATTATAATCCGTTTTGGAAAATGAGATGAAATATCAGAAGCAGGCTCATGGTTCAAGGTAGGACATATAATACAGTAGGATGATAGGGATATGGATACCCAACATGATACTCGTATCATTAATAAAAGTCTTTGAGTGAGCCCTATCTGTGTGAGTATTGAAAGTGGGTTCCCATCTCTCTCAGTATATTGTTAGCGCTTCATGGCTAATGATTCTGTCATGTTTAGCTCCTGAGCGAAAATGATTGAATTATTCTAGTGTTCTACCTAATAGATCGAAATATTATTGCTTTCATTATGATGTCTATCGTAAAGGGAAAATGTAATGTAACATTCGTATTTGTATTTAATATGACCCTTAATTACACGATCTTTAGCTCTATTAATTTTTCATATGAAAGCTACAAGCGCTACCTGTATCTGCTGGTATTAAAGGTCTGAACCTTTAGTTTATCGTTGAACGCAATTTACGGAAAGGTCATAGACAAACAGAGCGGCCATTAAATTAAGTGGTGTTTTATGAATGAAATGCTGAAATTTTTTACCAATTTTTGAACCATACTTCTGAGCAAGAACTAATACCTTGGAAACAAATCTTCTGAGTACAAATACAGTAAATAATAATTGAATTACCAATACTTGGTATCGATTCTGCGACCGAGAACACCCGGTGATATTACCATATCACTTTCATGACGTGAGAAAGCATAGGGGTTTGGTGAGTCTAAAAACTGATAATAAATCGAATTTACCGTTATCTGACAAAGAAGCTGTGCAAAATTAGTCATTCAGTTCGTAGGTTTTGAATATTCTGCATCAGATAGTTTGTATAATAAAATAAAAGTCAATGGATCGACCCATTGATATATCTATTCCATGTCAATTCTATAGGGTTCTGTGATGATTTATTCAATGAAAGTGTTGTGCTTTTAGACCTTTCAGTAGTAACCGCTTTTCCCATTAATTTAATTGAGTATAGGTCAAGACGAAATTTATTTCTAGGATAACAAGAAGATATTTTAATGCTGTCGTCTGAAATTGTAAAAACTCCAGCCACGTGTATGCGCGCCTTCAGTTGTTGATAGTTTATATTGTTAATTGCTTTTCGATTTTGGCTTTACGGATCGTTGATGTCAAAGCGAGAAAGGACTGTGAGACAAGAAACGGGCAGGAATTCGGTGATGGCCTTTAGAAGAAATCATCCAGGCATTCGCCTGTAGTGATTTAGAGGCACACAAAAATCTAGATATCTGGATAGGACGGGTATTCGAACCTGCGTCCTCCCAAATACGAGGCAAGAACATTACCGCTATTAATGTGACTTTGTCGATCTACTGACTAATAGACCCGTGGCACGAAGTCTCCGATTTCTTGCATAGTTTTCTATCGTCGTCTATTGCACTGCTTATTTCTATGTATTATCATCAGACATTTTTACTATTTATAATCTGTAATTTATACACACTGGCCAGTAACTGATCAGCCGCCACAATGTTGCCAATATGACCTTTTGAGAACAATTTGGGATAGCGCCCGGTTACTCCTCCCTCCACCTCCACTTCGGTGTTTCCTCAAGAACCGGGAATTACTCGGATATGAAACTCGTGCGAAGTGAGACGCCATTTTTTATTATATAAGTTAACAATTCTACTGCTCTGCAATTTGAAAAACTTAAAGAAAAATTTGAAATCAATAAATTAATCAAGTTTAATACAAGCAACATCCTTAGTTATAGAAAGAAATGAAAACTATCACATTTGAGAATACCTGTAATCAATTTGAAAAAAGCAATTTTGATACGCCTATTTCCTGTAGTCCCCAGAGACTCTCTATGTGGTCGTTGTGTTCTTCCTCGAATTGCTTCACTAGACGCAATGACCAGTTGGCCTTAACCTTGAACGGCTGTCGCACCAAGATAACATTTGAATGAGGTCGCCTGGGTTAACACTTGTTACGACATAGGAAACAACTGCGAGCATTACGTTACAAGCATAAAACAAACAACAAACGGAATGGAGTATAACTTCGGGCATTGGTGATACGAAACAAGGAGCTGACATTAAAACATTTTAACTATGAAAGATTTTTTTTCTCTTTTCTTCTTCTGGCTGGCATCAGTCTTTCGACTGGTTTGATGCAATCCTCTATCACTTCCTATCTTGTGCTAACCTCTTCATGTCTACATATCTCTTACAACCCACATCCTCCATTATCTGCTTCATATATTCTAATCTCTGTCTTGCTCTACTAACAAATTAACTAATCCAGCATGTCTCAAAATTTCACCTACCAGCCTGTCTTTTCTTTCTGTAAGCTTCTTCCACAAACTTCTTTCCTCATCTATCATTTCCAAAGCTCGTTCATTTTGTACTTTGTCTGTCCACTTAATTTTCAGCATTCTTCTGTAGCACCACATTTCGAATACTTCAATTTTCTTTCTTTCTGGTATTCCTAAAGTCCATGTTTCGCTACCATAAAGTGCTGTGCTCCACACATAGAGTTTTAAAAAGTTCTTTCTAATTCCTAGATCAATGTTTGAAACTAAAAGATTTCTCTTTTTCAGGAAGGATCTTTTTACTAGTGCTATTCTACTTTTAACACCATTCTTGCTTCAGCCATCGATTGTAATTTTGCATCCCAAGTAACAGAATTCACTTACTTCTCCTATTGCATCCGATCCTATTTTTCTATTCTATCTCCTGTGATCGGTATCATTTCTGCTACATTTAATCACTTTTGTCTTGCTTTGCTTTATATTCGGTCCAAAATCCTCTTTCAGTTCATGCCATTCAATAACTTCTCAATATCCTCAGCCCTCTCTGCTAACAAGACAATGTCATCAGAAAATCGTAGCATACTGATTTTTTCTCCCTGAACACTTATGTCAAATGAAAATTTTTCTTTTATTTCCTTTATTGCTTCTTCTACATACAAGTTGAATATTAACTGGGATAGACTACAACCTTGTCTCACACCCTTTTTAACTGATGCATGTCTCTCATGGTTCTCTAGTTTTATTATAGCTACTTGATTGTTATATAGTTTAAAAAGTATTCCTCTATCTTTTTATTTTAGACCTATAATATAATTTAAGAGTACTAAACATTGAAATTTGAATAGATGTCTAGATTGGGTTATAGCAAGCTTTTTCAAAGGGTTTTGACATTGTTACGTTGGCTATTAGTTAATAGATTTGGTTATCCCAATTTAGACCAATTTTAACAACAGAATCATTAATAACATAATATTAAAACAGGCCATAAAATTGGCAGGCGCTGTTGCAGATAATATTTCTAACAGAATATGACCATCGATTGAGAGAATGCGAATAACAAACAAGGAAAAAATAAATGACAGTCAGAGAATGTAACAGTTGACTGGAATTTAAGTCAGATGTAGTAATCGGATGATTTGTTCTCTACTTTAAATCAAAGTTATTAGGAGAGGAACCAAATACACGTTAATAGTAAGATTAAAAACCTTGCTAATAGTGATATCGCTTGAAACTTTGTAATCAATTCGTTGTGGGAATCTGTGGAGTACAAGTTTGTATAACTGGAAGATGGTTCGCAAAACTCAATCAATTCTGACATATAACTAAAAAATGAGTACATACATAATAATTAACCTCAATGCAAAATCAAAATTGTAGATTTGAAGTCATTTGTACTGCCAACCATCATACTATATCGTGTTCCGTACAGTCCCTGAAAAAAAGTAAAGATATAGACAGGCAGCTTGCAGAGTCTAATGTATTGTCAACAAATAACTCGAACATGTGCGTTTGAGAAAGAACCGTGTTCAGTAACCACACAGTATTTTTTTTTTAAATCACATAATCGTAACTGATATTAGCCTAGTAGCAGAACAAACCCTTTGCTTTCAAAAAAGTTGTTGAGTTATTCCAGTAAAAGATCTTCAAATAGACCCGTAATCGTTCGATTCCTGGTTATGTCGAAAAGATTAATGGTAAGTAATAGCCTATGTGAAGAGTGTACTACATTACTAATCGCGTCATTTACTTGCCGGCTAGCGTCTAGTCGCCCGTATATTTTCCGTCGAGAAAGCAAAATTCTAGCGTAAGCATATTATGTGGTAGACAAAGACACAACGGTCACAAAAAGGAAGAGAATGACGAAGTGCTGAAATTTATTGAAACTTGTTCAAAGGTACTACGATCGTAAAAATAAGATCAAAGGTAGAAGAAAGATTTTGCGCGTATCAAGTTCCTACTAAACTAAATGGCGGAAATAAACATTTCCCTATTTAGAAATGAAATCAGGATAATGTAAGCAGAAAATCAAAGTAATTGTGGAAGCTACGCTGTATCAGTGGTTTCAAAGTTCTGCTCTAGAACAAAAATTGCAACTCTCGGGTATTAACGTTAAAATCAAATCGATCAGTTTTTTTCAGCAGTAAGTCAACTTTCTAAGTGAGTTCAAACGATACCGCGTGTCGTCCCCGACACTCGGCCGACACCCGGCCGTCTTTGGTTTACTTTTTGACGGCGTCAGGGTGCGTGGGTGCATGTACCCGGGCCACCAAAAGGGACCCGCCGGCCTGGATGCCTATCTAAATAAAAAACAAACACTTGTTTTAAAATTTGCACCAATTATTTGGAACATATTTTAATTAAAATTTTCTAATTTTATCAAAAAATACAAAGTATATAGTAATAATTTTTCTGGGGGGGGGGGGGAGGGGGGCCTTAAGATCGCTTGCATGGGGCCCAAGAATCCTAGCGTCTGCCTTGGTATCGGGCTAGTGGATGTGGAGAAACTTGTAGAGAAAGTTTGACAATTCCGGTCCTTTGCGACCTTGTTGATTTAGTGTTTGTGCTAGAAAGGTGCCTTTTTTCCTCAAACAGGTTCATCAGACGTTCGTAAAATGTTTGGAGAGTTCTAGCATGATTGCATTAACAAATCAAAGCTTTCGCAGAGGTGACGGTCGATTTTAAGGCACGTAAAAACTACAACCGAGACCTGGATTTGAACCGCGGAGCGTCCAAACTCGAATCGCACGCCGCTACCATCTGAATCACCAGACAAATCTAGAAGTACTGAAAGTATGTATTCAGACATATAATAGTACATTCGTGTTTTGGGATAGCAAAAATAAATGGTGTAGAAAAAGAGTAGGCCTACTTTTTTTAAAAATGACTGAATGATTATTTTTCATTACATCTAGATTTGTTTGGTGACTCTGATGGTTAGGTTGTACGATTGCGGTACTGAAGGTCCCCGATTTAAATATTGGTGTAGCTGTATTTTTTAGGGGACTAAAATTTGACATTCACCACTGGAAGCTTTGATCTGTTAAAAGATGCTAGGATGCTCTGTGGTTCGAATTTCACGCTAATCTGTAGGCCTCCAAGTGACAATGATAGAGGTGCGCTACACAGCTGATAAGAAATTCTATAACTAGAAATTTGAGATCAAATGATTTTATTTATATACGGATCCTTTGTGGTGAATATTTAAACTAAAATATATTTATTAATTTCTTTCGTATGGCAGAAGAAATACAAAAACAGTAACTACATTAAACTACAATAAATATAACTATTACTACAGACTGATTTCCAACGATTGCAGTCATTCAACTGCTTCTGTGGTTGCTTCGTGAATATGATGCATTGTACCACTGAACTGTCTGAGAGAGCATTCCAAGTGGTGAATGGTTTGCTCATAGTTACCGCAGTCACAAGAAGACTTCTCTATGATTCCCCGCTTGTACATCCAGTAGTTGCATCTACCGTGGCCTGTTCACTGCCATCCAGGTTTTCCTAGGAAAGTTGAATTCTAGAGGCTGTCGTGTAGGGTCTTGGATTAGCGCCTGTTTGTCGGGGTTGGAATTTGTCCAGTCAGCGCACCATGTTTCGCCTATGTTGAAATTGTTTTGGACCAGCTCTTGACCAAACTTCCATGTTGAATATCTAGATTTTAGTCTATTCGGACCTTTGTGTGTGCAGTCCTGGTGAATTGGAAGATGTGGATAACTTAAGTATTTCTGCCATTCCTTTTTTAAAGCCGCTTGCCTGCGGAGACTTGGCGAGGCGATGTTAGAGAGTACAGGCAGCCAGTCTGTAGGTGTAGGTTTAACAGTTCCAGATATTGTTCTCATTGTGTCATTTAGTTGAACGTCGATTTTTTTCGTTTGAATGCTATTTAGCCATTCTGGACTGCAGTATTCTGCAGTTGAGTATACCAGAGCAAGAGCTGATGTTCTGAAAGCTGCGGCATGTGCTCCCCAACCCGTTCCTGAAAGTTTGTGAAGGATGTTATTTCGAGTTTTTACTTTTGCCACTGATTTATGGATATTCTCCTTATATGTCAATGACCCGTCAAGAACCACACCTAGATATTTGGATGAGGATTGTACTTAAGTAATTGATCTCTAAATTTTATTTGATGTCTATAGTAGGCTTTTCTATTGTTTAGGTGGAAAGAGCTGGGCTCTGTCTTATTTATATTCAGTTTCAGGCGCCAAGTGTTGAAGTACTCATTCAGTTTCTGAAGATCAGTTGCGAGAAATTCTTCAGATAAAGTTGCTAGATTGTGCTGCCATGACTATATCATCAGCGTATATAAACTTCCTAGAAGTGGTGGATACCATGGAGGAAGGAAATATATGGAGGAGAAGTGACGTTAAATCTGTGAAGCAGGCTCTAAACTGTCGCGCATGCGCAGTGGTGGCAGCGGCGATATTGCGCTTCCAAACAAATGCGATGTTCACATGCTGTTAGATGCTGTGATTATTTCATTTTGTAATGTGTTTAAGTGTTTTATAATACCATCTTGTGTTGCGTACGGTTGCACAAATAGCGAAGAGAGGAAAGAACCTGGAATATCATTTCATAAGTAAGTTGAATTCTAATTATCGTTGTTGAAGTTGGCGGTAGAAATTGCAAAATTCGGTGCCTGTCTATAAATATTTGGTCATAGTTCTCAATGGGATGACTTTGTTCTCAAATTTTTGTTGGTGTAGTTTAGAAAATCAGCATACCTTCCTATTTTGCATATAATAGACTAGCATTACTTTTTATCGAGTATTGAACATGAGATTTAAAGGGGTGTGTTTTACATCGCGGTTCATTTAATTTAGTATTGCTCTTTCTTTCGTCACGTTGCAGTTTATACTGACAAATTATGATGAAATTAAATGTGTTAAATTATGCTATGCAATCTAGGAATCTTGATGAAGCAAACGATGTTGTTACCGCAAATACAGTTTGCGATTCAAATACGCGTGTGTGGGGATAACTATATAGTTTGATTCTGTAGCGGCAATTTAATGGAGATTATGGTTAGGTCTAAATGCAGTCTGTACCAGAATGGTTTTGTTGTTCCATAAGGGACAAATAATTTATCTATTACTGTTAGTAATTTCATGAGAACCAAGCTAGTGACAAAACGTGTATCGCGATGGAAACTACTTCCACTTCCAGCTATTCCCAATTAAGCTTACGATGTATGGTAACAAAACAACTATTTTTATTCTGGTGTAGGCCTCATTTCAATCTAACCACAAGTGGTAGCAAAAAAACTGAAATATCCATTCTGCACTTCCGCCATGTAATTTATTGTAGCTTTGGCAGAATTAATTTTTGGTCCAGGCCGCATATCAACCCAATCCCAGTATATCCCGAAAACTAAGTAAGATATGGAAAAATTTTGTTCTTTATTTTCGATTTGTCTCGTCGTGTTACATAAGAATCGATCATTAAATTTGACTTTTGCGAAATTTTTTTTCTTCATTTCAACTCAAGACACCTAACTTTTGATACAGTATATCTCGAGAACTAGGAGAGATATCGAACATTTTTAATCTTTATTTTTCATTTGTCTTGTTTTTTAAAATAAGAATCCATCATCAAATTTGACTTTGACCAATTTTTTCTTCTGAATTTCAACCAAAACCATTTCACATTTGAGACAGAATATCTCGAAAACTAAGCATGATATAAAAAATTTTATTCTTCATTTTTTATTTGTCTCATCGAGTTACATAATAATCCATCACCAGATTGCGGCGTCACGTTTATCCTAGAGTCCCCTTCAGGTTTTTGTACATATTCCCCGTGTCTGTATGGAAGCGGCCATGCCCCCTCCACTCCGGCCATGCCCCCCCACTCCTCCACCGCCCGGCTTCACTTCAATACGTGGTGAAGGTCTCTTGCGTCGTCTCCATATATTTCCTTCCTCCATGGTGGATACCAAGTCTGCGGTGTAGTTACTGAAAAGTAGTGGAGCAAGGACAGATCCTTGTGGTAGGCCGTTGTTTAATCTGTAAGATTTGCTTCTATTCCCATTTAGGTGAAACTCAATCATTCGATTGCGTAGCATGTCATTCAACAGAGAAGCAATCGTTTTGCATGGGATAATCCTCAGTAATTTCAGTATCACCCCCTTTCTCCAGACAGTGTCATATGCTGTAGTCAATTCTACAAACACTACCAAGGTCTTTTTCCGATCTTGGAATCCCTTTTCCATATGGTTGGTCAGCGCCATTACCTGATCGCAGCAACTCCGGTTTGGTCGAAATCCTTCCTGCTCAGCTGGTATGTAGTCAAGGACGTTTTTCTAAGATCCTGTTTTAGATGGCTCTTTCGAGTAGCTTGTAGAATGAACTCAGAAGGGCTATCATATATATTATTTCTATAAGGTATTTTTTGTCACTAACCTTTATCTTTCTTCATACTTAACCGAAATCAATGAATGAGATGTCATTTTAAAGCTTATGGTTTCCAATTTGGACACATTATATTTTAAGTATTGAAGTTTTCCGAATTCGACCCTTAAAGGGCAAAAATGTTAATATTTCTAAAATGCTGTTTTCTGTGTAGTGAGTCATTTATTTCCTTGGATTCCTATTCTAAAATCGTTTAATGAAGTAATATTTTAAAGATTAAGATCTCCGCTTTAGTGACGTCATATATTAAGATAGAATTTTTTCTGAACTCGACCCATAAAGGGCAAAAGCATCAACATCTTTGCAATGCGTTTTTGTGTCACGACCGATATATCTCCCTTAATATCTAACCGATATAGATAAATGAGGTATCATTTTAACGAATAAGGTCTCCGCCGTGGTAACATCATATTTTAAGAAAGGAATGTTTCGTAATTCGACCCTTAAAGGGCAAAAATGTCAATTTTTCATAAATGCGTGTTTTGTGTCTCGAGCCATTTATCTGCCTGGATATCTAACCAAAATCGATAAATGAAGTAGGATTATAAGGAGTAATATCTCATATTTGTGACATCATATTTTAAGAAAGAACGTTTTTGGAATTCAACTCTTAAAGGGAAAAAGTATACATTTTTCAATAACACATTTTTGTGTCACGAGCGATTTAGCTCCCTTAATATCTAACCGATATAGATAAATGAGGCATCATTTTAACGAATAAGGTCTCCGACGTGGTAACATTATATTTTAAGATAGGAATTTTTCGTAATTCGTCCCTTAAAGGGCAAAAATGGCAGTTTTTCTAAAATCCTTTTTTTGTGTCTCGAGCCACTTATCTCCTTAGATATCTATCCAAAATCGATAAATCAAGTAAGATTATGAGTAATATTGTCTCAGCTTTGGTGTTATTATATTTTAGGAAAGAAGTTTTTGGAATTCAACCCTTAAAGGGGAAAAGTATAAATGGTTCTACAACGCATTTTTGTGTCACGAGTTATTTATCTCCCTTGATATCTAACCGATATAGGTAAATGAGATAACATATTAAATACTAAGGTCTCCGCCGTGGTAACATTATATTTTAAGAAATTAATTTTTCGTAATTCGAACCTTATAGGGCAAAAATTTCAATTTTTCTAAAATGCGGTTTTTGTATTTCCAGCTATTTATCTCCCTTGACAATTAAACAAAATTGATAAACAAGGTATCATTTAAAAGATTGAGGCCTTCCTAATGTCTTCGGTTCCGTTACTACATTTTAAGAAAGAAATTTTAAAAAATTCTAACGGTAGAGGGCAAAAGTATTAATATTTTTACAACGCATTTTTCTGTCAGCAGCTATTTATTTCCCTTGATACCTAACCGAAATCAATTAATGAGGTATCAATTTAAATATTAAATTATCCGCTATGGTCACATCATATTTTAAGAAAAAACTTTCTCCAAATTCAACCCTTAAGGGGTAAAAATATCATCATTTCTCAAAACTTTTTTTTTTACCTCACTTGATAACTAAACGAAATCGATAAATGAGTTATCATTTTAAAGATCAAGGTAGCTCCTCTGGTCACACCATATTTTATAAATGGATTTTTTTGGAATTCGACCCTCAAAGGGCAAAAGTATCAATATTATTTATACAACGTGATTTTTTTAATTTATTTATTGCAAGCCATTTATCTTCTTCGTTATCTAGCCGAAATCGACATTTCGTTTTAAAAATTAAGGTCTCCAGCTAGGTAAAATCATTAACTAAGAAAGAATTTTTTGGAACTTGGTGCTCAAAGTGGTAGCGCGTGTGAGACTGTTCAGAGCCAAGTCCCTTGATTGCAGCAGCGGATATCACAGAGATGTCAATAAACTTTTTTTTTCAATAAGTAGCTTTTCGGATATTTTTTTGTTTTTTTTTCTGTTACGGAAACACAGTCGTTTTGCTATACAATTCCAATGTAAACATTTTATTCGCACAGCAAAAAATATTTCAGAGATGTTGATATGATGTGTGCATTTTGTTCAGGTTGGTTTTATTCTGTTAAGGTCAGTGACAGTTTGTCATAAATACAGATTGTTTTAAATTTTTCTGTTTCGTAATATGTTGCGAGTATTTTGATGCGTACCTATTACATTAAAAAAATATTTGCTACAAGGTTACGTTCTACTTTTAATTATATTACAAGCATTTAGCCTCACTATTCATCGCATTTTATTCGCGAAATTTTCGCACGGGTCGTCTAGTTGATTTATAATCTTCTGGGCTGCAGCCAGTTTTGCATGGTTTCAATATAGCTATCACCTTGGTTCTTTTAAGAAGGTTTGGGACTTTATCGCATTGTAGGATATTGCTGAAACATTTGGCAATCCAATCTAATGTTCTCGGGCCACAATGTTTTAGAAACGAGAATTGGTTTCTTTCTGTGCCATCGAAATCTCGGAGACTGTGAAATCTGCTGCAAATGGAGAATTTCTGTCAGCTTCAAGTAATCTAAGCTTCAGTTCACTTCAGATTTCTTTAGACTTGTTGCTTAAAGTGTTAGTTGATTTTCTAGTTAAGTTAACAATTATCTGTGCTACTTGGCCTGGTTTTATCTTTGAGCTCTTGCTAGTGATATCTACAGCGTTACTTCCTAGTTTGCGCAGAAGCGACCACGCTTTGCTGCTTGAATGCTGTAAATTGACGTTTCTGCCCATTTCTCTTTCCTCGTATAGTCTAAAGAGCGTAGGAGTTCATCTGCAATCTCCTGGTCGTTTCTGAGTTCGTATTTCCTATACAACTCGTCAAATTCCAGGCTTCTATATCCTCTAGGAATATTCTTTTTAGCTATAGCACAAAACAACCTTGAGAACCGCTGGTAATTTTTCATATTTGGTGCAATCCATTGCATGTTATGTTCTATTTCTCTGATAAATTCACTCCAGTTAGCTTTGGTAAAGTTCCATCGTGGAACTGGATTAGATGTTACGATCGGAATCTCAAGACCGACTTTCAAAAGCACAGGTCTGTGTTGACTTCGGGAAAAGTTATTCAAGACTTTTCTTGTGCAGTGCAGGTCTTCCAGAGAGGTCTTTAGTAACAAAATATATAATAATCTCATTCTTTATTGCCAAAAAAATATTGAGTGTATTAAAAGGAACCTCAAACAAAGCGAACACGCCAATTATAAAGTGGGTGACGCTTGACATTTCACTGAGATTGCGTTGAGATACGCGAGAATCTTTCTTTCCAGTACAGTCTGATGATGATTTGTTAAGACTGCGTTTGGATACTATTTTGGTACATAGGAGATCAAACTATAAGGTGATAGAGTGAGTCAGGCAAAAGAAAAGTATTTTAACGGTCTTTATTACTTTAGTGTATTATAAAGTACGCCCTACGCAAAATAAAGTACAGTACTATATAATAAAGTATGGGTGGTAACCCTAGCTGTGATTCCAATCTCACTTTTACGGAAATTTTTCAACAACGATTCCGTGGAAAAAAGAAAACCACCTGAAAACGTTAAAGGAGACTGGAGACTGAGTAGGAACCCATCCGTCACACGGATGAGCTACGGACAAGCGTGGACGCGAGGCTGGTGAACCATCACTCGGCCGACTGTCGGTGCGGTGACGGTGCGGACAGAATCGGCCAGGTGGCCTGACCTGGCGTGTAAGCATTATTCCACCGTTTCAGATAGATTTCTTGATTATTTTCAGATTATTGTGACAGAATCTACAGATTCCTTACTCTTATTATAATATAAGCTTATTATAATATAAGCTTATTATAATTGGGTATAAGCTTCCCTGTTATTGAGTCTTGAGCTGGTGGTACACTGAGCATATTGTGCTTCAGAAAGATTAACGGAGAAACGTCAAATCGTTTTAACAAAATGAGGAAATGGTTCGCCCACAAAACACAACTTGTTTGTAACACAGTTAATAACATTGTTTTATCAATAAAACACGCCAGTTTACTTGATAGATTCTTTTATATTCAATAAAGTGTGAAAGGCAGAAATCGGTATCGGTACAGCGTTAATATAAACTAGCGGAGTTCCCGGCGTTGCCCGGTATAGTTGGTGTAAATTTAACCGTACCCTATTTTTATTCCCGCAATGAAAAACATTTGTACAAAGTTTCATAAAATTCGCGGCAACTTTTTTCGGAAAAAGTAAACCTCGATTCACCTGCCCCCTACCAAGAAACGGGTAGGTTGAAGTTTATTTGCACGAACACCATTATCATTCGTCCGAAAAGATTCATGTATATCAAGCTTCGTTAGTTTGGTTAAATTGCATTACTGCATAACTGAACAACGCTAGATTATGTTAGAAACTCACATTTGATCAATTTCGAAGTGAATGGATATACTTTTTGTTAGAACGCCAGATACTTTAACACCGCAGATTCATCTTTTTATACAAATATCAAAAGTGAATCCGGAATAATATTATCGTAAACAGAAGACTAATGCTGATGGGCAAAGACATTGTCCAGAGATCGTGCTTAAAGAAAATGTCTGTTGTTTGTACGGTCATCTATGGCGTTTAAAAGTTGAATATCCCGAATTAAAAGAAATAATACTTCAAGTTATGGCTATCTATGGCATTTAAAAATTGAATATCCCGAATTAAAGGAAAGAATACTTCAAGTTTTGTTTAGTGTGCAAAATAGTTATTATTGTAAAGTTATCTTATTGCTTTCCTTAAAGATTATGGTCAGAGATATTTAGTTGTATGTTTAGTGCGAAGTATGAAACATCTGATCCTTCCAGCTTTGGCATTTGTCATCATAAGTTCAGAATTTCATTTAATGCTGCTGCGTAATTTAACGTTGAAACATATGACATGCCAAACAACTGAATTAAGGTTCTAAGGTTTAAAACGGTGAAAATCCCATCAAAATCTGCTCCGTAGTTTTCAAGTTTTTATAAGACCAATATATCCAGTTTTTGTTTTATAGATATAGAAGATTGTCTGCAGATATATTATCTGACAAAACTTTACAGTCATATACAAAAACGCAAAAAACTTTTTATCATATTACAAGTGTTCTATTTATGTCCTCTTGCAGATCATATACATATCATGTCGGTAATCGATTTCTTACTACTTCACGGTGCAGCAAGTCTCTATCAATGTTTCGAAAATCACTATTAGTTTTAGTTTGCAGTTCTGTTGGGTGTGTTGGTAGAGGAGGCTTAAACACGGAATCTTTCACATAGCGTCACACACAAAATAACAGGGGGTTTATTGATTTGTCTAATTTAATTGGAATGGAGCACAGTTCAAAATGACAATTTCCCATTATATCAATTTTTTTCTCTTTCCTGTCCTACCCGCCTATATTTACTCACGACTAATTTCAACTCTAAATTCCTTCGGTGTCTTTGATAAATTATTCATCATTTCCCATACCTACGAAAGAGAATTTTCCCACACCATTATGCCTCAAAACGAGGGCCACCTTGTGGTCATGGGCAATTTTTCCCTTCCACACACCTCTCAAAATTCTTTCACCAATATCTTTCCACGTCTCATCACCAATATATGCCCTGTACGATCACATGACTTTATTCACCATCTTCCCATCTCCCAATGAATCCCATTCCAGTTCCTACTTCATATCTGTTACTGATTGTCTGCTGCGGTGATGAAACAAATCCAGCGGTGCTTCTTTCCAGCCTTTCTAATTTATGTATTTGATATGCAAAATGTGAAGGATATTGAAAGCTTTTCCTGTTATCTGTTAGTAGGTAGAATACGTCTTATGGAATCTCAATGTTACCCTTTAACGAATCTTAATTGATTTGAGTGCATTCCGACTAATCAAAATTAATCAACTACCACCGCTAACCTCAGTTCCAACCCTCAAGGCGAACCAAGGAGAGTTCTGACGACAAAGGATTAATTCCCTCGAGGCCAAATTAATAACACTAACCTTAATTTTACCTCTCTTTCGGCCTCTGGATGTCCTGGAGACAGTCTATGCTCGAATAGTCGAACTCCAGCCCACAGATAGGGCTACAAAATTATTAACGCGCTATGGAGTCGAACCACCAGCCTATAGGTAAAGCTACAAAATTATTAACGTGCTAGGGTAGCTTGAGGTTCGCTCTTAATCATATTTATATTGATTCGTGTAACAATAATACTTGTTTATCATCCGAGGATATACTAAAAAACCTGACTTTGCTTTTTATGCTCACCACAACATACGTTATAAACAGCAGTAATTATAGTAACCAGGAGAGAAACAAACTCTAATATCGCCCTAAATATGTATTAAATTACAAGCTTCAAATTCTTGAATTCTGTGATTGCTAATGACAGTCTGGCCAAACAAGAGATACTGTTTCTTCTTTTCCCAGTTTTTGCGTCTCTTGGAATTTGAAGCAACTCACCTACGGTCTTTTTAAAGGAACCATCCCGACATTCACATCGAGTAATTTCGAGAAACCGAAATCTGGTTGACCAGAATGGGATTTGAAACCTCGCTCTCCCGAAAGCCAGCCCCGAGATTTACTATTCACCCGCCAGCATCTGTCTATAAAACAAATAGAATTGAAATGAAATAGTGAATCTACAGTAAACAACATACCACAAATAAAACATGTAGAATTCGATTAGCGCGCTTGACTTTGTCGAGAGAGTATTGATTGGAAAATGTAACCTGGCATGATGTCTCACAGGCAGGACGATACAGAGGGTAGTAACCACCACAACAAATACCTGCCGAGATCACTGATAGGGTTAAAAAAGTGGTGCAAAAATTAGTATTTGACCTTAACACCGTTCTACAACGTCATTAGGCTCGAGTTCACAGTGAAGTGTGAGGCATGGAGTATTTGAAAAAAATTCTCGGTTAGTTGAAAGTGATACAAGGGGGGGGGGGGGGGAGACGATAACTGTAGGTTTGTGGAAGTATTGGGCTTAATGCTGTCGAAGAAGGCAAACAAAATGGTTTGTATAGCAGTAAGAGATTTCATCAAGGAACTGAGGAATTGCACTCCAAATTCCTGACTAAAATATTACTGGCTGCTGCTCCCTCGTGTAGTTGCTTTTCTTACTCTATATTTTACAAGAAAACAAAGCATTCAGAATTATGATGGCTTATTATGCCTACTTCGGGAGTATCCAGCCAACCTTCGGGTTGTGGAATATGTTAGTTTAGTAAATCTGAGAAAATTCATTTTGATTGTTAATGGACTTAGTCAACTGTACCAAGGCATCTTACTGGACTAATACTGAAGTGTTGCTACTTATAATAAGGTAGTGTTGGTATCGCATCCACCACCTTTTACAGGCTAATTAGTAACTGGGGTATTATCGCCAATTTTTATATGTAAAAATAACAGCGACAAGAGGAGTTATGGATATATTCATCAAGAATGAAAAATGAGAGAACGCTGAATGATACATATAAAAAAATATTTCCAAGAAATTAATGAGGAGAGGACATTCAGGCAATATTAAAGGTTTTTGGGGGCAGATGTTAGAGTGGACAGAAATTTTAAGTAATTGGTATGATGAGCCTGTTATGAAAAACTTCAGAACAAGAGATAACGGATAGGAATTAATGAGCAGACTATGAAATTAGGATCAGAGTCTTAAGATATTCTAAACAAAGCTGGGAAGGTAAAACAATTATAGGGGCAGTGTTAATACAGGTGTCTTACAGACAGGTAATTAGGAAATCGTACCACACCCATTAACATTATTTAGGCTGAGACTGCAGACTGAACTGAACATGTAACTTAGCAGTACAGATCTAAAAGGTGAAAAAAATGGTACTGACAATTATAAACTGATTTGTTTAACCTCAACGGAGGGGAAATTTGATATCTACCTACTTCAGGTATATCTGTGGGAAAAGTGAATTCGTCGAATTCCAGGATACTAGAGTCGGGAAAGGATGTGGAACTAGGAATGAGAAGGGATAAGACTAAAGCCTCGCGCAGCACAAGATGATAATTTCCGCGCGAGACCAATCTCCAAGTCTGTTCCTGGAACACAAGGGGCTTAGGGGTCTGAGTGATATGTAGCCATCGTGTGAGATTAACGTTTAACTTAGAGTCAAACCGAAATCTGTAGGTCGAGACGCAACCTACCGAATATCAGGAAAGAATATATTTATTGTTGACTCCACCCACGAAGGAATCCCATTGGCGGATATACACTCAAGGGCCTTCCATATTTCAGACGATTCGTTTCATAATGCTCGAGCGAGAGCATTTTCTGCTGTTATTTTGTAGCAGATATTTGGGAAGGCTTTGTCTTACTATATTTCCTTCATCCTTGTTGGATTAGTTTCTTTTCGTTTTGTTTGTCATTATTTTGCTCCTGCTCTTTTTCAAATGTTTTTCAGTATTGACAGTGGTTTCTTGAAGTTATCAAAGGTAGTATAGTATTACCCTAGATTTGCAATTAATGGATTTGCTGGTTATCGAGTTGTCCTGTAAAAGGATTTGGTTATATCAATAATCTTTTGTTTGAGAGTTGGGATTCCTGCGGCTTCGTGCAGGGCGGCTGTATGGAATCGGACAGACACGTCAAGTGCACGCCGAAGCGCTCGGTTCTGCATTGTCTGCAGACGGTTTAGTTGGGTCTTGGATGCGTACCCCCACACGGGGCACGCAAATTCGACCACCGGGCGTATTAGGCTGCAGTAAATACTGACGCCGGTGCTGGCTGACAATGTGCTATCCCGGTTGAGTAGTGGGTACAGCTCTTGTAGCCTAGCTGCAACTCTATGTCGTATCTCCTCGATGTGATGTGTCCAGGTCAGACGGGAGTCCAGGATCACGCCGAGGTATTTAGCAGTGTTCGTCCAGTCGATGTCATCACCATTTAGATGTAGTTTAGGGGTACAATTTTGCCGGCAGCCACGCTTCCCCAGGCGCCTGGTCAGCATAATTGCTTGTGTCTTTGTTGTGTTCAGGGTTATTCTCCAACGCCTCGCCCAGGCTTCGGTCTGTTGGAGGACCTCTTGTAATCCTCTTATAGCAGCAGCTTTATTTCTATGTGCAGTGAAGAATGCAGTGTCGTCTGCATATAGGGCTGTCCGTACTGTAGCTGGGGCTGGTATATCAGCGGTAAAGAGATTATACCACACCAGTCCCACGACCGAACCTTGCGGTACACTGGCGTTTACTGGGCGGCGGGTTGACATATCATTGCCAACCATCACCCGTAATGATCTTTCTGAAATATAGCTCCTGATCAGCTTTTGATAAGGGCCGGGAATAACTGGTTGTAAAGTTTGTAAAGCAAACCGCTGTGCCAGACGGAGTCGAAGGCTCTTGCGCCGTCGAGAAATACTAGCGGACAGTATCCGCGATAATTGAAGGTAGTTGTGGCACGTTCAACTATCGTCATAATCAGTTGGGTTGCAGAGTGTCTTTTTTGGAACCCAAACTGTAAGTCCGGAATGACGTTTTCGTTCCCGATTTGTGCTTCCAATCACTTAAGCAACAGACTCTCAAATATTTTGCTCATTGATGGGAGCAAGCTGATGGGACGGTAGTTCTGAGGGAATGTTCTATTCTTCCCTGGTTTCAACACAGCAACAACGGTAACCAACTTCCAGCATCTTGGCTAGTGCTGGCTGCCTAGATTTGTATTAAAAGTTTCTGTGAGGTGTTCGATGGCCTGTTGTGGTAGGTTCTTAAGCAGCACTATATTGTCGATGCCGGGGGCTTTCCTGGGGTGTAGTCTGTTCAAAATGCGTCGAACTTCATCAGAGTTAATTTCTTCTATCATGTAGTTATCATCCTCAGCTGCTAGAAATCGAGCTAGTCTTCGACAAATATCTGCGGATTCTTCTTCATCATAGTCTTGGGCAGGTCTGAATTGCTTCTCGAAGTGATCCGCTAACGCGTTGGCCTTGTCTGTGTCATTAAACACTAGGCCCCTTTCGCAATGTAGTGGAGGCAGTCTGGTACGTCGCTTTGTGAAACGTCGGGTCTCTAGCCAGAGGTTTCCGTCGTTTACGTGTAGGGAGGCCAGACGTGACGACCACTGACGGTTTCTGTGCTCTACGAGTGCCGCTTTCAGCCCGCGTATGAGTCGGTTTAGTAGTCGCCATATTACAGGGCGTCTGGTTAATCGCCATTCCTTAGCCATCCTGTTTTTATGTCTCATCTGTGCTAACAGGTGTGGCGGCAGTTGGCGAGACCTGTGTCTTTCCGTTGCAGGAGGCATAGCTCTGTTAGCCGCTTCGACTATTGTTTTGGAGACCTGTTTGATTGCGTTCTCTATTTGTATAGCGTCTAGGGGCCTCAGAAGGTGAAGAGATTCCGTTACCTCTTCACGGAAATTATCCCAGTTTGTCCTGTTATAGTTCTTCTGATTGATAGTTGCTGGCCTCCAGGAGCCTACATCGATGTCTATCAAGATTGAGGAGTGGTCGGACGATAGTCTGTTCATTGTGTGCGCAGTGATGAATACTGCGATTCCCCGCTTGATCACAATGTCCAGAGCGTCTGGGCGGTTGCCATTCCAGGGGTGGTGTGTTGGCTCCTCCGGTCCCCGGATTTGTAAGTTGCGTCTGACTGCAAGCCTGTGTAACATCTTTCCTGTTGGGTTTATTATTCTCGAGTTCTATTCGGGATGTTTGGAATTTAGATCTCCTCCGATGATGAGTTTGCCTCTGAATGAGAGGAGACGATCGAAGTCCTCTTCTATTGGCTGCCTCAGTGGTGGTCTGTATGCTGATACTACTGTGACCGGCCCAGTTGTAGTCTTCACTTCGATGACCCTGTGTGGCGACAGTATCTCATGATGAGGGATACCACGTTTTATATATATTGCCGCACCACCTCCTGCAGTTGGCCTATCATGCCGATAGCAGCAGTAGTTGGCTAATATGGCGTTAAGGCCTCCTTTGAGGTGGGTTTCTGAGACTAGACAAATATCTATGTCTTCATCACGCAGAAACTGCCTGAACTCTCCGAGTTGTTGGTGGATGCCATTGGCATTCCAGACGCACAAAGACAAACCCTGAATGTGCGTCCAATCCATCGTGAGTCAGGGATTTCATTGGCTGTTCGGTTGCTGGAACCGTCTTAATTGCGGATTTGGCATCCGCGGTGAGCTGATCAAACTTGGTGAGGAGAGACGTTAACATGTTGAGTATACTGCCTACCATGTTTAATAGTTGGTCCATCGTGCAGCTGTTATTTGCTGATAGGGTGTGGGCGAGTGTTAGCATTGCTGGCAGGTTTCATGAGAGACTGCCTTCTCTGCTGCCGTTGGTTTGGTTCCTTTTGGTGGTGTTTTTCCCAGATGTCTTTTCGGCATAAGTCGTGGACACCGAGTGATTAGTCGATTGTTGAGCTGTGCTCTTCTTATTGCCTTTTAGCAGTCCTTTGCCTTCTTTTTGAGGTCTCTTTTCAATCTGTTTAGTTGGGGGCTTATTCATGCTCTCTAGCTGTCGACTGGGATGGTCGGCGGCAGGTGGTTGTTTGGCTGCTGTGTCCTCTGTCTTCTTGTTCTCTCTTGAGGATTGAACAGAGGTTATTCCTCGCTGCCGGTCCCTTGCCCGTTTGAAGGCCATGCAGCCTTTATAGCTGGCCACATGCTGACCACAGCAGTTTGCACATTTGGGACTGCCCTCCCCCTTCTTTAGAGTGCAGTCATTTGATAAATGTGCTTCAGCACACTTTACACACACTGAGGGCATGTTGCAGCGGTGGGTGACATGTCCTAGGGCCTGGCAATTTAAACATTGAACTGGTCCATTGGAGGATCTCCGTTTTTCAACCGAGATGCGCAGTGACATAAGGAATTCCAGTGGAAAGATTTTTCTATTTTGGGGCCTGTCGGGCATGACCACCAAAAAGAGTGGCATAATGTCTGAAGTTGAGGGCAACCCACGGAGGACGACCTTCAGTATCTTCTCAGCAGCAGAAGGGAAGGTATAATAGGGTATGCCCTTCCTCTGCACCTTAAGGTAGTGGTCGGTCGAACTGAAGGTTAGCTTGATCTTGACACCTCCGGCGGTCTTGGCTTGGAATGGTTGATTTTCCAGAATGCCTTTGATCATTTGGTACAGTTCCTTATAACTGTTCTGGAATTGTACCAAAATTGTAGGAATCAGGTGCTTTGATTGCTGAGATTGATTTAATTGCTGCTGCTGTTGCGGCTGCTGCAGCTGCTGTTGTTGCTGCTGCAACAGCTGTTGTTGCTGCTGCTGTGGCTGTGTTTGCAGCTGTTGTTTTTGTTGTTGTTGTTGCTCCTCCGGTTCTTCCTGGTACAGCACGTCATATCGGTTTCTTAGTTCCATTCTGCCGGGGTCTAGAGTCGGCGGAGGCTTGCTGGTGTGACGCACCTGCGTGAACCCTTCGCCGTCAGGTTGATCTACGGCTGAGCTTGTTTTTCGGTTATTGTTCGTGGGTGTTCCGCGACAATGGAAAGTGGCGGATGGTTGTGGGAAACTGAAGGCACCGATGATTTTCTTTTTTCCCGCTTTTTTGTCTTTGTTGGTCGTGGCGAGCTGCGACACAGGGATGCTGATTTTACTATGGCTTGCTCTCTTCTCTCTCATCTAAATCTTCGCTTTACCACCGAGGAGCGTTGAGGTGCACCGCTTAGTTGCGCGGGAGTCGAGTCCGTGGGCAGGCCTGATCGTAGTTTGCGTTGTGTGCATGGTCTCAGTTGTATCTATAATCGAATCCGTATTCGGTTGCCGGGTCGTCGTATCATCTTACGGAGCCGTTCTATTCAGATCCGTTGACAGGTCCGTTTCCGTTAGCCGGGTCGTCAACGTGGCCACTGCTGCCGCCTGGCTGGTCGAGTGCGCTGGGGCACTCGGCCCGCCAGGCGCGGCAGTGCGGCGAGCACTTTCCTTATCGCACATCTTGACTCAGCGGATGCCAACTCGGAACTGTTTCGTACTGCTATGCTGCGGAACCTGATATTAAAGTTAGGTAACAGATACGAGCCTTATCTCCACACACTGAAGTGTCTGATTGGACGGATAGTTCAACCAGTACCTCTTACAGCTGATTCAATTACTAAAGACATATTCTTGAACCTAATATGAAAAGTATCTTAATGGATTGGTTTATAGCGCAGCAAAGAGTTGACAGGGTGTTAAATTTTATTCGGATTCGTTCGCTTGATGCTATAGAAACGTATATTCTTATTTTATTTTTGATAATTTCTTTACAAATTTCTGCTCTTTGTATCATTAATAAATCCGTGTATGGACGGACCAAAGGATAGGCATGTCCAGAGTCGTAGAAATCTTAATTCTTAGTTGATATGGAAGCTTTTATAAGGTTATCATCTTGAATACACGTATCTCGAAGCCAGCCAGGTTGAATGATATGTGCGTACAGGAAGTTCCATATAGTATGAATTTTTTACGAACTGTGTGAGCAAACGCCTAAAGAAAGCCTAGCAGATACTGCTGAGGATTAATAGCAGTGCGCTGAATGGTTCGAAACTATATTGGGTGAATCATTTTTTCCTTTCATTTTTTGACTATTCCAACATACTTGTCGCTTATGTATAAAATACGCAAGTTCTGCTGGAAACAACAGTAAAAAGGAACATATCTTGTGAAAAAAATATTTCTATTAAATGTTGCTTAGCAAAATCATGGGTATAAAAACAGTAGGGTTTAATCGAAACCTTTGAGCTTTAGAAGAATTATCTCTAAAATTCACTTCTCATAAATAATGAATTCGAACACATTTATCTCTGGAATTATTGCAACAAAGAAAGTTAAAAGAAAAAAAGCGATTCTCAAACAAGTAGAAATTATAAGAACAATAACCTCGAACAATTATGTGTCAAGAAAAACAATTAACGGTGTTAAGTTTAAGAACAACTTATAATCTATAACTATTACTATTACTATTACTCCGCGATTCACTTAAAGTGCGTGGCGGAGGGTGCATTGCACCTATCCGAAAGGGATATACGGGATATGTCAGGAGGCGCCCATGGGCAATTGTGAGGAACCATCCGAGCATTCGCGTGGAGTGATATGGGAAAACCATGGAAATCCCAGATCAGGATGGCCGGAGAGCTTTATCGGAAGCTACTCCTGGCGGATTTTATGTTTACTCGTCCGGTAAGTCCTTTCTATTCCATTCCCTAATCGCTCGTTGAAAAAATTAATACAGAAAAGAATCTGTTATGGCCCTGATTTCTCTTAATTTCCATGGTCATTCCGAGATACGAATGTTGCTGGTAGAAATATTTCTTTGCTGTCATTCCGAAATATGTCAGACATGAATTTTTCAATTAGCTTCTGTGGAACGCAACGTCTTCGGTGCTCCAGGTCCTCCCAACCTAACTCCTTCAACATCGCACTTACGCTTTCGCTCCAACTATGCATACCTGTCACGAATCGGGCGGCTCTTCTTTGGACCTTCTCTAATGCCTCCATTAATCCCTTTTGATGGGGACCCCATACAGAACAACAATATTCTAAGTAAGGACGCACTAGTGACTTATATGCAATCGATTTAACTTCCGGAGTGCATTGTTTTAAATTACGACCTAGAAATCGGAGCATATGATTTGCTTTCCCAGTTACATTCTCGATATGCTCATTCCACGACAAATTATTACGAATTGTTACCCTTAGGTATATAGCGAAATCTACCATTCTAAGGACAGTACCATTAATTGTATATTCAGAGCTAAATGATGTCACCTTTTTATTTACACCCATGACTTTTTAGCGTTTAACTCCAACTGCCAGTCTTTACCCCACGCAATTATTTTCGTAATATCGTCTTGTAACAAAGCGCAGTCTTCCTGGGTTTTGATTTCACGATAAATAATAGCATCATCGGTAAAAAATCTTTTTATCTCCCTTATTATGACGCACAAATCATTAATGTATATGAGAAACAACAGAGGCCTTATTACGCTTCCCTGAGGAACCCCGGACATCACTTCAGTAAGTGATGAACGCTCACCGTCTAGAACTACACATTGTGTTCTGCCCTTCAGAAAGTCTGCAACCATGTCGCATATTTGTCTAGATATGCCGTAACCACGAAGTTTCCTAAGTAACCTAGTGTGAGGCACAGTGTTGAAAGATTTTTTGAAATCTAATAGAACTATATTAACATGGGATTGCTCATCTATAATATGGCACAAGTCGTGAATTAAAAGTGGAATTTGTGTTTCGCAGGATCGGCCTTTTCTGAATCCATGTTGATTTGGGTTTAAAAGCTCACCTTTATCTAAAAACCGCATGACATTTGAATAGATGATGTGTTCTAAAATCCTACAAAATATTTATGTTAACGAGATCGGCCTATAATTTTGAGGATCATTAACATTCCCATTTTTAAACACTGGACTTACAATGGCGGTCTTCCATTCGGCTGGTATTTCTCTTTGATCCAAGAGGGCGGTATATAATTTCATCAAATACGCTGCAATTTCCTTTGCGTACCTGGAGTAGAATCTTGTAGGAATACCGTCTGGTCCGGGAGCCTTATTGGTTTTTACATTCAAAAGCAGCTTAGTTATTCCCTCGACATCAGGAACGTCATCATTCATAATTTTGTTGGTACGATTGGCAAATGTCGGAATCTCCTCTGTGTTTTCTACCGTGAAAGCTTTTTTAAATATATTATTCAAGATTTCTGTTTTCTCTACGCTAGTTTCGGATAATTCCCCATTTTTCTTAGTCAGTGAGGGCATAATCTTACGAGAGCCTCTTAATAATTTGACATACGACCAGAACCTTTTTTGGATCAGTAATCAATTCTTCGCATAAATTCCTGGCTTGGAATTCTTTAAACGCATCACGCATTGCCTTACGCATTTCCGATCGTAACTGGACTAATTTAGCGTGATTAGACGAGTCACCCGATTTCTTTACCATGGAATGTAAACGCCTTTGCTTCCTGAGAAATCGCATCACTTCCCTATCGAGCCACTGAAGGTTCTTACTAACCTTAATAAACTTCTTAGGAACAAATTGACTTAAACCGTTCCATATTATTTCTTTTAAATACTTGATGGCTTCCTTATGAGATAACGTCAAAAACAGAGGGATATAAAGTGATAAGAAGAAATTATTTTCTAGCGCACTTTACGGTAATAGTATCAGTGAGCGGTTGTTTCAAACGGTTCGTCGATGAGACCGAATAATCAATTAACCCAAAAGGGGAACTTCTTCTCCAACTTTGTGGCAGGAGGAACATAGACGTCCTAGGACCTACGGAGCCGACACATATCCCTAATTAGCAGCGAGCACAACCTGATGTCTTATACATCACATTAATCAAGAGCATCACAAGAACATCACTCATCGAGTGCAACTCAAATCTATGTCGGATCTAGCGTCTGATCACAACCCGGTGATAGTAAATCTCAGGAATTTTATCTTACTAAACCATTCGCCGAAAAGCCCCAAAGAGACAGAGTGTAATCTTTTCTCAAGATTGGTCCACAACAAAATTAAGCACACCGTCAACCTATCAACACCAGAGCTGATAGAAATGGCGATCAGTCATTTTACCAACGTAGTTAAGGAGGCTGACAGAAAAGCGTCAATTACCACCATCCGCAACAATGAATATCAACAGAGACTGCCTGATATTCTTGAAGATCTTAGGAATTTACGGAACAGCTATAGACTTCTCTGGCAACGTTTCCTCGATCCGGCCGACCGCCGTAGGTATCGCCTTTACTCCCGCCAACGCACGGCTCGGCTGAAAGAAACGAGCTCAGAAAGATGGGAGGAAAAAATGTCTCAACTAATGCAGGATAACAGGGAGGCGTGGAAATTAATCCGGACCCTTAGAGAACCACGCGAAGCCACTTCTCCTATAAATGGCCGTGCAGGTCCGTACTTCCTCTCACTTGGTAGAGCAGAAATCCTGGCAGAACATTTTGCAGCTCAACATACAGTAGCAGATTATCAGCTGACTCCAGCTCAAATACTGGAGGTGACCACAACTACTCAACGAGTTGCAGAAAAATTAGCAGACCTCCTTCCGACCAACCGGAACTATCAAACTAGCCACTTAAAAATCTCCAGGGTATGAAGGCATTGGCAACGCCCACTTTAAGCATCTACCAAAAAAAAAGGGATTGTCCCACATACCAGAATCTTTAACGCATGCACACTTCACTTCAACATTATTACCCATCGATATGGAAAACTGCAAAGATTATCTCGCTGCAAAAAATGGGTAATGAAAAACAAAATCCAAGTTATTACAGACCGATTAGGTTACTGTCTGCTCCTTCCAAAATACTAGAACGGTTAATGCTAAAAAGAATTAACACCAGTTTGGAGTTTGGACACACCATTCGACATGAACAATTTGGCTATGAAAACCGTGTAGGAGCCACGACCCAGCTAGTGCGACTAACGGAGCATATAAGCGAAGGCTTCAACTGGAAAAAATCTACTGCTGCCGTTTTCGTTGACATTGAAAAAGTCTATGAGAAAGTCTGGCACACTGAATTAATAGATAAACTCTATCATCAAATAGGTATCCCGGAATGCTACATGGTACTCATTGCTAGTTGTATAAAAGATAGAAAATTCTTTGTACAAGTTGAAGGTCAAAAATCTGCAATTCACACGATTACTGCTTGGATTCCACAAGGATCATTATTGCGCCTACCCTTTTCAAAATCCACATCAACGACATACCCTTACCTCCTCACGAAATTATGGCTGAATTCGCTGACAATGCAGTCATCTACTCGTCCGGATGGAACCACATACGTAATATCCAAAACGCTCAGAAAGACTTGGATGCTTTAGACAAATAGTGCAAAGAAAATAAAGTCAAACTCAACCCGACGAAATGTTCTGCAATGTATTTCTCAATGAAACGACTAGTACTACAAAGTCAGCATGAAACAATGGGCCACAAGCTTCCATGGGTGACAAAGACTCGATATCTGGGCATAATACTTGACAACAAATTTCTCTTTCGTCAACATGTGCTAGACCCGAGAAAAAAAGGGCCAGCAGTGACGACGAACCTTGCACCGATCCTGAGGAGTGACAACCTAAATTTATCACACAAGATCCGTATTTAGAAGTCAATCATTGTGCCTCACATCTTATATGGTTACGACGCTTCGGGAACGACCAGTCACTCCAACAGAATGTACATTCAGAGACTGGAGAATAAGGCTCTCCGAATGATCACACAGCAAGTTACTTCACTACGACAGCGCTCCTCCATGACGTCACAAGTGTTCCATATATCCATACGTAAATTTTCCAGTCAATTGAAAAATTCTTCAACAGAGAAGGGCTAGCTCGCCACGAGGTCCCTAGACTAGAGTCTATAGGCACAAATACAGGGTGACATTAAGTATTATTATGAACCCTGTTGATCCCTGAGTAAGTTGTAGCAAGAATGTTCAATATATAAGATTACAAAAAGAGGAAAATTGTGACTGTGTGAGGCACAGTACGCGTGTGTAGAAACCATGCTTCCCAATTTCGAACATTGCAACCATTGGTCAAGAAGTCCGGTCAATTAACATTATCCTAACTGGTGGTTTCGCTTCAGCAAATGTTGTATGAAAACATTAACAGTAATAAAAGTGTGCCCTTTGTAAGCTTCTACTGACTGTTGTTGTTTTGTGACGCTTCTCCAAAACCAAGTTAGTTGAAAGCATTTCTTTTGTATGGTATTACGACGTATTTATGGATTTTCAATGTCCCGAGAACAGTGACAAAAAGAACTCAAGCTTCATGAAATATTAAGTGTTTTGCCGAAGGATACAAACCACCATAATAATAATAAGTAACATCAATAAACTTCTGTTAAGTCGTTACATGTCTTACCGTGATCAGGACTGAATGTATAGTATTTTCAAAATATATCGTTACAGTATGTAAAGCAGACACTTTTACATGTGCAAAATAAATTAAAGATAACGATTTTTTTTTTTTTTTTTTGTCTTTCTATCTTCTGCAAAAGGAAAGTATCCAGCGTTTCTAGGAAACTGGGTATGAAAGTCCTGTTTTATCCCCTTTTATTGGATTGTAATAAGCACTCTCCATCAGCATCCACTTTGGCAGATTTACCTTATGCTTTGGAGATATATTCTAAAAACGGAAAATTTGCACGGATAAATCAATCTTAAGAGGGGTGAAAGTGGAGGGCAGGTGCTGTTTTATAAGCTAATGTAAACATCATTTTCACTTATTCTAAATTATACGTAGAATAGTGTGTTGTCACAAAAACTTTAAAATAGGTTTTTAAAATAGAATTGCCAATTTCATAGCCAGCAGAAATTAACTGGATGTAAAGGAGAAAATGGGGAAATATCGTCAGTATTTTTTCTAATTGTTTTAAAGTATAGATGTGCAAACTTCCTTCAATATCGGATAAAAACTATGAGTATGTATAGAGAACATTGGCGAAAAATAAGGAGGGAGGTAAATGAGGAATGGGTTGGTTACTTGGAAACTAAATGTAGACCGTGTTTTTCTGTTTGTTTTAAGATATGCATATGCAAAGTTCTACCAAAATCGGATAAAAACTGTGGGTTTCTACAAAGATTACTGGAAATTAAGAGGGGAAGAGGTTAAGGGAAAGACGAGTTGGGATTTGGGAAACCAAATGTAAACAGTATATTTCTGTTTCTTTTAAAGTATACCTGTGCAAATTTGCTTCAAAATCGGATAGAAACTATAGCTTTGTACAAGGAACATTGACAATAAGTAAGGGGATGGAAAAGGCGAGAGGGTTTGGGTTTTCTTAAAACTAATGTGTACACTATTTTTCTCTTTGTTTTAAAATATATGGGTGTAAAGTTCAATCGAAATCGTATAAAAAGTGTAGGCATGTATAAATGTTTAGGGGTGTAAAGGGAGAGAGGGTGTGGCTTTTGGATATTTTATTTGGTCCATGAAAAAATACATACATGTATCAACTATCAAGGTGATTGGTCAAACGATAGCTTTGGATAAAAACATTGACAACAATTAGAGGGGTGGAAAGGCAAAGAAGGGTTGGTTATCGTAAATCAAATATTTGCAGTATTTTTATCCTAGTTTTAAAGTATAACTACGCATAGTGCCATCGAAATCGGATTAAAACTATGGGTTTCTATAAAGATCAATGGAAACTAAGAGGAGAGGTGAGGGGTGGGCTTTGGCAAACCAAATACACACAATATTTTTCTATTTTTTTTATGGTAAACGTGTGCAAAAAATATGAAGGCAGTATTATTCTTTTTGTTTTAAAGTATATGTGTGCAAATTTCCATCGAAATATGTTGGTCTGTGTAATTTGAGGGGTATAAAAGGGGATAGGGGGTGCGTTTTTTCGTTTTTATCAAGAACATTCGCAGACGCGCACTCAACAACTCACCAAAGTTTCGTCGTAATCGGATGAACGGTAAAGGAGCGTATGGAGCACAAACATACAAACTATATTTATGTATATATAAGTAGATCTCTATCGAGCGTTTTGCTCCCCAGATCAAAAGCGTCACCGTCACCAGCCCTACCCCTCATGCCACTCCCATATCCAGAAGCCTTTTCCATAAGAATTGTATGTGTGCCAATTCTGCTGCAGTCTCAAGGTCACCCCCGCATCCTGCCCTCCCATATCCAGAACGCTCTTCCATAACAATTATACGCAAAACGCTCGATAGACATCTACTTATATATGTCATAGGGAGAGAAAGAGAGAGAGAAAAGACAACTACAGAGCAAGGTTGAAAGAATATTGGCCCGAAAAGAAAGTTCACCAGAGTTAAGAACCACATGGTTTATAGAGGGCAAAACGAAAAAAAGAAAAAGATAGAGGCATTGTCGGCTGAAGATTTTCAATTTGTTCCATCCCAGTTGTACTAGGCGGTCTATGGCGTCCTGGGGGAGGTTTCTCAGGAGGCGATTTGTGATGTTGTCGTGTCCTGGTGCCTTATCCGGCGGTAGCTGGGCCAGTACCTCCCGAAGCTCGTCGCTAGGGATTGACTAGATTTCTTTCTCCTCGGTTCCGCCGTCTCGTAGGTATCCATGGAGACGGCGTTTGACGTGTCGAACGTGCCTCTTGTCCATTTATTCGGTGATTGGTTTGAAGTTCATCTCGAAGGCGTCTGCTAGGAGGTTCGCTTTCGCTGATGGTTTCAAGGCCGCTTCTGCTCCCTCGGTTTTGAGGGGTGGGATGTGGTGTCGGTGTCGAGTGAACTTCCGCGTCTCATTCCATGCTGTGCAGTCTGTCACCTGCAGTGTCGCCACGCTGTCTGCCCACTGGCAGTGACCCGAGCCTTCACTTCATGGATGAGTCTGTTGAGGCAGCAACGATCTTCCGGACATCTCGTTTCTTGCCATGTTCGGGCAGCCCTTTTTTTCTGTTATCAGAGCGAGGATGTCTGTTGGTAGTACATTCTGTGGTGCGTTTTTTCTTTGGATATGTGGCACTCCGTCTGCCTTCTCTTTGATGCATTGCATCAGTTTTTGGAGTTTATATTCGTTGTCTCCCCTTTAAACTGTATCTTCGTTGAGCTCTCTTGAGAGACGCTTTCTAAACAGCGGCCAGTTTGCGTTACGGTAATTTCTTCTCGTCTCAATTGGTCTTGCTGCCAATAGTCCAGATGTCTCGATGTGGTCGGATGATAGTTTATTTACCGCTCTGGCTTCTAGGTGGCCTGGGATTCCACGCATAACGGCATTGTCGAGGACATCTCCTCGATGGCGATGGTTTCTTGGCGTGTGTGGGGGGGATACCTGGGGCGATCACCTTGCAGTTGTTTTGGTTGCAGGCTCTAAGGAGGCACCTGCCACTAATATTTGATGAGATTGACTGGCCCGTTTCTTGTTTCTACCTCCACCCATGTTGCCTCTACAGTGGTCATCTGCGGTAGTTGCATTTGGTGGTGTTTGAGTGTAGACCGCACCAATATTGCAGTGCCTCCTCCTGCAGTTGGCCAGTCCTTTCTGTAGGTGTGATAGTTTTGAACAGTGAACTTAAGCCCTGGCTTTGGGTGGGTCTCACAGATGAGGCAGATATCCAGTCCCTCTTCTTGTAGGAACTGGATTAGCTCGCCTCTCTGTTGAAATACTCCATTTGCGTTCCACGTGCAGAACGATAGGCTTTCTATTTGTCTATGCCTGTCCATGGTTTGCTGTGCTATTTTCTATGGAGGTGGGGAGAGCAGTTTTGTACCCAGTATATGCTGTGTGAGCCCTTCGGGGCGCGTGACCAGACCCGTCATGACTTTCATCATGGTTTTCAAAGTATCTATCACGGAGGATAGGTCGGGCGGGGTTGCAGTTTCAGGAATGGCCTGACCTGATGCCGAAGCCACCATGGGGGTGGTCGTTGCTGTCGGTAGTGCTGGCCAGGCGTCCTGGTTTATTTTTCTGTTGGTGGTTGTTTAGGTGTTTCATACGTTTCCTTTTGTCTATCGCTTGGTTTTTGTCGGTAGTTTTCCCTTGTTGCTTTGTTTTCCCATTTTGCCTTTCATGGGCCTGTTTGGCAGTTGGGCAGCTCCTCCAGGAGGCGACATGTCTTTCACCACAATTTGCACAATTTACTTCTGTGCTGCCTTTTTGGAGTGTACAGCTGCTACTCAGATGGTTTCCTCCACACTTTACAAAGCGTTCCGGCATGTTGCATTTCCTCTGCACATGTCCGAAGGCCTGGCACCGGTGGCACTGAGGTGGTCCTTGGCTAGCCCTCAGTTTCTCCACGGTTACACTGAGGCCCACTAGTCTTTTGAGTTGGTAGATCTTTCTGTTTTCTGGTGTGTCTGCAATCATTACGAGAAACAATGGCATCAGGTTAATAGTGCCAGGCTTTGTCATCTGAACCACAGATCGGGCTGCGAATCCGGCCGAAATCAGTTCGGATTTTAAGTCCTCCACAAGCATAGTGCTAGGGATGCCTCGTAGCACCGCTTTGAGGTCTTTTGTCATTGTTACACTAAAAGTGTAGTATTTGATTTCTCCACTTTTTAGTTCATCTACCACTGCCTTGTAATCTTCTGCACTGAAGGTGTCGATATTAAAGTTTTCAACTCCATGTGGTTTCACTTCTATTTTTCTAGCACATTTATCTTGCACTTTCCTAAAGAATTCCATGTGTGGTCCCGGATAGGTAACCATCAATGGCGGGATACTTTTCTGGAAAGTGCAGGCCGTTGTTCCACTTTCTCAGCGGTGTCTGTTGCGTCTGCTTCTATGCCATCATATGGTTTGCTGTTTCAAGCGTTTGTGGTGGTTTTCCTTTGCATACACGAGTAGTTTTCTTAGCAAGCTGGAAGCCGTCAGAGTCTTCTGGTTTCGTCAGCCTGCTGGTACTTGCCGGAGGTGTCTTCTTGCCATCCAGCTTCTTCGCAGGTGCTTCAGTTGGTGTTTCGGCTGCTCTCTATTTCTTACCCTTATTTGGGCATTGTAGTGTGCCACCTGAAAGTGCTGAAAGTGCCGGTGATGCTGGAACTGTCACACTCGTGGCACTGTATATGATTTTCCTCGCGTTTCGTTTCGTTTTTTCTTTGGAAGATAATGCACCAGCATTTTGAGATCGTTTTTTGTCAGGGACAGGTAGCTCAACCCGTCAGCAAAATCATCAGTCACAACTGAAGTTGCTCTGGATGTGTTCTGCTGTGTTGCATCCTCTCCGTTTTCTTTTCTTGTGGGTACGATTGTCTACTTTTCTGGACAACCCGATGTAGTGCATCCGAAGGGGGCATCCGCGCGATTTGCCCTCGGGTCGCGTCGCGTTACCTTACGATTTTCTACCGTGCCAACATCACGAGGCTGTTGTATGGGGCAGTATTCGCGGTTTGTTTCCGGATCGCGGCGCGTTGCCTCACGGTAGGTTGCTGCGTCGCATCGTGATTTCGGGAAGCTGTCCTCAGCGTATTTCAGGGAACAGCAGGAGTCTTGTGTTTCCACCGTCGGTGCCCGGCGATGGTTTTTCAGGGCTTGCTGGGCTTTCCGAAATTACCCAGCTCCACCGAAAGACTTGTGACCCAGTGCTCTGCTTCGCCGCCTATGCAGGACGACGACCGCAGCGGACTGGTGTCCGCACTGCAAGCCGCTGGGGCTGTCAGACCGCAGTACTTCTCATCAATAGAGGAGCGGCTGCTGGCCGATCTTTCTCCACTGGTGCCCGGTAAATGACGCACCGTGCTGCTCATTGCCTGTAGGTGTTGCGCCAGTGATAGTTCACTCGACTCGCTTGCAGAAGCAGCAGCAGCGTCATCTGGCGTAGATATCTCTACAGTGGTGTTGCAGTTCCAGGAAGGCTCCTTTTCCTGTTGTCCTGTTGTGGGTTTTTTGGACTAACTTCTGACTTAGTCTTTGATCTTGAAAATGTTGTCTGGTTGGGCAAAGCCCGTCTAATTTTCTATAGCAAGGGTTGAAAAATATCTAAGTCTAAGTATCTAAATCTATTTTTTTTTTTGGTTTTATAATTTTTTGTGATTTTTTGATCTAAGACTAAGGGGGGGGGGGTTATATACATCTACATCTACATTCATACTCTGCAAATCACAAACATTGTGGGTGGCAGAGGGTGCTAAGCACCAATCCTAAACCCGCACATTCCAATCCCAATAGTGCGAGGAAGGAAGGAACACATATAAGTATCAGTACGGCATCTTATTTCTCTAATCTTATCCCTCCGGTCATAGCGACCTAAATAGGTTGGGATAAGAAGTATTTCATTGTACACGAAATTTTTTTTTTTTTTTTTTTTTTTTTTTTTTTTTTTATTTATTTTTTATTTATTTTTTTTTTTTTTTTTTGCACATTCTCCAATAAATTCGAACGCAAGCTACGTCGTCTGTCTTCCAAACTATCCCAGCCCAATATATGTATCAATTCTGTGACGCTTTCATAACGGCTGTAACAACAAGTCACGAATCTGGCAGCTCTCCTCTGCACCCTCTCAACTGAGTCAATCAGAACCTTGCGATACGGATCCCAAACCCCACAACAGTAATCCAGATGCGGACGCACTAGTGTTTTATACGCTATCTCCTTTGTTTGAGCATTACAATTCCTCAAAATACGACCTATGAATCGTAATTTAGAATTTACCTTGCCTACGACGGAAGTTATGTGCATGTCCCATTTCATGTTACTTTGTACTATCACCCCCAGATACTTCACGGAATCAACCGTGTCAACAGGTGAATTGTTTATTCTGTACTCGTAAACAAACTGATTCTTCTTGTTACTTATCCGCATTGCCTTGCACTTTTTGCTATTAAGTGTAAGCTGCCATTTACGGCATCAATCGAAAATAGCATCCAAATCACGCTGAATTTCTAAGCAATCATCGGAGCACCTTATTTCCCCATAGATAACCGCATCGTCGGCAAACAATCATACCAGCATTTGACGTTGTCACCTAGATCGTTTATAAATATTAAAAAAAGAATTGGACCTATTACACTTCCTTGAGGAACGCCCGAAGTAACATTTATCTTAGAAGATGCTTCTCCGTCAACAACGACATACTGTGATCGACCAGTTAGAAAATCAGGTATCCACTCGCAAATCTGAGCCGAAATACCGTAAGCATCAACTTGCGAACCTGCATCGATAACTTGCATTATGTCTTGGGAAAATAAGGCCAATTGTGTTTCACACGATCTCTTCTTCCGAAATCCGTGTTGACATGGTGTAAGTAACTCGTTCTCATGTAGAAACTTCATTATGTTCGAGCATATAACATGTTCCAGAATTCTGCTGCAGACCGATGTTAGAGATATGGGTCGATAATTGCTAGGATCACTCCGATCTCCTTTCTTAAAAACGGGAATTACCTGGGCTATTTTCTAGCTAGAAGGTACTTATCTCTTTTCTAGTGATTTACGGAATATATCTGACAGAAATGGTTCAATATCCTCCGCGTATTCAGAAAATACTCTTACCGGTATACCATCGGGACCCGGCGCTTTACCCCACTTGAGGAGTTTTAATTGCTTTACAATTCCTATGCTATCAGTTTCTATCGGATCCATCTGTAATTCCACACTATGTGGTAAAGTGGGGATGTTTTCCATGTTTTCTGGCGTGAATGAATTTTTGAATTCGGTGTTAAATACGGTAGCCTTGTCGTGGCTGTCTTCAACTTCCCGTCCGTCTTTTATTAGAACTGGCTTATTGTTCCCACTACAACTAACTTTTTTTTACATACGACTACCTACGCTAAGGGAGGGATTTTGATTTATGGTGGCCTACTTAAAACTATTGGTGGGTATATGAAATATATAGAGGACCTAGATCTTAAGTTGTGGGGCCTACTTTCTTTTTGTTTTTTGGGTGAACTCTGTCTTGATGGGGTCACTTCTTTTGATGCTGCCTCAGCATCTTCCGTCAGTCTCTTCTCATGTGGCGCAGGCAGGTTGTGAGGAGGGAAGCCCGTCGGAGTAAGCTCTTCTTCCACTTCCGTCGAGGTCAGGTCTGTCCATTCCAGGCTGTCGTCGAGCCTGGAGGGGTCTTGCAGCTTGAAACTAAAAGACATATCTGGAATTTCCTGATATGTCCCTCCAGAGGGCCCTTGAGTGGTACTCGACTTGGAGTTCCGTATGTCTTCCGACAAACTTTGCTTCGACGAACTTTGCTTTTTAAAAGGGGATGACGACCTCGCATATTCCTGGTGCCATGTTGCTTCGGTGTCTGGCGTCACTCTGGGCCTACTTACAACTAATAGTAGACTTGGAGTTTTGAAGGAATGATCTAAAAAGTTCTAAACCGCCTCGTCAGTGTCAGCTTGGGTCATTTGACCTGGCGCATTTCCTCTGACTCGTCGCCTATATCAGAAATTAAATTATATATAGAAACAGAACATTTCTGGAAGAATAATTCTGATTTGGCCTTTACTGTCTCTCCAAGGGGTGGAAAACACAGAGTTTTACTGATTTCCCTGTTGTTGACGAACCTGGGAGCATCTGAGATGATGCGCAGTGCTCTGTTTTCCAGTGCTTGCAATATCTTTATATGACAGTCGGCCGCCATGCTCCATATTTCCGAGCCGTACAGGAACGTAGGCTGGATTATGGCACAGAAAAGGAGGAGCTTTGTCTCCGTGGATAGACCGTCGCCTCTCAGCAGGGGGTAGAGGGCGGCTAGTTTTGCTCTTGATCTGTTTTTTTACGTCGGCTACGTGTTTACGCCACGTGAGCCTTCTGTCTAGTCGCAGTCCCAAGTATTTTACTTGGTCTATCCAGTCAAGTTCCAGATCCCTAATATGCAACTTAATGTCTGGAATTTTTATCCTTGTGGAAAAGATGATTGGCTGGCATTTCGTCTCATTGATCTTGATACGCCAAAGGTTGCACCATTGAGTCACCTTGTCCAGGTGCCTTTGGACTTTTCCGATGGCATATTTCAGGTTCCTATTGCTTGCATAGATGTTTGTGTCGTCAGCGTATAGAGATATATAGCTTTCTGTTGTATGCGGTCCGTCGTTGCCATAAATAAGAAAAATTGGAGGCCCAATCCTACTTCCCTGTGGGACGCCAGATTCTATGTCCTTGAGAGTACTCTTTGCGTTGTCGTGGCATATATAGAATATCTGTTGGTTAGGTAGGAATGCAGTGGATGTATTAAATTGTCTGGCACATTGTACTTATATAGCTTGAAGAGTAGGCCTTTGTGCCACACTCGGTCAAATGCTTTCTCTATGTCTATGGATATCGCAGCAGTACCACTACCTGCCTGCTTTTCTTTGCAGAAATGCTCCACAAACCTTGTACATTGTTGCACTTTGCTGTGCTCTTTTCTGAACACGAATTGCCTCGCTATTATAATGTTGTTGCTACCCAGGAATTTGTTTAGTCTGTCCAACATCACTTCTTCCAGTATTTTTCCCAGTATAGGTAAAAGCGAGATGGGTCTATAGCTTCCTGGAATTGTCCTGTTTTTATTAGCTTTCGGTATCGCTATCACTTTGGCTATTTTCCAGGCCTTTGGAAAGTAGCTCAGGTTCACATAGGCGTTGAAAGTCGATGTTATAAATCTAATGTCTTGTGGAGGCAGATTTTTGACATGGAGTGCGGAAATCTTGTCATACCCCGCTGCCTTTTTGGATTTAAGGCTCGTATGATTGATTCCACCTCCACGTCATTTATTTTTTGCACAAAGTTCTGCGGTCGGATGTGGATCAAGTGGTTTACTACATTCAGAACATGTTCTTTGTGAGATTCGCTTACATCTTCAGCTATTTCGTTGGGTTTGAAATGAGTTTCCGGCATGTCCTCAAGAAGCTGGGCCTTCCCTGCCGGGTCGTACACTAGTCCCTGCGGTCCACGTAGAGGCCGAATTGGTTCTGTCTTGCTGACTGACTTCGCAGTTGCCCATATCTTTCTGTTGTTATTTTGTACTGCTGCGAGTTTCCTTTGCCAGTCTTGATGCCTATGTAGTTTCAGATTCTCCCTGATTTCATCTACTAGGTGGTTGACCATCCCTCTGTCAGCCGCGTCGCGCTATCGCTGCCACCTCTTGCAGATTCTATTTTTAAGCTGGATAAGGTTTTTGATGTGATCTGGGATTGATGGTTTTCCACAGATCATAAATGTTTTAGTTGTAGCCTGCTTTGTGCATTCTTGAATAACTGTAGTGACTTTGGATACCGCTCTGTCGATTTCGACGGTTGTGTCTATAGCAGGTAGTTCCGCAAGGTGCAGCGTGAGATCTTCTTTGTAGTGGTCCCAGTTGGTCTGGAATTTATTGTAGGTCCCAGGATGTTGCCGTTCTAGTAGTCTGACTGACAGAAGAATCGGATTGTGATCGGAACTAAGCTCGCATTGGGTTGATACTTGCCTCTGCCATTTTAGTCCTTTCACAACGAATACATCCAGGACATCCGGTTACGCCCTGCCGCATTCGGGAAGTGGGTTGGTACGTCGGCCGCCAACACTTCGATATTTCTGCCGGCGTTCAGCACCCTCCACCTAGTATTACTGTTTCATTCCAACCTAACAGTGCTTGCACATTTTCCTCCTTGAGTTCCTTGTGTGGCGGATTATAGACTGCGACTAGATCCAAAGGTTCCCCGTTTACTGTGATTTCGACGGCCGTGTGCTCCAGGTCACCTGTCTGTGCGTCAGGAAGGTCTCTTTGGACCAACCTGTTTTTGATCAGGACAGCAATGCCACCTCGTAGCGTCTGTCGGTCAGTTCGAGTCACAATGTAATTTCTTATCCTGAAGTATTTTCCTGATTTGAGATGGGTCTGCCCTATTAGAGCAATGTCAATGTCTTTTTCGTTGAGGTAATTTAGTAGCTCCAGTTGCTTGCTAGAAATACCATTGGTATTCCATGCTAGTATGTTTAGTGTCGTTTTTGTCTGTCTCGCCATCGCTGAAGAATTCGCTGGTGGCTTGTACCAGGATGAGTCCCTTTGCTAACATACTGTCGGCCTGTGAAATTTGGTGAGCACAGTTTTCACCGTGCTTATCATCTTTCGGAGGTCAAATTCCTTTAGAAAAGAAACTATCTCAGCAAAGTCGGAGCCGAATCCTCCAGTTTTGGTTTGTCTGTCTGGCTTGCTTTGGTCCTGGTTGCGGTCAGTCTTGTCGCGCTTTTCGTTATTGTCAGTCTGTTTCTTGTCAGTCTGGTTGGTCCATGCGTTTGTCTTAGGCGGGAGGGAGGGGAACTGCTGGCTGTCAGAGACGTTTGGAGTCTCGTTTTGGTTTGTCTGTCTGGCATGCTTTGGTCCTGGTTGCGGTCAGTCTTGTCGCGCTTTTCTTTATTGTCAGTCTGTTTCTTGTCTGTCTGGTTGGTTCATGCGTTTGTCTTTGGTGGGAGGGAGGGGAACTGCTGGCTGTCAGAGACGTTCGAAGTCTCGTTTTGGTTTGCTTTCTCCTTCTCCTGCTTCAGTTGTTGGAGCCTGGCATTCCTAGCTTGCACTATTTTCTTGTATTGGGGGCAGCCACGATAGCTCGCGGGATGCTGGCCCGGACAATTTGAATACGTGGGTGGTTCATCTTTCGTTTTGGTACATGTCTTTGTTAGATGTTCCCCGGAGTACTTGACGCAGTGTGGATTTATCCTACAGTTTTTCTGTCTATGACCAAATCTTTGACACCGGTGGCATTGAGAGGGCCCCTCTGGTGTCTTATATACCTCTACTTTGACTCTTAAGTATAGGAATTTATCCAGGTCGTATATTTTTCTTCCTTAATCTGTGTTTTCGAGTGTTATCATGTAAAGTGGCATGGGTACCCTCTCGTTTGTTTCTTTATCGAATCTAGTTAGCTGTGACACGCTCTTTGCTGGGTAGTGTAGTCTTACCAGCTCGTCACGCATTTCTGTTAGTTCCATGTCAATAGGCAGTTGCCTCATTACTACCTTAAGAGGTTTTGTTTGGTCGTTGGTATCAGAAGTGTGAAACTGGGCATTCTTTTTTCTAAAGTGAGACATTAGCGCAATGTAGTCAATATGGTTGTACACCTGGTACTTAATACTAGAGGCTTTATAAGCCAGATGTAGTGGTCGCATTAGCGTTTTCCGCAGTTCTTCAGCTACTTTGAAATATCCTGCAGTTTCATAGACAATGATCGGGGGTACCTTTTTTTTATTTTATTTATTGGCCTTTGGTCTGCGACCATTTAGCCATCTTGAAACTACAACAGTTTACATTAACTATGTTACAATAACAATTTTACAATGGCAACATGGTAATAAGACCTTTATAATAACATTTTAATAAAAACATTGTAATAATAGTGCGATAACATTATAATAGCAATATTACCAAGGTAACTTTACAGGACATCATTGAGGTAACAAATTTCTTATACATTACATTTTATGGGCTTTAGATCTTTATGCTTGTGTCTTGCAAGAAGCGGATGATTGCATTGTAGACCTGTATATTTTTTGATTGTAGAATGGTAATTAGGTTCGCTGGGAAACTAACCGATAGCTGTTGTAATTGTTTGTATAGTCGCTTACGTTGAGCTTGGTATTGCGAACATGAAAGTATGATGTGGTTAAGATCTGAGGTCTCTTGATCAAAAGTGCATGTCGGGGAGTTAATTATTTGGAGGCGGCATAAATGTTGTGGATAGCACCCGTGTCCTAATCTCATTCTAATGATTGTTGTTATGTGTCTTCTTGCTATATTGAATTTTTTGAACCACGGTGTCCTTGGTATTGTTGGTTGAACTGCTGCATAATGTTTCCGTTTTAGTAGCTGTATCTGGGCCCAGTCTTCATTCCACTTACTGTATGCCTTCCTGGTAACGAGTTGTATAAAATCGGTCCAAGGTAACTGAATGCCTAAGAAGTTCCCCTCATTAATACTCTGTTTCGCCAGCTGATCGACGGCTTCGTTGTACAGTATTCCTGTGTGACCTTTGATCCAAAGGAAATGGACTTGTATACTTGTTGAATATGCTTCTGAGACGAGTTTGATAATTTCATATAGGTACTGGTGCATCTTCGTATTGCGTACTGGGTTTTGTAATTTTTGGAGCACACTCTTGGCGTCAGTGAGTATTAGGATTCTAGCAAATTGTTTGTCTAACCCATACTTGATTGCTGCGCAGATTGCTAGGGTTTCTGCTGTGAATATTGACGTAAGGGGGTACCTTTGGCTCACGCGGTTATTGGGGGCCTTTCACTGTCATGTCCCGTGTCTGGTGCAGCATCGTTAAGGTCCTGAAGGGCCTCGTAACGATTCCCCGTGGGCACATTTAGCACGGAAACTATCTCCTCAGCTTCCATGTCGAGCGAACCCACATCTCCAGAGCGCTTTGAGGCGGGAGGCTTGCGGACTCCGTGGCGGTCTGGGTTATAGAAAGATTTAATGAAATGGCTTTTTACCAATGTACCCTTAACCTAACAAACTAATGACAGGGGGTGTTGCACTGACCCTTAGTTGTCACCGTTTGGTATCCAGGACAGTGCAACCCTACGCCTCTCACTCGGGAGTTCCACCCAGGGGGTGGGCCGTGGAGTGGTAATACCCTTACAGATCCTCGGAAAAATCCCTACCACTGTGGCTATTTTACAGTATCTGACTAGCAGAAAGGCAGACGAGTCTTTGCTTTTTTGGACGATGACGGTATTTGCTTTACTTTGCAAAAGCCAACAGTTGTTGGCTGTGTTCAGCTTGCTCCGTCCGTCTTCTGTTCTTCTGCTGGTCTGGATCGCTCCGCACGATGCGCTCTCCGCCGCAGCACGGCGGCGAGTGAGTGGGACTGGCTTGGCTATTAGTTTTATTATTTTATTTTATTACCTTTCATTCCTTTGGTTGAGGGCCAAAGGCGGGCTGTTAGAGAGCTGTTGCTCTTTTCAGCAATCGGGAATGTACAGTTTTTTGGGGTTTTAACCATTATTTGACTCATCATGTGTTACAAATGTGTTTGGGTATTTCTGTGGACACTTAAGTCCTTGATTTTCATTAATCCCTCAGGGGGATCATGACTGATAGTAGTTCTGTCATCATTTTGAGCAGCTTGGTCAGCTGTTCTCGTTGACTCCCTTCCATCCAATCTTGGTGTCAGCAACACCCCTTCTCTTGGCAGGCGTTGTCGCTCCTTGTGGACGGGTCTCGTGTGTGTTGTTGCGTTGAGTGATGTAGGGAGATAGTTGGTCTTCTGTCTGCCTGCTGCTTGGAGCTTCTCTCTGTCTCCCCTTGGCGAAAGAGTATCTCTTCTCGCCGGTTCTCTTTCCGCTTGGCTGGCAGTTCTTCAGTCTTGGTTAGTTTCTCGCCTTCCGTAAGCTTGCAGGTTGTGCTTCACAGGACAGCCTTCATATGCGGCGGAATGAGGCCCTTGGCAGTTGGCACATGTTGGGGTGTCTGTCCTCGAGCGTCCGCAGTCCTTGACATTGTGGCTCCCGCCACAGCGGACACAACGCTCGATAGAGCGGCAGTCTGTGGCGTTGTGCCAAAATTTCTGGCACCTGTAGCATTGGTGTACACTCGTGGTAGTCTTCTTATTGCCTCTGGTCCTTCTTTTCCCTGCTTGTTTCCTTGGCGCCTCACTTTTCATGGGCGGTGGCTGATGATCTTGGCCCGCCTGGTCGACTGGTTTTGTTGGTGGCTGTTGCTTCTGGTACAGGATGCCTCCGTTCTGAAGCACCCTGATGGCCGCCTCCATGTCGCATCGGCGTATGTACAGGTAGTCCCATTTGCCTCCGTCCTCTTCGGTGGCTGGTTCTTCCTCCATGCTTGTATCCGGGCGGGTCGACTTCACCGTATCTGGACATGGTGTTGTCACTAAGATGCATCTGAGATCCTTCGTTGCAGAAGGGGCTGCTTGCATATCCAGTCTTTGGAATGACCCTTCTATTGTTGTGCTTGGCGTTGAGGGTGCTGTTGAAACTGAGGCTGGCGTTGGTGGTGGTGTTAAGTTGCTCTGCAGTTTCTCCAGATACTCATTCTCGCGGAAGTTCTCGGCGAAGACGAGCGGTAGAGCAACCTTCTTAGTCCAGGCTAGTTCTTCTTCTGGTTCTACCCCCTCTTCGCATCTTGGTATCGCGAGTTTAGAGAATGCCGGGTCTCTAAGTGCTCGGTGCTGGTCTTCAAATCTGCAGCATGGCAGCAACCATCTGTATATTTTGTGGTAAAATTCGACTCTAATTTCCATACTCTTGATCTGGTTGAGTCGTTTTCTCCAATAGCCTGGCGTATGCTGGTCGTGGCGTATTTCATATTCCTCTTCCCCCTCGTCGAGGCACCAGAAGAAGATCAGCCAGTCATCCTTGGCAGACTGGCTTGCTTCTGTCGACCAGCTCTGGTTGCCGTGGGACGACAGTGTTGTGTCAGCTGGGCTGAGCGGGCTCTCTTGAAAGCGTTGCTGCTCTGGAGTACTGGCGCATAGGCTCTGCGACCGTTGGTTGGCATTTCGCGGAGATGATTCCACATCTCTTGGCTTCTCCGTCGCCGTGGTGGGGTTGCTCACGCAACTCATCACCGCCCTCATGCCAAAAACATAAACTCAGGATATAACAAAAAGCAACTTCAAAAAAAGCAAACCCAGATAGCAGTCGTATGTATTGACCTGGTACTGCAACAACAAAATGGCGTAAGCCATCCAGATGATGCTGTGCTGTGCTGTGTGTGCAAGCCAGTCGAGGCAGAGACAGTAAGCTGAGAACAACTACAAGATACGTGATGAGGACAGCCGAGTCAGCTATCGAAACGTCGTGTTTTTACACCACCATCCGGCTGGAAACCCGAGAAGCTTTTGTTGCATCAATGCGCTGGGAAAGTCTTCACTCACACGAACTGGTATTATACCAGATAAACCATCTTTTTTAAGGATATGGTTTCCCAAACAGCCTATGAGTAAAAACTACCTAAAACAAATGCTCACCTCACAAACAAGGTTTTTTTTTTTTTTTTTTGTAGTTTAGTTTGTGTAAAACATTACCAAAAACAGGACGTAGTAACTTAAATCCGATTTCTGCAATTAAGTATGTTAAAAAAATTATTGACAAACGGAATGAAATACTTTTGATTTTAAGACAATTTGGAAGTTAGAATATCGTTCTCTAGGTACTGTCTCTGATAAAGTGATAGTAAAAAACCATCATCGTGATTTATGGCAGCAGCTGTATCCCTGACCATGACGTTAGATCAGAGCCACAATCAATGACATTATTGTTATGTTGGCCAGCCCCCAGGCCTTGGCTATTTCGGAGAGCCAGCCGACAACGGATTCTGCCAAAGAAGCGCGTAACATTGGTCCCCACTGCCAAGACGACAGTTATTTGTATTGGGTGTGGGCTTGGTAGTTATATTTGTAGTTGCCGATTTTGCAACCACAGACCATCTATGTATTTCATAAACAGAAATTGTTATGGTTCTTCGAATCTATAGTTCAAGTATGAACCGATTAGATTAACATTTACGCTTATTGAGATTTTAGATGAAGAAAACAGCACGTTTGCTAACATCAGAGAGGAATACAGAAAATAGCTGTCCGAATGTGACGAGAAAACAGTGCAAGAGGATTAGAAAGATGGTGAATTCTAGTACAAGGATCGTACAGAAAGCATCCGGCGATTACGGACATCACAAGGATCATCTGTGCTCCTTTAAATGCAGGTACACACTAACGTATGTACCGATTTGTAGGTGGCATTCATATCTACTTAGTGCCTGCTGGCAAACCATGTCATCATGCTCGTTCAAGACTTGTTATGGGTGAAAATGTACGTACGGCTAACTGTGTCTATGAAGCTGCTGATTTGAACCCTAATTAGGCTTCCAAGATTCAGCTTAGTCTCCAGTTTTACTGTGTCCTGAAGAATAGGAAAAAAAAGATTCTTAGAAAAATATGAGGCTTATTCAACAGAAAGGAAGGAGAGATTAGACACAGTAGAGAAAGTATGAGGAAAACGGATATATGTCTGATACGATTATAAAGAGAGATAAAGTCTTTTAACACATTATGAGGCTGTTTAGGATACAAAGAATGATATATCTGAGAGGAGACTAAAAAAAGGTGTAATACAAGGTAAAAGATTTAAACAACATTTCAGTGCTTTCCAAAAGTAGAAAAACATAACACATGGACAGAAAAAAGGAAGAAAAGGAAAATGAAACTATGAATAACTTTTGGAGAGCAGTAAGAGAAGATCAGAAATTAATTTATTTTTCATGGACCTTAGACGGAAAAAAAACGGAAAAAATAATACAAACATAAAACAGAAACAATGATAATGCCAAAGCAACTGATGTATGGTACGTGAAATGTTTCTAGCTGTAATGTATAATGAAAGGCGATTGAAGTTTGCTCGATGATGGTCATTCTTACTTGAAAAATTCTGCAGCACTTAATAGTTTTCTAGTTAATATCAACACAATTCACTTAGGTGTATAATTCTATACACAAAATGGAGGCTGTATGCCATTTACTTGAATGTTGGACACTAACTGAACGAAATAGATTTTTAGGTAAAATTCAACAGAAAGGCCGAAGCGAAAGTGTATTTTCAATGATACAAACATATATATATATATATATAGGGTGATTATAATTAAAATTTAAGTTTCAAAACGCTCTAAAAAACTAAACATTGATTAGAATGACGTCAAAATTGAACGGCATATTATTGAAGAAGGGGGAAAGAACATGAACGGTGATTTTGCACCAGTAGTTCTGCAGAAGTTCACGACCCTCAAGGGTATGAAAAAAGGCGTTGGACCAATGACTGTCATAGGTCTGGTGAAAATGATGAAAAGATTCGAAAATTCAGGTTCGCCTGATGTGCAGTCTGGTAGAGGAAGGAAAAGATGTGATTCGGCAGTAGTTGAAGAAGTTGCCACAGCAGTTCAGGAGGCGTCGAGCGGTGGTGTGCAACCACGCAGTGCACGGAGAATGGCCCGAACATTGGACAGGCCTGTGAGCACGGTGCATAACATCCTGCAATGCTATCCGCACAAAATTTGCCATGTGCAGGAGTCGTTTCCTTCTGGCCTGCCAGCAAGAGAGGGTTTTGCTTTGGAATTTCTTGCTCGCATGGAAGTGGACAATGATTGGCCGTGGAAAATTCTGTGGGCAGACAAAGCCCATTTCCATCTGACGGGATATGTTTTACGATTTGTCATTTGTAGACGAAATTCTGATGCTCACAGCGCCATCTGTGGCTAAAATTTGGAACTTTTTTTTGGTTCATGTTCTTTCCCCCTTCTTCAATAATACGCCGTTCAATTTTGACGTCGTTATAATCAGTGGTTCGTTTTTTAGAGTGTTTTCAAACTTGAACTTTAATTATAATCAACATATATATATATATATATATATAATGAAGAGCCAAAGAAACTAGGATAGGGATGCGTATGCAAACACAGAGCTATGTAAACACTCAGAGGACGGCGCTACGGTCGGCAACGCCTATATAAGACAACAGGTGCCTGGCGCAGGCGTTAGATCGGTTACTGCTGCTCCAATGGCAGGTTATTACGATTTAAGTGGGTTTGAACGTGGTGTTATAGTCGACGCGCGAGAGATGAGACACAGCATCTCCGAGGTAGCGATGAGGTGGGAATTTTCCCGTACGACCATTTCAGAAGTGCAGCGTGACTATCGGGAATCCGGTAAAATATCAAATCTCCGACATCGCTGCGGCCGGAAAAAGATCCTGCAAGAACGGGACCAACGACGACTGAAGTGAACCGTTCAACATGATAGAAGTGCAACCCTTCAGCAAATTGCCGCGGATTTCAATGCTGGGCCATCAAAAAGTGTCAGCGTGCGAACCATTCAACGAAACAGCATCGATATGGGCTTTCGGAGCCGAAGGCCCACTCGTGTACCCTTGCTGAGTGCACTGCAGAAAGTTTTACGCCTCGCCTGGGTCGGTCAACACCGTCATTGGACTGTTGATGATTGGAAACATATTGCCTGGTCTGACGAGTCTCGTTTCCAATTGTATCGAGGGGATGGAAGTGTACGGGTATGGAGAAAACCTCACGAATTCATGGACCCTGCGTGTTAGCAGGGGACTGTTCAAGCTGTGGAGGCTCTGTAATGGTGTGGGGCGTGTGCAATTGGAGTGTCATGGGATCTCTGATACATCTAGATACGACTCTGACAGGTGGTACGTACTTACGCATCCTGGCTGATCACCTGCATCCATTCATGTCAATTGTGCATTCCGACGTACTTGGGCAATTCCAGAAGGACAATGCGACACCCCACACGTCTAGAATTGCTACAGAGTGGCTCCAGAAACACTCTTCTGAGTTTTAACACCTCCACTGGCCACCAAACTCCCAAGACGTGAACATAATTTAGCATATCTGGGATGCCTTGCTACTTTCCGTTAAGAAGAGATCTCCACCCCTCGTACGGATTAATGGACAGTTCGGTAGGATGCATGGTGTCAATTCCCTCCAGCACTACTTCAGACATTAGTCGAGTCCATGCCAGGACGTGTTCGCGGGGGCAGGTGTACGAGTTTCTTTAGACCTTCAGTATATATATATATATATATATATACTGAAGGTCCATATATATATATATATATATATATATATATATATATATATGTGTGTGTGTGTGTGTGTGTGTGAATACCAAGCTCAGGTCATGTTAGGAACACAGAATAGTATATTCAGTTTTCAGATGTCACACATACATATCACACGCTACTGTACTTGTAATCGAGGAAGTAAAAAGCCTAGAGATTATCAGTGGAAGGTTACAAACTCGGCCGATAACCTTGAACTTTATATATAGCATCAGTTGGCTTCATTTTCCGCACGTCAGACTAGCTGCGAAATTAATCAAGTACAAGCGTGGAAGCGAGTTGTTAGAATTTTGTGAAAGATATAAGTTAGTTGTGGCAAACACACTATTTAAGAACCATACAAGAAGTGTATACATCTGGAAATGTCCAGAGGATACAGGTAGATATTAGATTGATAAAATCATGGTCAAACAGAGATTCAAGAACAGACTGTAAAGCATATCCAGGATCAGACATAGACTCTGACCTTAATCTGATAGTTATGAAGAGCAGTCTGAAATTCAAGACAATAAGGAAACAATGTAAGCAGAACAGAGCGGAAATGAATCAACTGAAACAATGTAACACGAGAAATTTTTTGCAGGAATGGTAGACGTGTGTCTAAGAAGTATCTCCGAAAGGAGCTCAACTGAGGACGAATGAAATTCATTGAAGAGAGAAATAATGAAAGCTGGTAAAGAAACATTAAACTTTAGGGAACAAGCCCTCCCCCCCCCCAAAAAAAACCTAGGATCACAGATAAAATTTTGAAGCTCGTGGATCAGAAAAGAAGGCACAAAAATGTTCAGGATGAAGCAGGAAGAGATTAATACAGACAATTTAGAAATCAAACACACAGGAAAAAGTGTGAAGGTAGAGAAGGAAATGATCGTAAGTAAAATAGATGTTGCGTATAGAAAGATCAAACAAAATTTTGGAGAAATGAAGAAAAGAGGTATGATCATTAAAGCTGTCGATGGGAAACCTCATTTAAGGTCAGAAGATAGAGCTAACAGATGGAAGGAATACATTGAGAAACTGTATGTTGGGGACGACTTGAGCAATAGTGTATTGGAAAAGGAAGGCGATGTCGACATTGATGACTTAGGGTATCCTGTTTTCAGGACAGAATTTTATAGAGCTTTCAATGACTTGGAATCAAATAAGGCAGTTGGAAGTGATGAAAACCCGCAGAACTTTTTAAATCCCTAGAAAAAGAAGGTATCTAAAGATTATTCAATCTGATGTCAAAAATTCATGAAGCAGGTGAAATTTCAACTGATTTTAATAAAAGTATCATCTTCACTCTTCCGATGAAAGAACAAGCCGTCAAACGTGAGAATTATCGCACCATTAGTCTAACACCACATTCTTCAAAATTACTGACCAAAATAATATACAGAAGAATTGGAAGAGAGGTAGAAGCGATAGTACGTGAAGATCAGTTTGAGTTTAGGAAAAACTCTGTTACAAGGGAAGCAATTCAGGGTTTAAGATTAATACTTAAAGGTGCGTATCAAGAGAAAACATAGATACTTTCATGCCGTTTTGTTGATTTAGATTAAGCTTTTGATAATGTTAGGTGGGGCAATATGTTAAAAATTTTAAAGAAATCAGGTCTAAGATATCGAGATAGAAGAATTCTTTATAAACTATATAATAATTAAGAGGCTGTAATAAAAGTAAAGAATAATGAGAGACAAGCATCAGTTAAAAAGGGAATGAGACAAGGTTGTATTCTACTCCCCGTTAATATTCAACTTGTATGTAAAGGAATGAATAATCGAAGTGAAAAAAATTTACATTGGATGATTTTGGACTGAATATAAATCAAAGTAAAACAAAAGTGACGAGATGTAACCGAAATAATACTAATCAATCTGGATTAAAAATAAGAATAGGATCGGATGCAAAAGAAGAATTTAGTAAATTTTGCTGATTGGGAATCACGATTATAACTAACTAGTGTAAGCCCGTGACTGTTTTTTGCGTATCGTCACGGGTCTAGAATAGTTCTAGTTTTTAGGGTCAAAGATTATAATAGGTTTACCTGACCTGGCCAAACACGAATTTGACCCGTGTTTCACCGTTAGAATGAATAAAATGTATTTTGCGTGATGAACTCAGAAGTATAATAATAGACGTATTAAACATGGACAAAGACGATCGCGATTTCGTATAATTGTTTCAAACGTCGAGGTCTCCTTACTGGAACTGGCTGAAATACAGTTTTACTTGACTCAAAAAGTTCAATTTGCTAAATTTGAAGAATGTCTATTTAATGTGAAAGGTGTTAGATGCGTAAAGAAAGATTTGTGCCGACAGATGCGGCCTGACTATATGATGCGTTTCCAGTGTGTTACTATACGATAACATGTTATTTAACCCATGTTGCTTAACGTTTTGTTCAATCTCATAAATTCTTCTAGATCCTTCATTAAAGATGAGTGGCATGAAGTGTTGTCCAATGAAGCCATTATCTCCTCGGCAGCTTGATCGGGATCCAGAATATATAATTGAGCATATTTTCTAGTGTCTCCAGAAGCTGGATGTAGTGTACCGGAAGTAATTCGGAAGTAATAAGGTCCGTAGCCTGGAGGAGCTGATATGTTTGCACCCATTGATGAAAAGCAAGGGCGCTATTAAAAGATCTTATGTTTTTTAAAAAGTTTTTTGAATGTTCATGGTGGTTCGTGAGTAACAAATTAATGAGATCGCATGAGCGAATGGCAAACAAAACTACTTTTCGTTTGTGACAACGGAGAGTGAATTTGCCAGGAGGTTTCTCTTTAGGAAAATTCATTGAACCACAGAATTGGCATTTCTCGGTTAAACTACCACAGTTTGATTCTGGAATTCGTTTTTTCATTATTTATGCCTATTCTTCCTACATATCTTTGGTTTTGTCCCTGCAATATATTTTCATGCTCACGACGTTTTTCAGCAAGACTTGCTGAACGTTGCTTGTCGTATTCTGCCTTCCGCTTACGTTGTTGTTCACTTGACACGGCTTGTCATATTGTTTTTTCTGTTTTCGTTGTTCTTCAGTACGGTTGGTATGCAACTTTCTTGTTCGCTTTCTTGTTTTTTTTTTTATAGCAGATTCCTCGAGCGATGTAGTTGGTCTTTTAGGAGGCATAGCTGAAGTCTGATCTCCTCTTTAAATAAGTTAATAACCGAAATAAATTAATAACAGGAGTATAGTATACACGAAGAAAGAACACTAATGAAATCAGCAATTATAGCGCAATGTAAACTCTGGCCACAGAGTTTACCACAGATCTCAGGTTGTGGGTGATATTTAATAGTCAAGCAACGCCGGAAAAATGAATTGCCAAAATACTTGTTCAGATCACATACCTGAAGTCTGTTTTCCATGTTAAATAACCTAGAACATGAGTAATTTAAGTTTCTTAAAGTCAACACATTATTGAAAAGTAGTTCCACGTTTTTTTCAGCCATAAGGTTTTTCAATATTTTTGTAAGAATGAAATGCAACAAATAATTATTCCAATGGCAAGAATATAGTTGTTAAATTACGATAAATAAATGAAAAGCTGCTTTTTATGTTTTAAATTGGTTAAAAAAAGTATGTCCTGTATTTTCTTCAAATAAGAAAAGGAACAAAATATTATATTTACGTGTTGTTAATACTAAATGCTGTAGCTAAGAACCTAAAAAATTTGCTGAATTAAAGAGTTTCACATCGCGTATATGTAGTCATATCCTCAATGATTTAAATGTATATTAAAGCTAATCTTAAAGCATGCTTATTTCATAGCTAACACGTTCGCTGTTATTGCAGAGATCATGAGTAATTTAAGTTTCTTCAAGTCGACGTGTTACTGAAAAGTAGTCCCACGTTTTTTAAATCTACTGATATTTGTTTCTTATAAAATGCTACGACAAGCAAAATCAATGAATCTATTATGTTAATTAATTTCATAGCAGTTGCTTAGGTATTAAACACTGCATATTCTAAAATCTTTGCTTCCTGTTATTTACGGCAGGAATATCGTTGTCTTTTATTGAAATAAGAGGAAGAAAATATTTTATTCACGTGTTTTAAATACTAAATGCTGCGGCTAAAGTCAAAAATCAAGTGAATTAAAGTGTTTCACGTCGCGTTTATATAGTCAATATCCTTTAAATCCATATAAAAAGGTAAGCTGTAAGGTGTGCCGCAGGGTAGCGTATTGGGACCATTGTTATTCATTATTCTAATGAATAATTGTGTTGATTGTTTACTATCTGAAATTAGATTGTTTGCAGATGACATAATGCTGTATAAAAGAATCAAAACGATAGAGGATTGTAAACAGTTGCAGGATGATCTGGACAGGATATGTAATTGGGTTGGTAAACATGGAATAAGATAAATGCAAAGAAGAGTCAGCTTATTAGATACACAAATAAAAAACAAAAGATTAATTACGAATATAAGGTGGGGAAAGAATTGCTTGCTGAAGACTTGAAATGTAAATATCTTGTCATTACTTTTGATAACAAGCTTAACTGGGCAGGACACATAGGACAGGTGGTAGGAAAAGGTTTCAAAGTTCTGCATTTGTTGGAGAGAATGATGAGGGGATGTACGAGAGAAGTCAAGGAATTGGGTTACAAAACTTTGGTCAGACCATTGCTCGAAAATGGTAGTGTAGTATGGGACCCTCATTTTACATATCAAATACAGGAGTTGGAGAGGATGCAAAAAAGGGCTGCTAGATTTGTTTCTGGAAATTATCGCAGAATGCAATCAGTGACGGATGTGATAAAGGAGCTGGAATGGGATCCATTGCATGACAGGAGGAGGATGAGGAGGGTCATGGGAGTGTACAGGGCATATACTGGCGATGAGGCATGGAAAGATATTGCAATAGGTATGAAAAGTAGTGCATGAAAGGGAAAAGATGACCATGACCACAAGCTGGCACTCGATTTCAGGCACAAGGGTGTGGGAAGATTCTCTTTTTTAGGTAAGGGTGTCAGGGATTGGAATGAGTTACCAAGATAAATGATGAATAATTTACCAAAAACTTTGAAAGAATTTAAAGATAATATTTGAAGAGGGCAAATCTAGGTAGGTGCAGGATAGGGGGAAGATGGGTGTGTAGGGAAATTGCCACCGGAGCCTGTGCTCCATTGCAATTAAATTAAATTAAATTAAAGCTTAGAGGTGCGTTTACACGCTCAAGCCATTTGCGCAAATTGACTTGAGCGTGTAAACGCACCTCGCGCTCATTTAATAGCTATCATGTGCATAAACGTTGGTCATAAACTCGAAATCTTACTAGAAAGTAGTTCCATGTTTTTTTAACAGTAAAGTTTATCGGTATGTGTTTTAACTATAAAAGCCTATTAAAATCAAACTTAATTTGGTGCTTAGGTATTAAATTGTGGACATAACCTCGAATTTCTTGTAATGGTATCTCTGTTTTGCAAGCGAAGGTTGGTCTATGACGTCACCATTTTCCAGCCAATAGTTATCGAAGTGAGTGGATGACCTTACGAAATTATATAGTAGATGGCTGTTACAGGATTGATGCTAAGAGCGGAATAGCAATAGCAAAAAGAGCTCTCATGAAAAAGAGAAATCTTTTAGTTTCTAATATTGATCTAGAACTCAGAACTTTTTTAAGCTCTACGTGTGGAGCACAGAACTTTATTGCAGCGAAGCGTGGTGTTTAGGAATACCAGAAAGAGAGAAAAAGTAATGTCCTTTGACGAAGAAAAATAGGTTGAAAATTATAGGAATGTCTCAAAGAAGTCGATTGTTTTTTGTTTCTGCTCAGAACATGAATTTCTTTAAGAGGTTTCAGATTAATATAAAAATTTTAAATACCGATGCTGATGTATGGAGTGAAAATAAACATTACCTAAAGCAAAAAAAAAAAAAAAAAAAAAAAAAAAAAAATAGTAAACGGTTTTAATGTTGTCAATGACGCAGTTGTAAAGAGGAATAAAATTAATCCAAGACTTCAATTTCTGTTTAACCAAAGACGAAGTTGTATCTGAGTATAGAAAAGTTTTTCCTGACTCTTAAAAAGCCACCTTATTTAAGGCATTATAACCATAATGTGATTATTGTAAATAATAATAATTCCTTTTCTTTATAGTGTTTTCTTTTTTATACTACAAATTTAATAACAACAATGCAATTGAACACTATTTGTTCTTATTTCTGTACCTTCTTTCCTGTTTTTTCTCCTAAATCCTTAATTAACAATTTGGATTTTGTTCATTTACTTTAGAATGCACTGAAATAAACCATTCTTGATGTAGAAAATTAAAATAAAACAAGTGAAATCTGGAAACATGTATCAATGTTTTTACGCATTTTCAATTTTGAAGATATACATAACGACTTTACTTGAAAAACGCTAAATGTCATTAAATTTAAGTTTCAGCAAAAAAACTGATGACATTAAAAGTTCAAGGCAACAATATTTTATATAAAATGTGACAAATATCAGGTTTTTAGGTTTTCACTTTATGAAGGAAAAACTGCGTTTTTTTCAGCAAAAATTTCATTTTTCAAGATTTCAACCTCGGCGAGGCACAGGTTAACGGTATCCAATTGAGCTGAAACTTTTCCAATCTCATTTTTTAAACTATTTGGCAACTTTAAGAAGCGTCCCCTGGAAAAAGTTCTAAATCTAATTTTTTGTGACCACCCAGATGTACACCCATTTCTTAATGATACTTCATTGAGGAAGTTGAGTTACGAATCTTTGGTCAGACCACTGCTTGAATATGGTTGTGTAGTATGGGACCCACATCATGCGTACCACATACAGCAGTTGGAGAGGGTGCAAAAAAGGGCTGCTAGATTTGTTTCTGGAAATTACTCCAGAATGCAATCAATAACAGATATGATAAAAGAGCTGGAATGGGATTCATTGGAAGACAGGAGGAGGGTGAAGAGGGTCATAGGAGTATACAAGTCGTATATTTGTGATGAGGCATGGAAAGATATTGGTGTAAGAATTAAAAGTAATGCATGGAAGGGAAATGATGACCATGACCTCAAGCTGGCACTCGATTTCAGGCACAAGGGTGTAGGAAGATTCTCTTTTTTGGTTAAGGGTGTCAGAGATTGGAATAAGTTAACAACAGAAGTGATGAATAATTTACCAAAAACGTTGAAAGAATTTAAAGCTAAAATTTGTAGAGGGCAAATATAGGTGGGTGCAGGAATGGAATAAGATGGATGTGTACGGAAATTGGCACGGGGCGTGCGTTCCATCGCAATTTAATTAAATATTATACTATTATTAAGTAAACGCGTTCGGAAAGTAAATAAATGAACAAACATTCCATGTAGTATTTATTTATTAATGTTATCAGTAATTGAGGACAATGATTCACAAGTTCCCGATACCAAATTAGTAATGATTTGATGATGCTTCAATTTTCAGTCAATCGCGCCGTCAAGTAAGCAACAAAATGGTATTAAATAAGGTGAAAACTATTGGAGTGTATGAGAAAGTTATTTGCTGGGTAGAAGAATTTTTAAAAGGTAGAAAACAGAAAGTTAGTTTAGGAAATTCGGTATCAAAGGAAGTGGAAGTAAAAATGGGATTGCCGCAGGGTAGCGTATTGGGACCATTGCTATTGATTATTCTAATGAATAATTGTGTTGATTGTTTACTATCTGAAATTAGATTGTTTGCAGATGACATAACTGCTGTATAAAAGGATCAAAACGATAGAGGACTGTAAACAGTTGCAGGGTGATCTGGACAGGATATCTAGTTGGGTTGGTAAACATGGGATGAAGATAAATGCAAAGAAGAGTCAGCTAATTAGGTACACAAATATAAAACAAAAGGTTAATTATTAATATAAGGTGGGGAAAGAATTAATTGCTGAAGACTTTTTTTTATTTATTTGTATGGCTTTTGGTCTAACGACCATACAGCCAGATTACAATTGTTGTATTAAAATATATTTTTGGCATAGTACTATACTGTATTACAATATGATTTTGACATAATAGTTCTATACAATTTTTATTAGTAACAATAGTTCATATGTTGATATGACCATTGATAATTCTGTTACGTTATTATGCGGCATACTGAATCTATACAATTTTGTAATAATTCTGATAGTGCAGGTGGTATAATCACTCTAATTTGCTACTATATTTGGACATATTGATACCAATAGTGCAGATGGTGTGGTGTCAGTTGTTAGTTATGTTAACGTATTATTTGACATAATAGACATTTTATTACCAGTGGAGCAAATAGTTTACTAACAACTGGTGCTTTAATAATATTAATTTTAGATAATAAACCTCATCTATGTGGTGAAATCCGTATTGTATGTTTAGTGGTTGTGGATTTTACCATAAAACTTTGTGACTCTAAAGTAGTTCTGCTTTTAGGGCGTTTTAGCTATACTGGGTCTTTTGAATTGCCTGGGTTATATAGTGATATCTGCGTCCTTAAGAAGTGAGCTATCGCTTGATGCACGTCCTGTCGTTCCGTTCTCATAAGGGAGATGATTGATGTAGGCAGTGGGATTTTTAGTTTGGCCAGTCTATTATATAGGTTATTTTGTGGAATTCGGTAAAGGGTGCATGCCAGTATTATATGATTTAGGTCTGCTATTTCTCCGTTGTCAACAGGGCAGAATGGGGAGTTTGCTGCGCCAATTCTATGGAGATGTTTGGGATAACATCCGTGTCCCAATCTTATGCGAATGATAGAAGTTTTGTATTTTCTTGCGAGTTTTAATTCTTCGAACCATGCTTTGTGTGGAATGTGGGGTTGGATCGATGCGTAGTGTTTCCCTTTGTACACTTGTGATGAAGTCCATGCGTTTGCCCATTTTGCAAGGGCCTCTATTTTTATAGTTTTTATGAGATCGGTGTGAGGGAGTTGTGTGTATTGTTGCTGTCCTTCCAGAGTGCTTTCTTTTGCCAGTTTGTCGACCGTCTCGTTGTATTGGATGGACGCATGGCCCTTGATCCATAATAAATGGATTTCTTTTCCTTCTGTGGAGGCTATATACATCATTTGTAATATATCATATAAAATCTTATTCGTTTCATTTTGTCTTTTAATACTCTCGAACCTTTGTACTACACTTTTCGAATCCGTCAATATGAGTATTTTATTATATCGGTTGTATCCGTAATGGATGGCCTGTCTAATGGTCATAGCCTCTGCCGTGTAAACCGAGGTCTCTGTTGGCAAGCGTATTTTCTGGTGTTCTTGCGTGAGTGGACAGTATTAGGCGAATCCGACTCCATTTGCTGTTCTTGATCCATTGGTATATATTTGTGTAAAGTCCGGCCAAGTTGAAGATAGAAATCTCTCTGTCATGTTATTTGTCCTGTTGCTTCTAATAATCCATTCTGGGAGATAGTAGACATTTGGTTTAAATCTGATGATATCGTATTGTTTTGTGAAACAGGGAAGAGTCCTTTCTTGGATCACTAATGGTATTTTGTGTTTTATTTGGTTGAAGCTAGTGGGCAATAACGGTGTGGAGCGGCGAGGGATGTTTCCCCTCCTTTCCATTATTGTTGCAAGTCCCTTTGCCTTCTGGGACACCGGATGGTTGGTGATTGAGGCGCGTCTCATTAGGTAGATATGTGATAAGAGTTGTCGCCTCGTTTTTAGAGACATTTCTCTGGCTTCAACTAATAGCGCATTTGATGCTGTAGATTTCATTGCTCCAATACATATTCTAATAGCTCGATGTTGTGCTATGTCCAATTTTCGGAGATTATACTTAGGGGCGTTCCCGTACCAGATGCTTCCATAATCGAATATGGGACGGATTAGTGCTCTGTATATATTAAGCATTATACCCGGGTCTGCACCTCACCAGGTGCGTGTTACGGATCTTAATATGTTCAAGAGGCGTTTTGTTTTGGTTATGATATGCTTGATGTGTCCCGTCCATGTTAGTTTACTATCTATTATTAAGCCTAAGTATCTGGCAGATGTGCACACCGGGAAGGAGTAAGGTCCCAGATGAAGCTCAGTCTCTCGATATGTAGTTCGTTTCCTAGAAAATATCTCTGCTGATGATTTCGATGTTTAAATGGTTAGTCCTAGATGTTGTGCCCAATCATATAATCTCCTCGCAGCTTCTTTTAACCTCCAGAGGATTATTCCTAGGGATGTGGAAGTCGTGTATATACATACGTCGTCTGCAAATTTCAATACTTTTATTGTGGGACTGAATATTTTTTTCTATTTCCCCTATGTAAATAGTGAATAGTAAGGGGCTAAGGATTGCTCCTTGTGGGATTCCTGTTGAGACTATGAATGGTCCATGTAGAGAATTGTTCTGTTGCCGTATATATATAGTTCTACTATAGAGAAGATTATATATTCCACAGACAAATACCTCAGGAAGGTGTAGTGCCTTGAGCTTTTCTATTAGTATCGGAATTTGAACATTGTCATAGGCTCCTGTAATGTCTAGGAAAACAGCTGTAAGAAAACCTTTGTTGATAAAAGTTCGTTCTATGTCTAATGTGAGCGTACTGAGACAGTCATATGTACTTCTTCCTTTCCTAAATCCATATTGAGTATTAGGCAGTAAATTGTGATATTCAAGCCACCATTCTAACCTCCTTTTTACGATTCGTTCGAACGTTTTACCTATGCAGGAGGAAAGGGCTATTGGGCGATAGGAGTTGGCATTTGTACTTTCTTTACCTGGTTTTGGTACCGGTATAATTATCTGTGTTGTCCAATCTCTTGGAAATTCACTTTTTAATCATGCATTAGTAAAGAGCTGTATGATAGCTACCTTGGCGCAGTGTGGGATATGGTGGAGCATGAGGTAATGAATGTTGTCTATTCCTGGTGTTGTATTTGAGGCTGATTTCAGGGCCGGTTCCAGTTCGTTGAGTTTAAATTCCTCTGATAGGATATTTTGTCGGTTATTTTCCGTGTGTTGGTTTGTTAATTTGAGTGGCTCTGTAGGCACATATGACGGGGCTACCTTGTTTTCGAATTCTTCTATACAGTTCATTGGCGCTTTTATTCCCACTGGTTTCTTCTTCAACCGATTTATCATGTTCCATATTAAAGTTGTTGGCGTGGTCCTATTTAAACTATTACAGAATTCTTTCCAGCAGGCTTTTTTCTTTGATTTAAGGAATCTTTTTGTTTCCGCATCTATTTTTTTGTAATTTATATAGTTTTCCCAAGTGAGTTCTCGTTTATATACTGGTCAGGGCTAGTTTCCTTTTGGCTATCTTTCTAGAACATTCCTCGTTCCACCAACGGGAGGGTAGTCGTTTTACGTTTGGTGTTGTTTTGAAGGTGGGGATCGAGCATTTTGCCGCCTCGTTTATAACATTTAGCAGTAGCTGGTACTGACTTTTGGTTGTGTTTGCTGAGTAGACCCGACCTATATTTTCTTCAATGTGTTTCCTGTATTTTATCCAATTTGATTTTCTTATGTTCCATTTGTTGATCCGTTGAAAAGTCTGTGGGATATTGTGCTGTTTTGTTGATTTTAGGACAGGGTGGTGGTCTGATCCCCAGGTCTGTCTAAGATTTTCCCATATTGAAATTCGGTGGCGATGGATGAGGAGCAAATGGATAGATCAATTGCCGATTTCCTTTGGCGGGGTATTGAAATAAGAGTTGGAGATCCGTCACTGAGTTCATATAGGTTGAATTCATCTATGAACTCTATCATCGCTTCCCCACATGCATCGTTCAGCTCGCATCCCCATAGGGTGTGATGGGCGTTAAAGTCTCCGAAGATTAAGTAGGGATCCTCTATTTGGTGGAGGAGTGTTCACCATTCATCTATTCTGATTGTTGTTTTGGGAGGACAGTATATTGAGACTAAGGTTAGATTCATATCTTGGCTGTGCACTTTGGCTACTATAGCCTGAAAATATTTGACATTTGTATGGTCGCTGTATACAGCTGTGTATGGTATAGATGTTTTAATTAATATTGCCACTCCACCTTTACCATCTTCCCTGTCTTTTCGTAATATATGGAACCATTTAAATGAGATATTATATTAGTATCCGGTTTCAGCCAAGTTTCTGCTAAAGTAGCTAATGTTAAACTGTTTACTTCTAGTTCTCTTTGTAAAGATTCCTTATTCACTCTTATTGATCTGCCATTCCACTGTATATACTTAATTTTGGCCGTCTTGTTGGAGGATATTGGTTACCATTCCTAGTATCGCTGTAGGGTTTAAGAGATCCTCTGATTGAGATTTTGCTTCTTTGATTAGAATCATGATTAAGTTGACTATTCTTTCTATCAAAATGCAATTTAGGGACTGTGGATTCTTAGTGGGATTGTTGCCATCGTTAGACTGTTTTAATTTAGCAGACTGCGCGTGCAGGACTGTTTGTGTGTCCTCTGGACGTATTGGGTACTTGTGGAATTTCCGTATAGTTTCCTGTTGCTGCGGGGTGGATCAAGCTTGTATTGATGGGAGCCATAGGCCCATTGTATGTGTATAGTAGTTGTCTTGAATTGAAGGATGGGTTATCTGTAGTATATTTGGCGTTCTTATAAGTTTTAGGTCTTTTGTCCAGATGTATGTGTTTGGGGGATTGACTCTGTATTGCTGATGGGTGGTTTTTGTGTCGTACTAATTAATGTCTGTGTTTTCTGACTGCGGATGCCAGGATCTGGGTGGTTCGGCCACGACTTTTGCGTAGCTGTTTGGCATCTGGAGGGTTGAGTTGCAGTGAAATGGTCGAACACTACTAGATTTTTCAGATCGTCTCCTAAGATGTTCGGGGCAGTTTTTGTCCGTTGCTAGGTGATTTCCTCCACAGAATAGACAACATGCGTTTTCCTGGTAGGGGCAGTGGGTTAGATCATGTGGGCCCGCGCATTTACTACATCTTTGCTGACCTCTACATTGTTCTCTGACATGGTTAAATCTTAAACACTCAAAGCATTGTATTAAGGGGGGAATATATGGTTCTACTTTACAACGCATGCCAAACAGATATACTGCTTCTGGGAGGGCCTGGGATCTGAATGATAGCTGACATACGGGAAGATTTCTTGCAATTACGTCTCCATTTGAAGAATGTTTTTTTTTATAAATCTTCTAACGCTAGTCACTTTGTATTGGGATTGTATGTTTTCCAAGATTTCTTCTATGCTTAATTTTGTGTCAACATTTCTAATAACTCCCTGCTTTGAAGTCAAGTACATGGGGATAGATGCTTTTAGACCTATTTCTTGGAGGGACCCTAGGGATGCTAGTTGGTTAGCTGATTCGCCAGATCTACATTCTACTTTAACTTTGTTTCTGCCTGCGTGAGAAATGTTGATAATGTTTTCTTTGAGGTGGTGATGCTTATTGAAAAGAAATTTACCTAGGGCCATGGGGTGCCAATTTCCAACATTTTAGTCAACACTTTCTATTATTGCTATAAACGGGCCTCTGTCAGTTTCACTGAATCTATTAGTTGCAAAGGTCCCGGCCTTATCCTGCGCACTAGTAACACTGCTGCCTGCGGGCGCTTGGTCTGTGAGTGGCGCTAGCTGCTCACCTGTAGTTGTGAATGTGTTGATTAACTTGGCGCTGGTGGCTGCTGGTGACGTGTTGCAGGGAGCTGTTGAGTAAGCTGTTGTAGCGACATCTGACGATAGTCTTGCCATCTTTTCCGCTGATCGCGTCAATCTTCTTACCTCCTCTTCTTCTGGTACTTGGCGTTTGGTCGTCTTGAAGCTGATGGATTGGCTGCCACACATCGGATCGTCTGATACAGGAACGTGAGGAGTCGGTATGGTGACGGATGGGCTATCTTCTTCTGATGATCGATTGAGAATCACAGCCGTTGACATTGCCATACTGGTCGTAATGTGATTATAATTTGAGGTCATAATTGTAGGTTTGTCTCCTCTCCGAGCTAAGAGGTGAACAGCTACATTCTGGGGAGGCGTGCCGTTCCTGTGTACGGGTCATCTCCCGGTCCAGTTTCCATCTCCAAGGGCTGTTGCTGTTGATGATGTTGTTGCTGATGATGCTGTTGATGTTGTTCTATTATCTGATATTGTTGCTTTAAGGTGTGCTGTTGCAGTTGCTGCTGCTGCTGCTGCTGTTGTTGTTGTTGTTGTTGTTCTGGTTGCTGTTGAGGATGTTGGGAGTATTGATATCTTAATTGCTCCTCTTCTGCTTCGTAAGGGATGATTATCTGCTCACTTGCTGAGGATACTGCCTGAGGGTGTAACCTTTCTCTCGTGATGTAGTTCCCTGATGGTGAGGCTGGGATTTGACTGCTGGTGTAGCACGTTTCTAGTGCCATCTTAATCGTGTGACACATATCCGGCGGGTCGGCCATAGTTTGCTTGTACCACTAGTTTCACTAATTAATTATAATTGTATCACTAAAGATAGTAAACTGAAATATTACGAAAAGTAATCGCTATCGCGGCCTCGCGAACTTCCGGACGCATAGAGCGCGCACACGATACAACAGGAACTAAATCGACAATAACACGTTCACTAGCTCTATGAGGAAGTTGTCGCCTCAGTGTCTAGCTCCGAACTGGAGTGGCTTTGAGGAAGCGAAGAATACTTTTTAAGAAGATTTAGCTCTAACAAAGTGGGTAAATATAATCTTCCGTATTCGAAATAAGTCCTTTTTCAAATGACGAGCACCTACATAGAGACAGTGGCAACCATTTGCAGAAAGTAATAGAAAAAACTTCATATAAAATATTTTTAAAATTACGGAAGCATAGTTAGAGAAGCGATGAAAAATTTGAAATATAACATTGAACTAATATATATTAGTCATTCCAAATTTCTGATAATTACTCCTCATGGATTTCAATTTAAGAATGTTCATTTCTTTGCTTATGGCTTAATGCTTCGTCTACATCGATGTCATTAGAGGCGGAAAAGCACTAGGGCAAGGGAGGGAAGGAATCCGGCCATGGTCTATTAAAAGAACCTTCTCGTCATTTGTCTGGAGTGGTTTGAGGAAACCATGGAAAACCCAAATCGGGATGACCGGACGAGGAGTCGAACCCGTATCCTCCCGAAAGCGAGATTAGAACGTTGCCACTCACTACATTTGGATATAAAGTGCTCATAGCATTTTCTAAATGTACTACTCGTACTATTTGATTACAAAATGAATTAATTAATTTTCATTTCTGATGGCGCTTTTTTTTTTTAAAAAAAAAAAAAGGGAAACTAACGTTAAAAAAATTAATCTGCCTTTATCTGGCGATTTAAATATTTTATGACCTTCGGTGTCTGCGATCATTTAGCATGCTCCAGTTTATATTTTTCTGAATATTATATCAGACTCTGCTGAGGCAATGTTGTACATTACAGTGAAGTCATTACAAGATGAACGCTATACTCACAACCACTCATATCAGAGAACGGACTCGAATCGGTGACCGTTACAGTGCGATGCCAGCGTTCTAGCTTCTACACTGCTATGGCCAGCTTAAACATCTTGATCAGTTTTCTAGTGAAGAATTTGGTGAATGTGTCTGGCGGTCATGTTTTCTAACATGGATGACATTCCAAAGTCCCGCCGAGCAAGGAAATTATGTGACATTACAGGCATGAGATTTTGTACATCCTCTTTCAACCACTCTGCGTATATTGCAACCTGAGGCTGCTGCCGTATACATTTCAATAGAGGAATGGATTATACAGGAGTAGAACTGTATGTTTGTGAGGAACCAGGGGTTTCTGAAATTTTATATTATTTCTAGCTTTACTCCTCGTCGACATCGAGGTGATTGGAGACGAAGGAAAGGAAAGGAATTGGGCCATGGCCTTCTGAAGTAACCATCCCGGCTTTCGCCTGGAATGATTTGGGGAAATCAAGGGAAACTCTAGTCGGGATGCCGACCCCCTCCTCCAGAATACGAAGCTAGAACTTTTCTCCCCCCTATTTCTGAACTAAGTATAACAGGTAGGAATACAAGAATAATGATTAGAGACTTACTTGTCCAGGTATTTTATTTAATATATCTATCCTGCAGCCTAGTAACAAAATTCAGATCTTAATCACATCATGTCCCATATACCCGGAACTAACTATAATGCACGTCGTCCGCGAGACGTGAAGCAGTGAACATCGTGCTCCAAGTTTCCGCGTTCAAGTCAACTTCCGTGTACGGCCAATAGCCGTGTTTACGCTAGAACAGCAGAACATACTAGTGCGTGATATAAAATCAAAGTTGTAGCCGAACGTTAACGAGTGTCGCGTAAAAGCAGTGCAGGGAGACGACTCCTAATGGATACGGTCCGGGACACGGGCCAGTCCATCCACCAAGCACTGGAGACCTGCTACAACGAAGACACCTACCAGATGTCTGCAGCCACAACATCCAACCTCTCACAGATGCCATACCAACAAGAGCCTCCGCCAGACGGGAACGTCATAATGGACTTCACAACAGTGGAAGAAAACAGCACGCCGAACCAGCTCATCCCACAGATGCAACACATTATACCAGGTACTGCAGCAGCCATAGTGATGCACCCGGCAGATGGCAATAGGTCCAATATCCCAGATAACTGTGAACAGCCCAATAGAAGACTTTGTATGGCAGCAACTAATATGGCAGCAGTAGATGAAAACACACCCAAAACCTCATATTACGGGGACAATAATCAACCCACTCTCCCAGTAAACACATCGCCGCCAACTACAAATCAAAAACATCCCAGCAAAAATAATAGGTACAATGACTTAGACGTAGGCCCCTTCTACGTGTTTGTCGAAAGCATAGACAAAAACGTAGGTATGCTCCACCCAATGGCATTCGGAAAGTTAATATTTCAGTACAATGCTCAAATCAAGCAAGAAGTAGTAAACATTAGTTCACTAGGAAAAAATAGACTCAGAATCGAAATGAAAACAGCAGCAGCAGCAAATCTACTGGTTGAATTACCCGTAATGACATCAAAAAATTTGGAAGCCTACATTCCGAATTTTCTTATTCATAAACTTGGAATTATCAGAAACGTGGATACTTCTCTGAGCGAAAGGGAAATTAAGGAGGAAATTCATTCTGTTTATCCTGTAATATCAGTCAAACGCTTTACCAAGAAACACAGCCACCAGGAAAGCGAAGAACGCGCACCTATTCCTGTTTGTTTATTATCTTTCCGAGCGCAATACCTACCACCCTATGTATCTATTCTGGGGACACGTTGCCCAGTCGAGCCCTATATATCACCAGTGATTATGTGTAAAAAGTGTTTGCGGTTTGGTCACAAGATACAGAATTGCCGGAGCCACGTTAGATGTAACAGGTGCGGAGGACCTCATTCTATGGAAGTCTGCTCCGAAACTACCGCCCCTAGATGTGCAAATTGCCAAGGCCCTCACTACGCCTCAGACAAAGCATGCCCAGTCTTACAACAACAACAACAGTCAAAATACGACGCAGCACATAACAGCCCAGGACCGCGAGCAGTTTCCGCGCCAACACATCACAACTACGCACATATAGCTACAACACCCCCCTCGTTGCAGTCCGATAGAGAATTTCCTCCTCTATCTCCGAGGGCAATACCTCAACAGCAAGAACACGCGAGTCAAGAAAAGAGACGACGAAGTCAGAGAATACAACAACAACAAACTCCAGGCTCAACCATTCCCACACACATTCCAATAGTACCATCTCCCGACAGCCCCGCACATGTTAGGGCCGACAGACTTCCTCCTACCCCACCCACCAACCCAAATCGTCCCCCTCCCTCAACAGCATGGCAGCAGAAGGCATATATATCACCACAACCCCCCATCACTCCAATGACCCAAAACCCGTATCCACCTCAGTACCATAATACAACTCATCCCTCAAGGCACGAAATAATAATTGACCAAATCATGAAGATAATCATACACATCGTCACGGGAGCACTCTCATCGCCTGATCGACCACTACCCATGGAGACCATTCACCAACTCTTATCAAACTTACTTGCAACAAATGGCGGATTTTAAGATCTTACAGTGGAATGCCCGATCAGCCGTAGCAAATAAAGAAACATTACAACAAGAACTAGCGTCGCAAAAGATATCAGTTGCGGCCCTCAGTGAAACCTGGTTTCACAAAGCCGCGTACTTCCGGGGATACTCCTATCGAGCGATCCACTTAGATTTAACTAACATCCATCATTTCCAAGCCATCGCAGCCCAGATCGCACTACCAAATTATAACCTCACGATCATCTCTATCTACCGTCCACCACGTTCTAGGATTGATCCATAGGAATGGCACCACTTATTCAAACAGCTGGAACAACTGTACATCCTCTGCGGCGACTTCAATGCACATAGCAGATGTTGGGGATGCGAATTTGAGGACCATCCGGGCAAAGTAGTAAAAGAACTACTGGATGAACATAACCTGATCTTTCTCAATGACGGTACACCTACATTAATACCAAGGCCAGGATACAGGCCCACGGCGGTGGACTTAACGCTAACCTCTCCATCTATAGCAACAGATTTCCATTGGTGTACTCTTCCCTACCCTTTGGGGTCGGATCACTTTGCCATTATCATCTCCTATCTTGCCCCAATAAGACAGACGATAACCGAACCCAAAAGCAAATGGAACATACGCAAAGCAGATTGGTGTCGCTACGCACAAATCGTAGACGCACTATTCCACACGTGTACTCAGAACGCATCACCAGTAGAAAACTATAACTCCTTCATCTCTTTAATCGAATACGCAGCGGCATTAACAATTCCAGAACGCCATACATATGCGACGAAGACAACACCACCTACACCATGGTGGACCCCAGAATCATCTAAAATGATCGCCAGAAGACGACTATCATTCAAAAACTACAAACAGCAATCTACATGGGAATCCTATAGGGAATACAAGAAAACCGACGCAAAAGTTAAGCGTTTCCTTAAACAGCAGAAACGTAACAGTTGGAGAACGTATTGTTCCAAAATTTCCAAAGATACCCCAATAAGTGAAGTATGGACAATGATCAGGAAAATGAAAAAGAAACCAGCTCCCTCATCAACAATCACCTGTGAAGCGGAAGACATCGCCACGGTACTTGCACCTCCAACAGTCACCTTACCTCCATTCGAGAATATGATCGGGCCAGAAGTACAGGACAGCGCACAAAAAATATTTCAAAGACCCTTTTCGCTAAGCGAACTAGATAGAGCGCTAGATCCATGCAGGGACACCGCCCCGGGATATGACAACATACACTACGCCATGTTGCGACATTTACCCCCAAGAGCAAAAATCCATCTGCTACAGATGATTCAACAACTGTGGTCAGTAGACAAACTACCGGATACTTGAACAACACATGTGATCGTTCCAATTCTGAAACCAGGAAAGGATCCCACGGAGCCTCTATCGTACCGTCCAATTGTGTTACTATCTTGCGTATACAAGACAGCGGAACGACTTTGGAAACATCGCATGGAATGGTGGCTGGAACACTCCAGACTACTACCAGAATCACAGTTCGGCTTTCGGAAATCTCGCAGTACCATGGACAGCCTAGCGATACTGACTGCAGACATCGAACGCACAATTAATAATCACGGATACCTGCTTGGACTATTTCTGGACATTTCTACTGCATACGACAACGTACAGCTGCCTATCCTTATGAGGAAACTACAAAAGATGGGCTTCCCAACACTTCTACTCAAAGGAATATACGCTTCTCTCCGTCAACGCACGATATATATCCGTACGAAAAATAACTCATTATGTGGACCTTTCACGGTAAACCGAGGTATACCGCAGGGATCTATACTCAGCCCTTTACTATATATCATATACACCAGAGAACTAGAAACAATATTGGGACCACAGATCAAGACCTTACAATACGCTGACGACGTTTGTGTATATGTCTACTCCACGTGCTTTTGGATGGTACTTAAGTGGATCACGGATGCAGTAACCAAATTAACTAACTGGTTACATGAACATGGTCTGACCTTATCACCTCAAAAGTCTTCAGTAGTGATATTTACCCGTAAACGGAACCCACACCCTCTAGACCACATACGCCTGGGCGACTGTATTTTCCCAGTACGCGCAACTGTTAAGTTCCTTGCTGTAATTTTTGACAGCAAGCTCTCCTGGATTGCACACGTGGACCATATAACTACCAGAACCAGCAGCGCCCTGAACATTCTCCGCGCAGTAGCTCACACCTGGTGGGGAGCAGATCCCGCAACCTGTCTTCTGTTATATAGGTCATTGATAAGATCGCGCATAGATTATGGAAGCATCGTTTATGGAAATGCTCCGCAACAACATCTACGTAAAATAGACCAGCTACAGTACCGCGCTCTCCGCACCTGCGTAGGAGCCATGAAAAGTTCGCCCACAAACGCTCTCCTCATCGAAACCACAGAAATGCCACTAGAACTCCGTCGGCAATATCTCGCAGAGAAATATTTACTCCAACGACTCTCCTTCACACAACATCCCCTAATATCAAAACTGAAAATCCTAAGCAATAGTATGGGACCGTTCGAAGAAAAACGCCCTCCACGATGCCCGCTCTTGGTTTACAGCTATTATAAACTAAGATTCACAGCGCCGCTAATAACAAAGGGGCCTGTTCTGCCAGTATTCACGAAATCCTGCGAATGCTCTATTCCAACATTGCAAACATACATCCTACCATCCCAACTCAATCAGAAAACTGCTTCACGACTACTATCAACTTTTTGGGGGGACTACACCCAGATTTACACGGATGGATCCAAATCAGAACATAGTGCAGGATTCGCTTATTACTGCCCCGCCACCAACCACGGAGCTTTCTTCGCACTACCACAAGAAACTTCAAACTATACGGCCGAAATTCTAGCCATCAAGGAAGCCATCCAGTACGGATTAGTAAAAAACTTCAAGAAAATACTTATCTTAACGGACTCCAAAAGTACACTTCAGCGACTCCAGAACCCTAAGTGGAACCTCAGCAGCAACACATACATCATGGACATTATTGAGATGACAGTTTCAACGCAAAAACAAGACATCAGATTCATGTGGGTAAAAGGTCACTCCGGCATCATTTATAACGAACTAGCAGACTCTCTAGCCAAACGTGGAGCCGTGGAAGGTACGCTCCTTGCTCTGCCGTTACCGTATACAGACTTCCTCCCCCGGGTGAAACAAAAAATAAAACAGGATTTTCAAGAATTTTGGACAAAAACTGGACAACTTAGAGGAAACCTACGCGGCCATCCAACCATCCGTCCCAAAACAAGTCTGGTATAAAAACTTCCACGCGAAAAGACAATTCCTGACATCACTAATTCGGATGAGATTAGGTCATTGCGCCGTCCCCAGCCATCTCCATAGAGTGGGGGTCATGGAATCACCACTGTGCGACGCAGACAAGGAAGAAGAGGCAGACTTAAATCATGTATTCTTCAGGTGCAGGAAATACTCCACCTACAACAAAAATCTGATAACCAATTTACTATCGCTACAGGTACCTCTACCGACATCGATCCCAACCCTCCTCGCGACGAGCCACCCGAAGATATATAGAAGCCTGATAAATTTCTTACGCGAAGCGCAAATCAACATCTAGACGAAACCAATACAAACACATGGACAAAACGTACCAAAACTTTATAGTTAAAATTCCATATGTAAAATTATAATAAATAACCAACATGTATAATATGTAATATTTTAAATATGAATGATAGGTAAATATGTAAGTAATGGGTAAATAATAAGAAAATATCTAAATTATATGTAAATATGCAAACTATATTTAAACAATGTAAAATATGTCAAATATGAAAGATACTTAAAATGTAATATGTAAAATGTAGTAGGAGGGCTGGTGTAATGGTTATGCGACCAAAAACCAAATAAATTAAAAAAAAACAAACTATAATGCATTCAGTATTTTAAGCACATATGTAACCCCCCAGTTAGTTTCCTGAAAAAAATCGGTTCCTTTCAAGTTTGAAAAGCGATCATCAATTTTTTTCAAAATACAGATATGAAAATATTAAAAGCTCAACTACGTATGAAGTTAGCCTATGGCAGTAACGGTAAGACTGATAGCTTTGCTTTTTCTAAGGCCTAGTAGAAAATGCAGCGGTAGCTCCCATCGCGAATAAAATTAAAACGCCGGTTCAAATTCCCGTCGGTTGTCAGATTTCGGTTTTCAAATTTTCTCAAAATATTTCCAAGTTAATGCCAGGATAATATTCCAAAAGGTAATGCTCAAATTACTTTCCATTCTCTGTCCCCAATTCTCCCCTATATTTAATTACATCGACTGCAGTGAGTATATAGCCCCAAGTATTACAAATGGTTAGCATATAAAAAGGAGTTCTTATGTGCAGTTTGCAGAGGGGAAAATATATTCCCAAAATACTATCAAAACTCCAAACGAAATTTGTGTCTCCAATGAGCTCTAAGTCGACAAGAAGTAAAGCCAAAATAAAAAAAATAGTGCAGATAGCCCTGGTTTCTCACGAATAAATGGTTCTACTCCTGTATAATTCTTTCTTGTGTTTGACAGCAGTCCCAGGTTGCAATATGCACAGAGTAGTTGAAGGGGGATGTATAATATCGCATGCCTTAAAAGTCTGATAATTTCCCTGTTCTGTGGGCCTTCGGAATTGTCATGCATGTTAGCAAACCAGTGCCGTTGACACATTCACAAATTCCTTCACTACAATCCTGCCCAAGACACTTAAGCAGGCCATAGCAGTGTAGGGTTATAACATTGGCATCCCATTGTAAGGCTCGCCGATTTGAGTCCGTTCTTCGAAATGAATGGTTTTAAATGAGTGTAGAGTTTCTCTTGTATTGGCTTCACTATAGTATACCACATTACTTCAGCGAAGCCTGTCACAATAGTAAGAAAAATATAAACTGGAGCAAGCTAAATGATCGCACACACTGAAGCTCATAAAATATTCAAACAAGCAGAAAGAGACAGATAAATTTTTCATAAGGCGCACTTCCACTTTTTAAGACGAAATATTAATAAACTCGTTTTGTAATCTAATATCACGAGGAGAACTTTACAAGATTCTGTGAGAGCATTGTAAGGTAGAAATCCACAAGGAATAATTTTAGAAATTTTTAATGACTAATACATATTAGTTCAATGTTATATTTCAACACTTTCGTCGCTCTAACTATGCCCACGAAACTTTAACAATACTTTCTATCAAGTTGTTGCTGTTACGTTCGGCAAATGGCTGTCACTGTGCTCATTATTCGAAAAGGGACATATTTCAAGTATGGATGACCATATTCATTCGCCTTATTAGAGCTAGTCTACTTAACAAATATTCTTTGATTCGTTGTAAATAAGCACTTCCCCGAAACAGTTTTTATAATGATTATTTCCTCCCTGCTTCTGAACTGCGATTTCCTCGAGTCAGTCGGAAAATTTCTTCTTCGTTAATAGCCACGCGTAGTCTTAAAGAGATCACATCCTATACAAGCAGCTGAAATTATACACCCTTCCCTATGTGCTAAATAACATCACTACAGTCCGCCTACATTCCAAATTTCTTTCTTAATATCCTTACACTCATTTTAGCACTCAGTTATGTTACTAACTAACAAAAAACAAAGAATATATTTAATCAGATGGGGTGCATCTGTGAGACATTCACCTTTTGGTTCAAAAATTTTTTTTTTTTTTTTGTGGCATACTACCCGATAGTTATTTATCCGGCTAAGACTTTTTATGTGATCATTCTGTGTATCGCGTATTTCCAACATGTTTTTGCATGTAGAAGCGAAAAATGACACAAAACATACACAATACTTACTTTAAACCCATGACCCTGACCGACCTCGCACGGGTGAACGGGAGTTCAAATAGCGCCAATGCCTCGCATTCGGAAAGACACAGGTTGAAATTTTCATCTACCCCTCCAGATTTTGGTTTTTCATGGTTAATCAAAATCTCTGGCAGAATACCGGGTGGTTCCGTAACAAGGGCTGAATTCCTTCCAGATCCTTGCTCCCAGTCCTTAACTTAGCTTATTATTTCGACGTCGATAAGCCTTAATGAAGAATTAAAACCGACCCAGCGACTCTCCGCATGTGGAACTGGCAACGTGATGCCGCTGCTACGGATGCCGGCAGGTGAGTGAGATAGATCTAAAAAGAAAAAGGTCCAAAACACACCACAGAGAAGTAATTATTTTTATTTGAGTAATTTCTTATGATGAAACCATGCTGAAAAGTGCTTTTGTTTAGACGTGATGGATATTTCCAAGATCAAGCTAATTGTTTATTGCATTTGGCTTTTAACTTCTCGAATTCATTAGAGGCAGGAAAGGAATGGGGACAAGGAATGGGTAGGGATTAGGCCATGGTCTTTGAACGAACCATCACTGTCTAGAGTCATGTAGTGAAAGCGTGGAAAACCTAAATATGTATGGTGGGATGGAGATCCGAATCGACGTCCTCCCGAAATGTCCGACAAGGTTTGAATATGCGTCCTCCCGAATGTCAGGCATTAGCGTATCCTGTTACGCATCGTGCATGACAGACAAGAAGTAATTCTGGACACAAAACTTTAAAGAAGTATCAATGTTATTTGAAAACAAAGGGAGATATGAAATATTTCTTACTTGCATTCTTTCAGCTCTAAATCTGAGACAGATCTACTGTTATTCATTATTATTTTTACCATTGAAATTGATGATGCCGCGATCAAGTGAAGCTTACCTTCCAAATAAGTTATGGTGAAAACATAATTAATATGTAATTTTTCCGAACATTTGAGAGAAAATAATTAATTTATATTTCGTGATTTACTTCACATTTACGTACTTCCGTAAAAGCAGTTTCAACTTACGCTCAAATTGTTCGTGTACTTGTGGCACATGCTTCTATAATTGTGCAGGGCTACAATGTGTGACGTAGTACGTTCAAATTCTCTTATTGGTTTTACACATTTTTATCTGTGCGCAATTTAGCGAATTTTTTCAGTGGTCGTCATGTAACTGCGTTTGCTAGCAAAACAACAACAACAACAAAATAGAATGGCTATGAAAAAAGCGGTATCATTGCTCTAAAATCAATGGATTCCGTTATTTCAATAATTACTCTGAATAAAATGGGGATATTCGTTATCATTTTAACTGAAGAACTCCGAACTTCGTCTATGAGCATCTGCAACTGTTTGCGCACGGGTTCATTTTTTTAGTCTTGCGTAAAGTTCTGGGCATGGAAGGCCTATTTTATCATTAATTTATTATCTCCTACTAGTTATGCTGCCCCATGAGGAAGTCGCGTCTAGATCGAAGCATAACCGAAAGGCCAGGAGTCTCGCGAATTCTGTCCCCGACTGTACATGACGTGCACAAATTATCGTAGCGATGTTTACTAATGATTCCCATTGCTTTACACAAAGTTGAAATTTTCATTAATTTGTAGATGTATGCAACATGTCCAGAAGTCACGGAACGGCGCAATGGTGCATTAAGATACTGAGCGATGAATTTTTCTCAGCCTTAGACCGAAACCTATGTATTAATGGAGACCATAGTAATTAAGAACATCCAGAACCTTCTTCTCAATTGTGATCATAAGATTGTTAACAGTACCACCGGGGCTGGCTTTGTGGTCCTGCAATAGCGAAAGATCTGCTAGATGGTTATGTATTTTTAAGGAAATTGTTAGATTTTCTTCAAGACTATGAGGAAGTGTAGTATTTGGAAGGGATGCTGTGCCAAATTTCAGTGTCATTTTGAAGAACCATCCCGTAACGACACATGCCAAACTAACAGCACTGAAGTAACTAATATGTTTTGTGGCTCTGAAACATAGACCATGAAGGCAGAGAACTGTAGATGAGAGATGCTTTTGAGATGTGGATATACAGAAGAATACTCCGACTGGCGTGAGTGTAGAAAAGAACCAACGCGTCTGTTTTGGGTTATGGCTTTACGTCTCGCCGACGTCGAGTTCATTAGAGGTGGGGGAGGGGAGAGGGGAGGGGGGGGGAAAGGGAAGGAACTGGAAGGAGAAGTGGTCGCCCACCATATGCTACCAGCACATTTCTTTGATCACATTGTTCGAAGACAAGGAGACAATCTGTAAAAAAACATCATCCAGGGATAAGTAGGAGGTCGGCAATCACTTGTTAGATGTCCAGTGCAATGGCTGGACCATATTTTAAAAACACAAACTGAACTAAAGCGTAACTATCCAGGGGAACAAAAGATCGAATCTGTTTGAAAGAGAATGCGCAGCGGGTCACTTGATGGATCACATACTTTCATTCCTGAAAGGCTGACGGCGGAAGATATTAACAAGAGGTCTGCACCCATTTTATAAGTTTTATATGTTTTATCCAGGTAGTGAACCGAATACCGAAATAATTTAAATTCCATTATTGATGTTAATAAGCCAGATATTTCAAGGTTTCGTTTTCGTTGCTGAATATGTCTACTCTGACAGCGTCTACATTTGAGTCATCAATTTCATGGTGGCCGAAACCATTGATCGGATATATTGGCTGAGCCTCTCAGCTACTGAAAATTAAACATTGGCTAATGCCTTGACCAGTACTTTTTTATATTGCGCCAATACGTGCGAATTTTGACGTAAAATGCAGGAAACAAACAGATGAAAGGGTTATAACAAACAGATGAAGGAGTTATAATCATTGTTTTTAGCACTGATTACTTCAACCGTTCATGTGGCAGATGATCATCGATACCACATTTAAAATTTTTCTATGTAGACGTCAATAGAAATTAACTGAATGAGGGTTTTAAACTGTTTCGTACTTGGAATTCATGTCGTGTCGTTACATCCGAACACACATAGATTCGGAGTCTCCCAGTTTTAGAAACACCTGATTATTTTCTTTTATTTATATCATTTGATATCATGAACCATTCTAGAGATGGGTCGTTCGCGAGTGAACCAGTTCTTTTGAAAGCGCGAGTGAGCAGTCGCTCAGTAGAAGCGATCGATAGTTCTTCTTCGAAGCCGTAACGACGGTGGTGTGTCGGACTCAATTGAGCGTGCGCCAACAATAAGTCGGTTTAGGCTTAGCCACTCTCGCCCGACCCATCTTTGTTCTTAGATCCGCTCTGAAAAAAAATAAGAAATCCCGAAGATCGGGAAGAGCTAGTTCGTTCGCGTCGTTCTCGGATTCCATCGCCCAGCACAGCGCGGAGCAGTGCCACTGGGCAGTTAGTTGTTTCGAATCTGACGTCCCGCTCCGCTTCTCTTTGTGTATTTCGACTACAAGCGTGCCTTGTGAAAGATTATTTACAAAATCTGGACAAATTTGCACTGAAAAAAGAAGTAGGCTGTTGAATGACAAAATAAATACAATTTTGTTTGTAAACAGTAACCTTCATTTCATTTCAAGCAAAAAGTTCTTTAAAATTGATTGTACTTGATGTTTGTAAATAAATTAATGTAAAACTAATTCTCCTCAAACTATTTCTCAAAGATTCCCAACAATCCGAACAATATTTCATTGACGCTCTGAAAGGACTTTTCTGCGTGAAAGTAATCCGATACTACAGCTCAAAATATTAGTGTTCACTATTAGCTCTAGTTCACAATGAAAAATGAAATAGAAACGCAGTTATCTGAACTAAATACACCAGTGTAGACAATCTTGCAAGTTTATCATGTTTTCGTTCTGCCGTTTAATAGTATTGCGGCAGATTTCCTACTATGACGTTAGCTTCAACGTTACCCGGAATTCATCTGATGCGAGTGCGTTTGCAATAACCTTTTAACTTCATAGGCCATGGGCCAAAAGGTCTCGGGCGAAGGTCAAAGGTAAAAGTCAAAATGTAAAGATCAACTTAAAAGGTTATACTGCTCAAAACAAAATAGACAACTAATTCACAACTTCCAGATTTAATTATATGTTGCATCTCGTTAGCTTTATCTTGGTCAGGATGTCAGTACAAATCCCAAAGACTTGTTCCAAGTTTAACAGCAAATTCGTAGCCGAGAAGTGACTGCACCAAGGCCAGAGAAATGGTATGTTGACGTTGCTATTCGTAGAAACAAACACTGGATACTTAGCATTGCCTTTCAACAGAATTTCGTGTATTCCATTAGACCTCGTGTATAGCGTTCGCAAACACAGCATACTGCCAGTAGAGGCTCTGCGATTACACCGAAACATTGATTATTCCAGTTAGATTGAGCAGGAATTTAGACACTTTGTCAATTTTAGGAATATTAAAAATGCATACTTCACAGTAAAACTGTTAGTTGTAAGCTTCTCGCAATATCCTAGTTATTTCTTGTTTTGACAGGTTAGGTGAAACGGTTGGGGGTCAATGTCATGTTCATAGGTCATAAGTCAGGTCAGTGTCGAGATAGTCAAAACTCACAGGACACTCACATACTCAGCAATTTAGCTAAGCAATGCTCTAATTACAATTTTTACGAATCACTTTCAGTTCCTTGGAATCAAAGTGCTGGTGCAACGCTTCCACGGAAATGGTACTATTCCGTCACATGCCCCTGTCTACCTTCTTCCAGTTCGAGGAGAGCAGATGGAATGGGTAGCTACGGGGTAATCATTTATAAGAAAAGCTGAAAGGGGGAGGTTTAATTATTTAGCATCTGCTTAGCTTCGGACACTGACTGGGTTAGTATCTATGACTGACATAACACTTCACGGTTTCTTGTATTTAGTATATCTAGATTCGAGCCACTTAGATTGGCTGCCACCTTCATAAGAAGGAAAAGGTTACAAGGAAATCATAAAAGGTCACTGGTGTTCACTAATTACAGAAAGAAAAATAAATCATTAGAAAATTTGATTAGATTATAAAGTTTTAGTTCATGGTTCTGATTCAGTCACAGAGTCAATTCTTTGAATCGGCTTCGATTACTCTAAAAAATAGCTGGTTCTACTGACGACAACAATCTCACGGTACAACCAAGAGTAAACCCCTGTTTAAATAGATAAGTTCACAGAATTTACGGCATATTCAATTTAACTTGAAGCTTCTAAAAGTTCTCAAAATTAAAGTCAGAATTAGCAAATCACTTCGCTTCCTATCTTCAGAAATTTAAGCCTAACATCTCGCGTGTATCCACATGGTTCTCGAAACCGGTACTGCTTCAGTCGCTGCTAGTTTCTCATAGTATTCCTATGCGCACACACAACACCACCAGCCAAAGATCTACCTTACAATGAGCCATCAATCGTCTGCTTTTCTCAGAACGAGTCCAAAAGTATATCTGAATTTCTTTGTCCTTCTACTGAATATTTCAAACTTCTTGACTTTATTAAACTATCTTATAAATTACTTTATGTATTTAGAACCTTCCGAATCCTACAAATGTTCCCTAATTTAAACTCTCTTTCCCTAGTTTGACTTCGTTGGTGGTCTCCCGTTGGTATGGTAGGTAACCTGTTCATTATATTGCAAGTTTGAATTTCTTATTAATTATTCTGAAACTTTACCAATTTTTAGGTACGAGGTTTATAAACATTTTCTCCCTATGTGACTTTTCCCAAATGCTTTTCCTTAAAATAACTTCTGAAGTCGGCACATGATTTAAACCTATGATTTTGTTTTTCTTAATTATTGTTTTATGCGAACAGACCTATGCAGATCACGCAAAACGCAATCATTTTTTGTCTGAGTTTCTTTTGCCATTCCAGTATTCTCACAACAGTTTACTGAAGGCAAGTTTTGTCTCTTCTGTCCGTGTTGTGCCGGTCTTCTTGACTTTGGTTTTTGGCATGACTATCCAGCCGTGTATTTTTTGTCTGAAGATTTTGCGATCTAGGATTTCCAAACTCTTGATTTAGCTTTTTCCAGGTCTTTTCTTACTTGATCGAACCAGCTGTTAGGCATTTTTAATGGCTGCATGAGTTTGAATATCCGCTTAGTTAATCTGTTATCTGGCATCCTGTGGATGTGACCGTTAAATTTTAGTCTACGTTTCTGATGTCGTTTTCTATGTTTGAATGCGACTCTACTGTTTTTGTTTGACATTAGTCTGTAGCCTTCTTCTGTTTTGGTTGGTCCAATAGTTTTCCTGATTATTCTTCGTTCTTCTTTTTGGATGTTCTCGATGTCTCTCTTAGAGTTTGTGTGAGTGTTTTTTTCTTAATTATTAACCATAGCTAGTACTTTTACTTGCACATTATTTCTCGTATCCTACTCTATCTTATTTCATTCCTGTTTTGTGTATTACATTCGTTTATTCATATTAAATTGTAAACTTAAAGTAAACAATTAATATAAGCCTTTGTCTTGGGCCAATTAACTCGCAAATCATCATTTTAAAATTATTTGATTGTTATGTTTCATTTCCTATTCTATATATTCTATATATTTTAAATGAACAAAATTATTTGATTTAGTCATCTTATTTTTTGAACTTTCTAGTTTTATTTAAATGTTATTTCACTCTGCTCCGCGCTGTATTTCGTTTCATGCTCCACAGTAACCTTCGAAAATCATTAATATGTTTCGATTTCTTTATCCTTCTGTAAAAAAAATGATATTAGTTCTTTCTATTGCCTAATTTTACTATCTTATTTTCACCTTTTCGTTTTACTAGTGTTTCTTAAAACGTACAATGCCTTCCATTGCCGTACTTAAAATTCTTACTAATCTGCTTTTAAGATGGTTTGGAGGTTCAAAGTTTTTGTTATGTCAATTTTAAGGCCTTCTTCAAAGTTATTATGCCAATCCATTAACCCAGCCTGGTTTATTTACGTTTTGTTTACCTTTTCTAAACTGTTTTGATTACCGACGCAATACCACTGTAAGCTTTTCTTCATGCCTAGAAAAATATTCCATTTCAACCCCTTTCTCCGGCAGTTACCAACTTTTACATAGAATATTTTGAGGATCAAGTGCTCAAAAACAGCCAACCTGTTTCTATCGGTACTTTGTATGGTCGCATGGGACCGATAGTGTAGTTCAGGCCAATTTTTCTGGCTAACGGGTCTCTTTGTGAAGCTGAAGCCGATCCTTTTAAAATTATTAAGCCGGGACCACACGCTTGCCAAACCTCGTCAAACTGTCACCAATTGAAATGTGTTGACAGGGCGCTTGGCTTGGCTTGAGTAGGCTTGCTGGCACTTGTGGCTGATCCGACCGAGTGTCGGTTTTTTGGCACAAATCAAAGGCGTTTGCGGCAAGTGCTTGCGAAGCGGCTACACGTTTGTATTGTTTGTGTCCTGGCGGAGGAAAAAACGTACGTTTCTTTTTGTTGTGTAAAAGTGCTGCAAGAGAATTTAATAACTTGTCCAACCAGGATAGTTTAAAATGCTGCCAAGTAGAATTCTACAAAGACCATAAAAAAGTACTACTGATAATTTAAATCTGAAATGTACGGTAGTGGATACACCTAGAATATCAGACCATACTCTAATCATTATCACAGGGATGTTTAAAAATAATATTAAAGGGAGAGGCAATGTACTAGTTAAGGGTAGGATTGAGTAAAAGAAACTAATAAAAATAATTAGAGATAAAATAGGTAACAGTTAATATTTGTGATTATTCACACATAGGGGAAAAATATGTTGAATTAAGAGAGAATATAATCCAGAGTATACAAGAAGCTAGAAATTTAGATTTATTGGTGAGGAATTTACCATGTCCTTGGTTTTCAAAGAAAATCAAAGAAGTCAGGATTCAAAGGGATATAGCTTATAAAAACTTTCTCTTATTAAAAGAAATTGAAGAAGCAACTGTAGATAGAGATGAGGCATGGAATGAGTATAAACAATATAGGAATAATTTTGTTAAGTTATGGAGGGAAAGTAACCAACAGTTTTATGAGGAAGAATTTACATGATATAAAAATGGACCAACAAAATTATGCAAACGCTTAAAAACTTTGTATAAAACCAGAGATAGGGTATTAAAATATGTAATATTCGGCAAAGATTATGTATTTAATTCGAATGAAATAGCAAATAGATTAAATGACTTCTATATTGAAAGTATTGAGGAGTTAATAGAAAATATCTCCAAAACAGATGAATATGTAATAAAACCCAAGATTGATAATAACCGTAGCAAATTTCATGAAGTGACGGAGGAAAAAATTGGTGTTGTAGTTCGAAAATTAAGAAATATCATGGGTTCTGATGGAGTAAGCAGTGAGGTATTAAGAAGGGTGTGGCATTTGGTAGGAAGTACAGTAACTAGTATAACACTGGGTAACAGCCAAAAAATCGTCCGGGGTTTCGCAGCTGAATTAGACTAAATTCGATGCCCTGAGTTCGAAAATGACCTTGGTTTGCTCAATTAGGTCACTTTTTGAGATACAGCCATAAACCTGCCTGACGGGCTATACATACATATGCTAATATCACGGGTTTTGAGTTCAGTCATTTCTCTAAATTCGCTGCCTAAAAATTAGCAGGAAAATAATCACAATTATTAGTAATATTATATTATTTTTTATTACTTTCAGATGGCCTCGGCGCGACGTTCATGCAGGAATAATCCGGACGCTTTCTGCTACATCTGCGGAGAATACACGCTGTCAGCAGACCGGAAAGAACCTCACAAGATTTGTGAAGCACGCATACCAGGCTTACTAGGTGCCCAAGATAGGTGACCAAGATAAGTCGTGGGCACCGCACATGGTGTGCAAGACGTGCGTGGAATACCTCAGGCGATAGACTAAGGGCGCCAAAAATTCACTGAAGTTTGGGATACCGATGGTTTGGAGGGAGCCGTTTGACCATGCATCGGATTGTTACTTCTGCGCCATCAATAATACTGGCATCAACCGGAAGAATCGGCACAGCCTCCAGTACCCCCGACCTTCCATCTGCCCACCGTCCAGTTGCTCTTTTTTTTTTTTTTTTTTTTTGCTGTCGTCAGTCTTCAGACTGGTTTGATGCAATCCTCCATCCCTTCTATCCTGTGCTAACCTCTTCGTTTCTACATACCCCTTACAATCCACGTCCTCATATATCTGCTTCATATATTCTAATCTCTGTCTACCTCTACAGTTCTTACCTTCGACTGTTCCCTCCACTAACAAATTAACCAATCCAGCATGTCTCAAAATATGACCTAAAAGCCTGTCTCTTCTTCCTGTAAGCTTCTTCCATAAACTTCTTTCTCACCCATCATTTCCATAAACTCGTTCATTTCTTACTTTGTCTGTCCACCTAATTTTTAGCATTCTTCTGTAGCACCACATTTCAAATGCTTCAAGTTTCTTTCTTTCCGGTATTCCTAAAGTCCATGTTTCGCTACCGTAAAGTGCTGTGCTCCACACATAGAGTTTTAAAAAGTTCTTTCTAATTCCTAGATCAATATTTGAAACTAAAAGGTTTCTCTTTTTCATGAAGGCTCTTTTAGCTAGTGCTATTCTGCTTTTAACATCATTCCTGCTTCGGCCATCGGTTGTAATTTTGCTTCCCAAGTAACAGAACTCGCTTACTTCTCCTATTGCATCCGATCCTATTTTTATATTTAATCTGCTACTATTGGTATCATTTCTGCTACATTTCATCACTTTTGTCTTACTTTGATTTATATTCAGTCCAAAATCTTCCTTCAGTATTTGTTCATGCCATTCAATAACTTCTCAATATCCTCAGCCCTCTCTGCTAACAAGACAATGTCATCAGCAAATCGTAGCATACTGATTTTTTCTCCCTGAAAACTTATGCCACATGGAAATTTTTCTTTGACTTTACTTATCATTGCTTCTTCTACATACAAGTTGAATATTAACGGGGATAGACTACAACCTTGTCTCACACCCTTTTTAACCTGATGCATGTCTCTCGTGATTCTCTACTTTTATTATAGCCACTTGATTCTTATATAGTTTATAGAGTATTCTTCTATCTCGATACTTTAGACCTGACTTCTTTAAAATTTTGAACATCCTTGTCCCACCTAACATTATCAAAAGCTTTTTCTAAATCAACAAATGCCATAAAAGTATCTTTGTTTTTCTTGATCCGCCCTTCAAGTATTAATCTTAAAGACAGAATTGCTTCCCTTATGCCGCGATTTTTCCTAAACCCAAACTGATCTTCACCTACTATCTCTTCTACTACCCTTTCCATCCTTCTGTATATTATTCTGGTCAGTAATTTTTGAAGCATGTGATGTTAGACTAATGGTGCGATAATTCTCACATTTGTCGGCTTGTGCTTTCTTTGGAAGTGTGAAGATGATATTTTTATTAAAATCAGTTGGAATTTCTCCTGTTTCATAACTTTTTGATATCAGCTTGAATAATCTTTCGATTCCTTCCTCTCCTAGGGATTTAAGAAGTTCTGCAGGGATCTCATCAATTCCAACTGCCCTTATTTGCTTTCAAGTCATTCAGAGCTTTATTAAATTCTGTCCTCAAACAGGATCTCCTAAGTCATCCATGTCGACATCGCCTTCCTTTTCCAATACACTATTGTTCAAGTCGTCCCCATCATACAGTTTCTCAATGTATTCCTTCCATCTGTTAGCTCTATCTTCTGAGCTTAAAGAGGTTTCCCATCGGCAGCTTTAATGTTCATACCTCTTTTCTTCATTTCTCCAAAATTCTGTTTGATCTTTCTATAGGCAACATCTACTTTTCCTACGACCATTTCCTTTCTACTTCTTCACACTTTTCTTGTAGCCATTTTTCTTTTGCTATTTTGCATTTCCTATTTATTTGATTCTAAATTGCCTGTACTGCTCTCTTTCCTGCTTCATCCTGAGCATTTTTGTACCTTCTCCTCTGATCCAATCAGCTCCAAAATTTCTTCTGTGAATCCAAGGTTTTCGGGCAGATTGTTCCCTAAAGCCTAATGGTTTCTTTACCAGCTTTCATTATTTCGGTCTTTAATGCATTCCATTCGTCCTCGGTTGAGCTCCTTTCAAGATACTTCTTAGACCTAAGTCTACCATTTCTGCAAATTTTTCTCTTGTGCTAGATTGTTTCAGTTTATTCACTTCCAGATCTGTTCTGCTTATAGCTGCTTCCTTATTCGCTTAAATTTCAGCCTGCACTTCATTATTATCAAATTATGGTCAGAGTCTATGTCTGCTCCTGGGTACGCTTTACAGTCTAGAACTTGATTCCTGAATCTCTGTTTGACCTGATATAATCTAGCTGATATCTGCCTGTATCCTCAGGACGTTTCCAGGTGTATATTCTTCTTGCATGGTTCTTAAACAGTGTGTTTCGCCACTACTAGCTTATATCTTTCACAAAATTCTAGCAACCTGCTTCCTCGCTCATTTCTTTCTCCTAGACCAAAACTTCCTACAGTATTCCCCTCTTTTCCTTCTCCCACTATTGCATTCCAATCACCCATGATTATTAGATTTTCCTCCCCTTCACATATTGGATTAATTCTTCAATTTCAGCGTATATTTTTTCTATTTCTTCGTCATCTTCCTGTGACGTTGGCATATACACTTGTACTAAGTGGTTGGGACGGGCTTAGTTTCTAACCTCATCAAAATAATCCTGTCACTAAACTGTTCATAATAACTCACCCGTTTCCCTACTTTCTTGTTCATTACAAATCCTACACCAGTGACTCCATTGACAGCTTGTGTGCTAATTATCCTGTGTTCCCCAGACCAGAAATCCTGTGCGTCCTTCCATTTAATCTCACTAATCCCAACAACATCTAACTTAAGTTGTTCCATCTCCCTTTTTAAGTTTTCTAACCTACCTGCCCTATTCAGACTTCTAACATTCCACGCTCCGACTCGTAGAATGTTTCTATCCATTCTGATGACTCCTCCCTGAGCAGTCCCCACCCGGAGATCCGATTGGGGGACTATTTACCTCCGGAATATTTTACCCAGGAAGAAGCCATCATGATATATGTAATTTGAGAGGATTACATGTCCTCGGGATACCCTTTGGGTCTTTAATGCAAGTGGTTTCCCGTTGCCTTCTGCATCCCCATGCCGTTGATCATTTCTGATTCATCCGCCTTTAGGGGCCGTTTCCAACCCCAAGGGCAAGAGGGTGCCCTGAACCGCTCCCCGCTCTTCCGCCCTCCTTTCGGAGGCCGTTGGCAAGCAGTGGGTGACTCCTTATACCGGGAGTCTTTCAGTCGCCAGAGACTCGTCCGTGCAAACAGGGTGCACCACGTGAAGGAAAAGACTAGTATTGTCTCTCCCAAACCCTTACACCCCCCAGTTGCTCACTGGGAAGAAATACCTGTACCAGCGTTCACACAGCTTCCGCACATCGACGACGACGAGGCCACATCAGACAACGTAGGAGATACAGACCAGGAGTATGGAACACAAGATGGTCCGCAGCCTTTTCACAATGTGAGCTTAAAGATCTAGTTCGGGATCTCAGCTTGTCGAAGACTTCCTCCGAGCTGTTGGCCTCCAGACTCAAAGAGAGAAAATCTACTTGGTGAGGACGCGCGTATCACTTTCTTCCGTAGAAGGCATGAAGAGTACATGGGCTACTTCTGCCAGGAGGAAGACCTCGTGTACTGCCAAGATGTCGCCGGTCTTCTTCATAAACTCGGCGCTCCTACATACGATTCGACAGATTGGCGACTCTTCATTGACAGCTGCAAAGCGCTCTTTGAAGTGTGTGCTCCTCCACAACGGGAACCAGTTCGCCTCAATCCCTCTTGCGCACTCCACCAACTCTCAAAGAGAAATATGAAACAGTGAGTGTGTGCTTGACAAAATCCAATATAAGCAGCACCAATGGATGATCTGCGTCGATTTAAAGATGGTGAACTTTCTATTAGGTCAGCAGTCCCGGGTTCACGAAGTACCCATGCTTTATATGTATGTGGGACAGTCGCGACAGAGTCCAGCACTATGTAAAGAAAGAGTGGCCGGCGCGAGAGCAGTTAGTACCTGGGGCGAGAAACATCATAAACGAACCTCTTGTTGACCGGGAGAAGATATTGATCCCACCGCTACACATGAAGCTTGGGCTAATGAAACAGTTCACACGCGCTCTGGACAAGGATGGGAGGTGCTTCAACTACATGTGCCGAGCATTTCCTCGACTGACCATTGAGAAGCTCAAGGCCGGCATTTTCGATGGCTCACAGATACGGCAGCTCATAAAGGACACTGAGTTCCAAAACTCCATGAACACGCTTGAGTGTGCCGCCTGGAAATCGTTTGTGCAGGTGATGAACAACTTCCTGGGGAACACGAAGGCAGCAAACCACGCCACACTCATCAGCAGCATGCTAGAGGCCTTCCAAAAACTCGGGTGTTCGATGAGTTTAATGATGCACTTCCTGTTCTCACACATGGACAAGTTTCCTGAAAACCTCGGGCGATGAGTGACGAGCAGGGAGAAAGGTTCCATCAGGACATGCGCCAAATGGAGGAGAGGTACCAGGGGAGGTGGGACGCAGTCATGCTGGCGGACTACTGCTGGTCGCTGAAGAGAGACAACCCAGCAGCAGCTCTCACACACGGAAAGCGAAGAAACGCCGATATCTGCCTTGAATTTTTGTGTCATGTAACGCTCATTCTTATTATATTTTGATTATTATGCTTATCAAATGTCATATAGTAAATAAATATTGAATTAATTTGGATACGTTGACCTTTATTTCTTGAGGGAAACGGAAAGATTCGTCAAGATTTTATCAGCCGACATTTGTTTTTCTTACGAAAAACAGATTTGTGTGAAATATCTTAGACCAAATTCCTGACCTGATTGAGCAAAACCAAGGTCATTTTCATTAGTCTAATTGAGCTGAAAAACCCTGGATGATTTTCCAAAAGTTTTTTTTGTTGCCCAGTGTAATTAATGAATCACTGAAACAAAGAATGTTGCCAAAGGAATTAAAAACATCTATTATTGCACCAGTTCCTAAAGTAAAGGGTAGTTCAAAGTGTGTAGATCTTAAGCCAACAAATAATTTGCCATTGATAGAAAAACTTATTGAAACAATAGCTTATGAGACTTTAATAAGTTTTACAAAGGAAAATTATCTCATAACTGAATACCAATCAGGATTTAGAGAACAGCATAGCACAGAGACTGCAATTCAGTTGGTTGTAGAAAATTGGTCAGAGGCAATTGATAAGGGAGAGGGAGTATTAGCAGTACTTTTGGACTTTAGGCGAGCATTTGAAACTGTTAACAGAAACTGCTGTTAAAAAAAATAATTAAAAATACGTATAACATCACTGGGGAGGTTTATGCTTGGTTAGAAAATTATTTAACAAAGAGGTATCAGAGGGTTAGATTCAATAAAGTTCTATCAGAAGAAAGAGAAGTGAAACATGGAGTTCCCCAAGGTAGTAAACTTGGTCCCTTATTATTTATATTCTATATAAATGATCTGGCAGAAATACTAAAGAATTGTAAAATTCACATGTTTGCAGATGACACACTAATTTATTATTATGGGGATAATCTAGAAAAAAATGATACAGGTAATTAATAAAGAGTTAAAATTAATTAATGAATGGCTAAATAAAAATTTGTTAAGTCTGAATGTGGCAAAAAAAAAAAAAAAAAAAAAAAAAAAAAAAACATGTGTGGTGATGGGGAAAAATTGTTTAGGGAACAGGCAGAGGCACTGCATTCTGTTCTGATCAATGGAACTAAAATTAAGTGGGTTCAAAATTATAAATATCTTGGTGTAGTCATTGATAGTAAGCTTAAGTTTATAGATCATGTCCGTTATACAAATAAAAAAGTAGCAAAAAAAAGTAAACTTAATATACAAATTAAGAAAAGTGTTATCTAAACCAGGTAAACAGCTATTGTTTAAAGCAATTGTGCTGCCTCACATAAGATACTGCTCCACAGAATTAATCATGGCAAGCAAAAGAGAAATTATGAAATTGTAAAATAATTTTAATAAGGGAATGAGGGCTGTTCTAAATAAAAGACAAACTGAAAATTTCAGTAATATGCTTAAGGACTTAGGATATTTACATATTGAAAAGGAAATAATTATAGATGTATTGACTTTTGTATATAGGTTGAAAAGTAGATTATTACCAAGATATGTGACTAGATTAGAACAAAAGAATAATGATGTACATAATTATAAGACAAGGCAGGCAAATCATTTCCATTCAACTTATAATAAAAGTAGTAAAGCACAGAAAACAGTGTTGCGCAAAGGTTTAAAAATATTTAACAAATTACCTGATGAAATAAAAAGGACCAAAACTGTTGCAAGTTTTAGAGAAAAGCTGGGTAAATGGTTAGAGGAAAGAGATTGTAATATTTTCTCATGAAGGAGTTCATTGAAATTAACACTTTGTTTTTTCTGTTTTATGTTTAATATGATGTATGAATTGTAAATATATATATATATATTAGCCATAGGCTATTTGAGAATAAATAAATAAATAAATTTCTGGAGTCGTCTAAGTTTTAAATAAAACTGTCAGGCAAATTTAAACAAAAAAAAGATAGAATTTCTTATTGTCACATTTCGTAAACATTTAAAGAGAAAAAAAAGATTCTATTCGCTCTGACCCGGGTGTAAATTTATTAATTTAGCTGGTATATTACAGCTTCTCTGAAAATGAATTTTCTTTAGATGTAATAGGTGTAATTTAATTCAGCGAATATTTTGAATCAGCATATCATTGACCAGATGGCCCAAAAAGAAGCTCAATAAATGTTTCTTCCATAAATTCTCTGAAATCAAAAATTAATAGATAAAGACATTATAACGCCGTTAAAACAATAATTATTACAAAATTCTAATTATAAAACAATATACTTATATTAAATGAAATACATACATGAAGCTACATAGTAATCATAGTTGCATTACAATAATTACATGGTACGGTTTCCTATTGATTTTTAACATCCACGATCTTCTCTGCGGTCTTTCGCGTTTTTTTAATTTAAAATTAAAATAGATTAGGCTAAAAGTTATGGCCGACATAAGCAAGACGCCCGTCATGCTTGCTTCTCCATAAAATAGTGTCCCAGCGAAACAGGATTTTCAGCCGAAACCGAATCTTCTGCCTCGGTCTCAGTTTCGGCTGAAACCGAAACTCTTTCAGTCATGTTAAAATTTCTATTGTATACTGAAATTAATTGTATTTTTACACGGTTAACTCGTGTTAAATGAAATTAAAATGATAAATGAACTACGTAACAAAAATATTTATTTATGTTATATTAATAATTAACAATTTAACACGTTAAAGACTTACTCTTGTAAATAAACTTTGTTAAAAATGAACACATTGATATAAAGTACAGACTCATTATAAATTGAGTATTTTAATTATACTTACAATATTTTTATGATTAATATATTATTTTAAATTTTATAAAATTAATCATTAAGTGTACAGTACAAGATATCAACGAATATTTCATTTATTAAGATTTTTTATGTAGCACTTGGTGATTACCTTATTATCAGTACCAATAAAGAAAGAAAATTACCTATTATCAATCTCAGCGAAGATTGCAATAATTAATTTCTTTGACAGTCAAGAGCTTAATTAAAAATACAGTTATAAAATCAAAAGAAAAAAAACGAAATATGATTATTATTTTACTAATTAATTTTAGTATTCGTCATTAAAAAGTCTGATATTCCACGGTAAGAAAAGCAGTTTTTCTACATTTTCACCAAGCAGAAGCAGGATCGGCCTGGTGGCTCAGTGGTTAAGGCGACTGACTGGAGATCGAAAGGTCTCCGGTTGGAATCCCTGTCTCGGCGGAGAATTTCATAGGCCTTAAACCCGACCTTCATATCTGGCACAGCTTGCTGTGTAATGTGAAGTACGCCAGAACACTTCTGTGGGTCGGATTCCATGCAAGGGCGTAGCCAGGATTTTGTTTAGGGGGGGGGGCAGGCAAGAGAAAACTGATAATATGTATACTAAAAAAACGTTTATTAATGTAATACATATATATTCTATTAATTGATTAATTAATTAATATTATTATATTTTAATTAATTATAGTTTAAATAATTAGTGTATATAATTATACTAATAATAATTTTCAAGCTACTTCATCTGCAATTTTATCACAATTTTCTTGTAAAGTTTTCTGTATACACCAAGCATGCACAGACAGGTCAGTTGGATCTCTAGAATATTTCCATCTTATTTAACTCTTTCATAAGGTCTAATTCTCTAAGATTTTCTGTTGTCATACCCTTGACCTTCCATAGTTTTTACCATAGTGCGACTTCATAATCAAACAATTTTAACTTGTAGCATTGGCAGAAACATCGTGATTTTAAATCAACCAATGACTTACTTAAACTTTAGCTGGGATGTAGCTAGGGACTGCAATCCAGCAATGCGGGATACGGCATCATTTGGCAGTCTGGCGGATCCAGCACCTAATTAAGCGGATCCGCAATCCGTAAAATGTGGTGAAAACATGTTTCAGTCTTCGTCACCGTGTCTCCCTGTCGTCACATTCCGGTCCGACTCGTTCTTTACCGGTTGTATCGCCCCGTTTAACTGTATCCTTCAAGTTGACATTTGACTCACGGCAACAAATGTGTGTTGTGTGTTTGTGTTGTGTGCAGTACTGTAATTTGAGTTACGTCGTCCTATTGCAAAACTAGCTCCCAGATCGTACACAAAAAAAAAGATACAACCAGAGTTGTTTCTGAGGAGTAAGTAAAAACAATACAAAAAAAGGTTACAGCTATTGACAGATATTTCAAAATCTAGTGCATAAATGATGTGTTAAAATGTTTTTGTCATAAACTGTACTTCATTGTATTTCAGTTATTTCTTTTCAAAAAGTGGATTTGTATTTCCTAATTCTGCTAATTCTATAAGATCTATAATAACAAAGTTTTCAAATGACATAATTGTTCAGTTTGAATATTTCAAGAAACAATTGCGAATATTTTCGTCAAATGTTTGATGAGTAGACGTCAAAAAAAAAAAAAAAAATCACCTATATTTGAGGCGGGACCACACGCTTGCTAAACCTCGTCAAGCCGTCACAAATTGAAACGTGTTGGTAGAGCGTTTAACTTGACTTGTGTAGGCTGACACCTGTTTTTTGGCACAAATCAAAGAAGGTTTGCGGCAAGTGCTTGTAAAGCGCCTACTCGTTTCTGCGGACTTGATACACTTTGTGCACTGACGGCGGACAGACATGCGTTTCTGTTTGTTGTGATAGAAGTGCCGGAGGAAAAATGAGTAATTGGTTCAACAACGATATTTCACATTCCTTGAATGCTAATATTCAAAATCAGCATATCTCTTCCGGCAGAAGTTATCAAGATGGCTCATAAAGAAGCGTGGTCATCGAGCGTAGTGGGTGAGCAATTAACACTCTGGCCTCGCATTTGGCAGGACGCCGGATCGAATCTTCATCCGGGCATTGAGATTTGCGGTTTCCATTGTTTCTCCAAATCACTCTAGACGAATGCCAGGATGCTTCCTTCAGAAAAAGGCCAAATCCGAATTATTTCCCATTCCTTGCCCCATGTCCTTTCCCGCCTCTAATGACCTCGTTGCTGACAAGGCGTAAAGCCATAAGAAAAATAAAAAGTCATAAAGTAGCTCATTAAAGTTATTTTCCATAAATTCTCTGCAGTCAAAAAATAATTGATATAGACATTATAATACTGTAAAACAATAATTATTATATAATTTCAATTATAAAACAATAATTTCATATAGGCCCCTAATTATATTAAATGAAATACATACATGAAACTACATACATGAATGAAATTATACCTGGAACGGTTTCTATGGTATTTTAACATCCACCATCTTCTTCGCTGTCTTTCTCATTACATTTTCATTTTCGTTTAAATTTTTATGATAAATATAGGTTAAGCAAAAATTTATATCCAACACATCTACGTCCCTCACGCTTTCTTCTCCAAAACATACCAGCGCATTCGCAAACGTGTGGCTGTCAATGTTCGGCTCCCCACAATTAACCAAGCGTTTGTAAAGGTTTGGAGTTTTCGGCAAGTGCCAAGCGTGTGGACCTGCGGTTATGTTCACCGGAAAGAAACACACTTTAATATCAGCTTGCTTAGAATACAGGGTTGTGCACCACGGAGCAAAGCATCAGTTTGGTCAAGGAACGACTGACAGGCTTTGGTGTTGCTGTTGAAACTGCTCTTATCGACAAAAGATCTAATGGAACAAGCGTCATGGAAAACGTTCTGCCTTCGTACCTGCAATTATACTTTTCATACAGCACACAATTTGCAGTTGTCGATGTTTTATACCCCTCCCCCACCAAAAAAAAAAAAAAAAAAAAAAAAAAAAAAAAAAAAACACTGAAAGAAATTGAGAGCATAGAAAAAACTTTCACTCGGACGTAGACCACAAAGACCTGGACGCCACAATTGAAGCACAAAGCGTGATCGTAGCACTGGATATTCCACATACTGAGGTGATTCCCAGATATGATGATCTCAAAAAAGTGCAGAAAGTTGTTAAGTTTTTCAAAAAAGAATTATTTATGACCATTTCAATCAAACCAACGAATGAGGAGGCAGAAAGGGCTTTCTCGGCTGCTGGCAATAATATATAAAATTCTTTGCAAATAAAATGATAATTTCATTGCTTATTAGATAAACAGATGATTTTTTAAACTGACGTGATTTTCTGAGATACATGTAAATTGATCTAAAATTAAATACTTAATATAATTTGAGCGTGGAGACTTTCCCGGCGTACTGAAGCAATGTAGTCTTCACGGGTGTGCAGCCGGATGGTGTTTTGAAAACACGACGTTTCGACAACCAGTTTGGTTGTCTTCATCAGGCTTCCGGTGTCTGCAGGCTGACGAAAGCTGGCAGTCACCGCGTACACTGGCTTAGCCTCTTTTTATTTTTTTTTTTATTTTCTACTTTAAGACTAAAGCTCCGCTTCCTTTAGAAGCTCTGCTTGTTGATTTTAGGTTTAGGTTTGGGGTCACTATTTATTGTTTCTCTTTAGGGGAAAAACCATGACCACTTCTCGAGTGGTCTTGTGGAAAACCCTTACATTTTTATTTTATCCTACTTCATTTAAAATACTAAGAGGTACTTTGTACCGGTGCCAAGATTTTGGTTGGCATGTGCCAATATCTTCTAGTCGATCATCTGTGTTTCTGTCCTTGTCTAATTTTTCATGTAATTTCTTAGTTTGTCTTCTAATTTCAGTTGCAATATTGTTTATGTCTGCTTGATGGTGAAGTTGTCTGATGGGTGTATATCTTTGGGCGCCAAGAATGATTCTCAAGCATCGATTTTGGAGCCTCTGAAGTGATTCAATATTTGTTTTTGCTGCAATTCCCCATATTGGACACCCATATAGTAGAAATGGCAGTATCACTGTTTTATAAATCCTGAGTTTGGTTTTGGTTGTTAGCTCTTTACTGTTCAGTATTGGGTACAAGTTTGCGGTTATGGCTATCCCTTTCTTGACTCTTCCTCTGATGTGTTCCTTGAAGATCATCTTTTGATCCAGCTGGACGCCTAAGTATCGGTGTGATTTGGTCCATGGAATTACCTGCCCTGCTATTTCCAATCGTGGTAGTCTATCAAAATCGGGGTTCTTTTTCGTTAAATACATTGTTGCACATTTCGCTGTGTTTATTGTTATTTTGTTGGTCTTGCACCATTCGGCGAGCTTCCTTATTCCTTTTTGTAGTCTTGTTATGTTATGTTCATGCTGGTTTCCGATAGTGAAAAGTACTTTATCGTCCACAAATTGGGCCAGGAAGACTCCTTTTGGTAGTGGGATGTCGTTTGCATATATGATGTAGAGTATTGGTGATAGTGCCGACCCTTGGGGGATCCCTTCCGTGGCTTCAAGAATGGAAGAATTTGCTCCTTCATGTGTTACTAAGAATCTCCTTCCTTTTAGGTAATTTCCTATTAGTTTTATGTAGCAGCTCGGGATTTTTGTTTTTTGCTGTAATTTACATATTAAGTTGTCTGTCCACACTTTATCATATGCTTTTTCCACGTCTATGAAAATAGCTGCTACTGACTTCCCTTTGTTGAAAGCCTGCATTGTTTTCTCAGCCAGGTGTAATAGTAATATTGTTGCTGAAACCCTTGATTGGCAGCCAAATTGCTCTTTTCTAATTGTCGAGTTTTCCTTTAAGCTTTCTTTAATCCTCTTAAGTACTATCCTCTCCATTACTTTCCCTGGAGAGCTTAGGAGGCTGATTGGTCTATAACTATCAGGCTTCTCCGGGTCTTTGCCTGGTTTGGGGATAGTAATAATCTTTGCTGTCTTCCACTGGGCTGGGTAGTGGCCTAAAGTCATTCCTGCATTTATTATTCTTGTTAGGAGCACTGTCGCCTTTTTTGGCATGTTCTTCAGATGGTTGTTGGTTATGTTGTCTAATCCTGGAGCTTTCTTGCTTTTCAATTTCTTAATGATTTCGCTGACCTCTCTCGGTGTGGTTAATAGTGGCATATTGTTAGTTGGAGCCACTCGGATGTTTGTTGCTCTCCGCTGTATTGTTTCCTCTATTTGTTTTTCTCTCGCATTTAGCTGGTAGTTAGGGGTTGTAAACTGTTTGGCGAATGTCTCTGCTAGTATTTCTGCTTTTGCCATGGGTAAGAAGGTGACACCATCTGGTCCGTTTATTCCTGTTCTTGCTTGTTTTGGTGTTTTTAGTGCACGTATTAACTGCCATGCTTCTCGTTTCTCTAGAAGCAAGTTAGACATTTTATCTTCCCACTTCTCAATTTTCCTTTCGGTTAGTCTTCTTTTGAGTTCGCGGGCTAAACGGTGGTACTCTGTACGGTCGTGTGGGTCCCTATACTTTTGCCATAACTTGCGGTGTCTATTTTTCAGATACTTTAAGTCTTCCAACAGGGGAGGAAGCTTTGTTAAGTATTGTTCTTCATAGATGGTTGTTGTTGTTGCTTTGGCTTCTGCCTCCGTGATTGCTTTCTCTAGATGTTTTACGGCTGCCTCAATGTCATCCGGCGTATTTAACGGGAGATTTGGTCTTACTTGATTTTGGATTATCTTGCTGTATTGCTTCCAGTTTATCTCCGTTTTTCTCCTTGGTGAACTGTGGTTAGGAATCCATCTTGTTAGTTGTATTTTCACCGGTTGATGGTCTGATGAAAGATCGTTTGTTGTGAGCATATTTACTTCCTGCGTTATGTTCTTAGTTATTGCGATATCTAGGATGTCTGAATCTTGATGGCTATTGTAGGGGATAAACGTCGGTTCTGTTGGCCCAATCACTGCTATGTTCCTTTCTCCCGCCAGGCGGAACAGTTGTTCTCCTTTCCAGTTATTTCTAATTGAGTTCCATTGCCAGTGCTTAGCATTCAGGTCTCCTCCTATTAGGACTTTCACGCCTGTGGAGAGTATGGCGTCTAAATCCTGTTCCAGCAGGTTTCTGCTTGGTGATAAGTATGCTGATTGTATCATTGTATTTTAACAGCAGTCGCTTCTGCTTCTCTCAGTGCTGGTATTTGGACTAGCTGGTGAGTGATTGTGTTTCGTATGATAACTGCCGTTCCTCCTCCCCTGATTCTGGGCCGATCTGTTCTGTAAATTGTCATTCCTCCTATTTTGATATTGTCCTTTTGTTTTAAGTGGGTTTCACTGATGAGCATTATGTCAACTTGGTTCTGGTGGATGAAGTTTTTCAGCTCTTCAACTTTATTTTTTATTCCATTCGCGTTCCATATGTATATAGTTGCATCTTGTAGTTGTAGTTTGGGTGTCTGGCCATTATTCGAACAATGATAGCACTCCTTCAGCTAGGGCTATTATTTTCCCCCATGTTCCTCTGGTGTTTTTCACTATTGTTGTAACTTCTTTCATTTTTGTCAATATGGTCTTAATTGTCCCTGCTATTTCAGATACCATGTCTTCTGGTTCGTTGCCCTCATCTTCGCTCTTGTTGTGTTTGTCACTTTGTCTGTTTCTTTGGCGGTATTTGCCTGCTGTGATGTCTGCGTAGGTTTTCTGATTTCCTTTTAGTTTTTTGTTGCTTTCTCTTCCTTCAGTTTTCTCCTCTTTGGTTCCAATGTTTTCGATTGTTTCTTGCGTGTGGTCCCGACTCTTTTTTTGGGTTTCTCTTTTGATTAGCCACTACTGTCTTCATTGCAGCTTGGAAGGTAGGACAACCTCTCCATGATGCGGGATGATCACCGTGGCAATTTACGCACTTTGCTTTTACCTCGCCTGGTAGCTTGCATTCTTTTGTTGAGTGGTAGTTGGCGCATTTTACGCATCGGAAGGGCAGTTGGCAGTAGTTGGCCGTGTGTCCTATTCTCTGGCATCTTATACATTGCGGAGGCCCGATAAGACTCCTGTACCTTTCAATCTGTACTCTCGTATACAAGATGGTGCGCTCATTGTATATTTTCTCAGACGCTGGACTTGCGGCTAAAGTCACTTGAAATACCGCTAATGGCGTCAACTCTCGTGTTTCCTTGTCTTTCTTTTTGAATTGGTGGACACTTTGTACCAGGTATCCTTTCCGTTTTAGTTCTTCACTTATATCTTCAGGTTCCACCGAAGGTGGCAATCCTTTGATGACTACTTTTAGTGGTCTGTCTTGCGGTAGCTGGTAGGTATAGTAAGGAATTCCATTTTCTTTAAAAAACTTATGCACAAACTCATAATCCCGACTGTTTTCCACGTGGTACTTGAGGCTGTCTCCTCTGTATACAACTTTTAAGTTTCCTTGTAAGTTCTCTTTTATTACTTGGTTCATCCTTATGAAGTCTGTAACCATTTGTATTACTATTGGTGGAAATGTTTCCTTCGCGACAGTGCTCTCATCGGTTGTTGCGGCTGGTGTCCTATTTTCCTCCTGCTGCAGTGGTAGGAATCTGTTCCTTGTTGGTATTTCATCGTTTGCACGTATTAGTTTGCGTTTCTCTTCCTCCTTCCTTCTTTTTTCTCTTCCTTGTTACTTCTTGAAATGGTGTCGCATCGTACTGGTTGTCATTTTCATTCTGCTCTATTGTACCTTCCGTTTGGCTGTCTTCTTCTGTGTCACAGTCTTCTGATTCACAATCAGTATTGGAGTTCAGCTCAGCCATGTCGACATCTGAGTGGTTTCCCGCTTGGTTAGTCGTTGCCGTGTCCATTGCCGGGTTGTCGTCAGTAGTCCTGGTTCTGTTGTCCGATGGGATAGCCGGGTCGTCGATACTGAGTTCCAATTGTCCAAACCGTAAGCCAAATCGTAACCTAAAACTCGCGCGTTGTCAACAACTAACACTTCACGACTCGCACTCTATAGACTTCCTTCTCGGCTCGCAGCTAGCAGCGAACTCCGCTTAGCCTCCCAGACAGACCTCCTAATATACCTGTCGGCGTGGCGGAAGACCCGCTCTGATTGGCCGGAAGCGGTGGCTTCATACGCGGTCCGCTGCGGCGCTCGACTAGTGCCGTCTCCGCCAGTGCCACTCGCTTGCTGTATGGTATTCGTGTACACCAGTATTCTTACTTGTTGATGCGAATTCCGTCTCGCTCGCGAAGCGGAGATTATAGTGAGCGACTCGCTTCTTCTTCTTGGGGATCCCTTGCCCTCCCATTCCGAGGCCTTAGGGATTTACCACCACACGGCCCACTCCTGCGGGAGTGGAACCCCCTGGTGAGAGCTTAGGGTTGCTTCTGATCCGGATACCTTACGGTGGCAACCAAGGATCAGAACAACACTCCTGTTGTGTTGGTGGGTACTTCCTACGTCAACATTGATGTCCACAGCATCATGAGCAGCAACGGCGTCTCGGTCGATAGACCGGAAAATGAACTGGATCTCAACAGAGAACCCGACACCTACCAGCTGAATCAAGATTTCTCTAGCAATCAAGAGGAATGTCAAGAGGAGATAATGGAAGTTGCCGAATCAAATGAATTGCATCACCTGTCTCCTGAGCATCAAGAGGAAGAAGAGGGACCTGATCGAACCCGAAAGCGAACACTAGGTTCGCCAACGGATGTCACGAACGTGAAGAAACGCATTGCAGCCTATAACATCATCACCAGAAAAGTGACCCCGGTAACCCCGCCCAAGAAGAGCCAGAAGAAAAACAAAAAAGCTGCAGTTATTGATTCGGATGGATATATCCAACAACCCCGCCACACCGCGCCGGCAGCGAGGCTCACTTTAGCTGGAACTAGCAAGGAGAATCTGACAAATATAGCTACCAGTAATAGATATGAACAGCTTGCAGCAGAAGAAGAAACTGCAGCTCCTAAAGCACCCAATGAACCCAAGCCAGCACCCATTGTTATGACTTACAGAGAAGATTTCAAGTCTCTAGATATCTTGCTTAGAAAGCTCTGTAAAGCAGGTCATGAGGTTAAACCATCTGGCCGTGAATTATACAAGGTTATGACAAGAACCACGGCAGATTACATTGCTGTCACTGATTACCTCTCTAAACATGAACTGCCCTTCTACTCATTCCCGACAATACCGGAAAAACTGCTGAAGGTAGTCATAAGAGGGCTACCTTTTAATATGCTTCCAGAACACGTCAAGGAAGAACTTGAAGACATTGACATAGTTCCCAGGACTGTGGCCCGCCTGAAGTCACCAAAAACACATCAAGAGATACCTCTTTTCCTTGTTGTATTAACGGATACTGTGGAGAACAGAAAAATCTACCAGATGACCTCTCTCTGCTCAGTCAGAATCACCACTGAAAACTTACGCACCTCACGGGGCCCACCTCAATGCTATAGATGTCAAGCAGTAGGGCATGTTGCTAGGCACTGCTCCATGCCTTACAAATGCGTCAAGTGTGCCGGTGAGCACCCTACCAGGGACTGCCCCACTGTCAAGGGTGAAGTACCTCCCAAGTGCGCAAACTGTAACGGTGAACATGTTGCCAGCTACAGAAAGTGTCCGGCTTTCTCCCGCTTCAATGAAAGGCAGAAGATCAACAACGCTGCCTACGCAGCCTTAATGAAAAAGAAGCGCCAACAACAACAAAAACAGCTGACTCAGGACGAATTTCCGGCACTCCCAACGCAGGAAAACCAAACTGCTGAAGCTACACTAGAAAATACTAACAACAGCCAACCAGAACAAACCTACACAATGGCCCTGACGAAGGAAACACCTAGCCGACCGAATAACAGCCGTCGAGGGAGGAATATACCTCCAGAAAAAGATGAAAATCACAACGCGACCAATGATCTCCAGATGGGTAGATCAGAACGCCTTGAAAATAATGAAATCTCCGTCCTGTTACAAATGGTACAGTCCATGGTTGCAACTGTTACTACCCTAATAACAGAATTAATAAAACTCAAAGACCTTCCGCAGCAAATATCAGCTGCAGTGCAGTCAGCGGTCGAGGCCGCACAACAAAAAGTTATATCAATCGAACAACATGGCCAGTAAGATTCATGAGCTGACCATATGTGAATGGAATGCCAATGGCATTTGGCGGCAAATGGGGGAGTTCGTCGAATTTCTGCGTGACGAACAAATTGACGTGTGTCTCGTTAATGAAACTCACCTAAAGCCGGGAGTGCGTGCGGCTGTCCCCAACTACAATTGCTATCGCAATGATCGTCAAACCGCAGGTGGAGGTACTGCCATTTACATTCGCACCTCAATTAAACACCACGAGGTTGCCCTGCCGCAGCTCACCACCTTAGAAGCCACAGCAGTGTCCGCAGAAACAACTAGGGGCCGCCTGCTCTTTATTGCAGCCTATCGTCGACCAAAAGGCAGAGTTAACGAAGATGATATCGCTATACTACTTCGCCTTCGTGGATACGTCTTCATTGCGGGCGACTTTAACGCAAAACACCATGATTGGCATTCACGCATAACAAATACGGCAGGCAAACAACTTCTCCGTGCAGTCCTAGCCAATGATGGAGTAGTCTGGGGGCCTACTGAACCAACAATTTTTCCAGCTGGGCGACTTCCAGACGTTCTTGATATTGCGATCACCAAGGATCTAAAACACACCATTGCGATCTCCACCAAGACAGCCCTCTCGTCGGACCATGTCCCTGTTATTTTCTACTTAGCTGAGGGAGCTGCTCATCGTAGTAGACGTCATAGAAACCTCTCCCACATCAACTGGGATAACTACAAAAACAGTATCTTACAACAAATTCGAAATGCCACCCCACCTGAAAACTCTGATCCCAGCACAGCAATTAAAAACCTATCTCGCTGGATCAATGAGGCAGCAGACGCCGCTACTCCGCCCCTTCGGACAAATCATCAGGGCCGCTCCAAGCAACTTCCACCACGCATAAGAGAGGCCATAACAATAAAAAACAGCCTCACAAGAGAGTGGCAGATCACACGAAATCCTGCAACTAAACGTCTTATCAATAGGATGCAAAGGCAAATAAAAGCCGATGTCCAACAGCATCGGAATCGTGAATGGGCTGGTCTCCTGGCGACAATCAATATCGAAGATGGCTCGGCCTGGAAACTCACCCGCAGGATCCTCCGACGAACGGCCAAATTGCCTCCCCTGTATGTTGGCAACAACGTCATCTCTGACCCCATCGAGAAAGCCGAAGCCCTAGCGGATGTTTTTCAGGGGAACTTCAGGCCAGTCAACGAACATCTTGATGCACAGCACATTCAGATGGTAGAGGAAAGACTACAACATTTCCTGCAAACTGCCATCCCTGAAGATGATGAAATCGAGCCAATAAACAGCGAAGAAGTAGTCAACATGATTCAACAATGTAATCCCAATAAAGCAACGGGCCATGATGGTATAGGAGCTATCCTACTGAAACAGCTACCTGACCAAGCAGTACAGTACCTTACTGCAGTCTTCAATCGGATACTTACCACTGGAGAATATCCTGACTCTTGGAAACAGGCTGACATTGTCGCGATACCCAAACCAGGTAAAGACAGGAGATCTCCAAAATCATATAGGCCAATCAGTCTGTTACCTACGATGTCAAAAATTTTTGAACGATTATACTTAAAGAGACTCAGCCGCCACATAAACCAGGATCAACTGCTACCGAACGAGCAATTCGGATTTAGAAAGAAACATGCAACTTCACAGCAATTATTACGTCTAGTGGAACACGCATTCAGTGCAATTGAGAAGAAGGAATTCTTTGGGGCCGTACTTTTAGACGTCAGTAGAGCTTTTGACTCCGTTTGGCATCAGGGGCTCCTCTACAAGCTATTAGTTTTAGGTTTTCCTCTGTCGCATGTGAGATTACTGAAGAGCTATCTCTCAAACAGGACCTTTAGGGTACTCCTTGAAGACGCCCTATCTTCTACAAGAGCAATAGAGGCCGGAGTCCCACAAGGGTCAGTAATTGGCCCAGTACTCTATAACTTGTACACTTCTGACTTGCCAAGAACTGACCGAGTCCATACTGCGCTCTACGCGGATGACACGGCCCAGTTTACCAGGAGCATGAGACCGAATATAGCTAGAGCATCGCTACAAAGAGCTTGCAAAAACATTGAAAACTGGGCCAAAAGATGGCGACTGGCATTTAACGCAGGAAAGAGTCAAGCGGTTTTTATCACTAGACGGAAGGTCCCTCAACTACCGCCAATCACACTCTTTGATGAGCCCATTCCATGGACGCAAACTGCCACTTATCTTGGAGTCACACTCGACAGAAGACTAACATGGAAGCAACATGTAAACAAATTGAGAGCAAAAGCGGAGGGCAGGATGAAATCTCTATATTCTGTCCTAAACCCATCGTCGACACTCAAGCCTAATCAGGCCATCAGGCTGTACACTGCTCTAGTGCGACCAGTTCTAGATTATGCTGCAGTGGTTTGGGGCAATGCCGCCTCCAACCACATTGACCGAATCCAGACTATACAAAATAGAGCAATTCGTTTTGCATTCAAGCTACCAAGGGGTACGCCGTCCGCCGCCCTTCACGAAATCAGCGGTCTAGAGCCACTAAAAATAAGATTTGCCAAATTAGCTAGGCAATTCTATAAAAATTGCTCCCAATCAGCTAACCCGCTGATAGAACAACTTGGCAGCACTGCAAGAATTAATGACAACATTAGGTGGCCCGTCCACCTAACACGATAAAGAGAACCCGGAAATGACAATCCACCAAAGCCACACCGATTATGATAACCAGTATGAAATGGAAGGAGATACAGTACCGCTGTAAGAACTTCCTCCCACTCCGGGAAAGATGGAACCTGGATGAATTATGTCAATGGTGCAGTGCAGGCAGTGACTTCACTCTGCTCTGTTAAAGTAACAACAGAAAAACTACGAAGCACTCGAGGGCCACCTTAGTGTTTCAATTGTCATGGTGTGGGTCATGTTTCCCGTCACTGTGTCATGCCACCAAAATGCGTAAATGCCAACAAAAAGACGAATCAGGATCAAACAACCCTGGAATCCACTCAAAGAACCACTTACGCTGAGGCTTCTACAAAACTACCACGTAACTCACCGGATGCAAGGAAGGATCAGAGGGATAATCACAATAACCTCTCTTCCACCCAAACCAAGGAAACCTCAAATAAAAGTCAGAGAGCGGAAGAGCCAAATAGCCGTCCTCCCGACAAGGACAACCCTCAGGTCGACACTGCGTTGCTCATGAACATGGTGATGTCTCTGCTACAGACGGTCACCACATTAGTCCAAGATCTCCATAAGCAAATCTCTGACTTACCAAAACAAACCGCTGAGGCAGTCAAGTTGGCAGTAATTGCCGTCCAACAAGCCAACATGGAACATCATGGCTAACGCCATTGACGATCTCACCATATGCTCATGGAACGCCAACGGCCTCTGTCGACAGTTGGGCGAATTCAAAGAATTTCTACGCGACGAGGGGATAGACGTCTGCCTCGTAAATGAAACGCACCTCAAGCCGGGGGTGAAAGCCGCCGCACCCAACTACTCTTGCTATAGGCACGATTCGACCTACAGCGGGAGGTGGTACCGCTGTATACGTCAAGAATACCATAAAGCATTATCAGGTAAATTTGCCACCTTTGGAGACCATCGAAGCTACTAGTGTCGCCGTCGAGACTTCCCGAGGGAGAGTACTATTTGTGGCAGTTTATAGACCTCCAGGAGGCCGTCTACATGAAGCAGACTTCTCGGCCCTCCTTCGTCTGCCCGGTAACGTTTTCATAGCGGGAGATCTTAACGCCAAACATGCTGCATGGAACTCTCGCGTCACCAACACGAACGGCTGGAAGCTCCTGCGAGTTGTCGAAAACAACGATGCCGTTACCTGGGGTCCAACTGAACCCACCATCTACGGACACGGACTGCCTGATGTCCTGGACATTGCAATCACGAAAGGATTGCAACATAACATAGCTGTGGTCTCAAAAACTGCCTTATCTTCAGACCACATTCCTGTTTTGTTTTACATGGCTGCAGATGTCACTCCACGAGCCGACAAACTACGCAGGAATCTCAATTACATAGATTGGGATTCTTTCAAAGATTCCCTCTCTCTGCGCATAGAAGAGGCACCGCCACCGGCTGTATCCGGCCCTTCCACCGCTATGGCCAACTTGGCGGATTGGATCAATGAGGCTGCAGATGCGGCCACCCGGCCGAGACGCAAACAGCCGATCCGTTCGAGGCAACTCCCTCCGGAAATCAGAGAGGCCATCATCGTTAAAAATCAACTGACTAGGGAGTGGCACGTCACACGTGATGCAGCCACTAAGCGAATAATTAATCGCATGCAGAGGGAAATTAAGGCTGAAGTGGACAAGCACAACATCTCGGAATGGTCCAACTTCATCTCCACCTTGGACGTCGAGGACGGGTCCGCCTGGCGCACGACGAAGGCCCTACTCCGGAGGAGGCATAAAATCCCGCCCCTGGTGGTCGGAAATAACTATGTCTGTGAGCCAGAAGAAAAGGCAGAAGCTCTGGCCGTAAACTTTGAGGCAAATTTTCAGCCAGTCAACGAGCCTAAAGACGACGACCATATTCGTCTGGTCGAAGAAAGACTGCGGCGATTCCTTGAAGCCGTCCCCCCTGAAGAGGATCGCATTGACGAGATAACGACACAAGAGGTTGCGTCTATGCTCTCGAGCCTCATTGTAAAGAGAGCTGCAGGACACGATGGCATCGGCGGAGGCATCCTACGTCAACTGCCCCCAATCGCCGTTCAGTTTGTAACAGACGCCTTCAACCAAATTCTCCTAACGGGTGAATATCCAACTACTTGGAAGCATGCTGACATCATACCGATTCCGAAGGTAGGCAAGGACAGAAGATCCCCCAAGTCCTACAGGCCAATCAGTCTTTTGCCGACTCTCTCCAAAGTTTTTGAGCGTCTCTATCTCTAAAGACTACGCGCCGTCATCGACAGAGAGGGGCTGTTGCCTGATGAACAGTTCGGTTTTCGAAGACATCACTCAACACCCCAACAACTGCTCCGTCTCACAGAAGAGGCCTTCTCCGCCTTCGAACGTCGGGAATACTTCGGCGCAGTACTGCTTGATGTCAGCCGTGCCTTTGATTCCGTCTGGCATCAGGGTCTCATATACAAACTGCTCACTCAAGGAGTACCACTCTCCCATGTTAAGCTCCTGAAGAACTATCTTGAGGGAAGAACTTTCAGAGTTGTGATGGACGGTGGCATCTCAGCTATTAAGAACATCTCTGCGGGTGTCCCACAAGGGTCAGTTATTGGCCCAGTCCTGTACAGTTTATACACGGCGGATACACCTTCCACAGCTCGCGTGAAGAAAGCGTTATATGCTGACGACACCGCCTATTTTGCTAAGAGCCTGAATGTTCATCTCTTACTCAGAAGGCTACAGCAGGCTTGCGACAACATTCAGCAATGGGGCACTAAATGGAGGCTTGCCTACAACGCTTCCAAAAGCCAGGCAATTATCATTACCAGGAAGAAAGTTCCTCAGCTACCTCCTTGGTACTCTTCGGCGAGCATATAACCTGGACGAGGACGGCAACTTACCTCGGTGTCCAACTTGATAGGGGAATGACGTGGAAACCTCACGTCACCAACGTTCGGGCCAAAGCATCTGGGAGACTAAGATCGCTCTACCCAGTATTGAATCCTACATCTAAATTAAGACCGGACCTAGGGATCCGTCTATACACCGCCCTAGTGAGATCTATACTGGAGTACGCTGCGGTTGTGTGGGGCAACACGGCGCAAGCATATCTTCAGCTACTGCAAACTATACAGAATAGAGCTATCAGATTTGCTCATCACCTCCCCAGGGACACGAGGACTGATTACCTTCATCGTCTGAGTGGATTACCGAAACTTCGTGTCAGAATCAAACAGCTGGCTACGCAGTTTTATGAAAATGCGCAGAAATCAAACAATCCGTTGATCTCAGCATTGGGAGCAGACCCCACATACAATGACCGACTAAGGTGGCCCAAGAAAATTCTTGACCACCAGTAAAGAAGTAAAACACCTGGTAGGAACAACCTGATTAGGACACACCGAATACGACAACCATACTAGCAAACTGGAAGGAGATGCGCTGCAGCGCACAACCTTCCCCATAATCTGGGACTACCGCTTTCCCAGTCATTGACGTCTGTCTGTCTGTCTGTCTAAGTGCAGGCAGGCCGAGGTACCCACCCATACTGAACGCTACTTGGATGCAACCAGCTTCCATCACCCGTCACAACGCAACTCCGTACTGGCCACACTGGTACACAGGGCGAGGGCAATCTCCGATCGTGAGAGCCTGCCGGAAGAAATGAGACACCTCAGGACCGTCTTTGAACGGAACGGTTACTCTCGACCGCAGATAGAGTGGGCCTTCACTCAGAAGCCACCAAGACCGTCGCCGGAGCAAGAAGAACAACCAAAAAATCTTGCTTTTCTCTCATATGCCGGGAACACGTCGGGAAAGATTGGGAGACTTCTGGCGCGGCACGGGATTAAAAGTATCTTCCGACCTCCCGCCAAGATACGCGATTTGCTGCGATCGGTAAAAGATGACGTGGGCCTAAGAACACCGGGAATTTATTCCATACCGTGCGAATGCGGTAAGGTGTATATCGGCCAGACGACCAGAACGATCCAAGAGCGCCTCACCGAGCACAGACGAAACCTAAGGCTGATGCAACTTGAAAAGTCTGCAATTGCCGAGCACGCCTTCGACGAGGAGCATAGAATCGAGTTCGACAAGACTGTAGTGTTGGCCAGGGCCTCCTCCTTCTGGGAGTCAGTCATAAGTGAGGCAATAGAAATCAGGCTTAATAACAACAACATTAACCGGGATGGAGGGCTCCATCTGAGTCAAGCCTGGAATCCTATTATTAGGGATCTCCGACGGGAGCGGCACGGATCGGCGCAGCGTGGCGTGGAGGGAGCAAATGGCGCCGGTCGGGGGCCGCAGCGGACCGCAGAATGAGTTTGCGCCCACGTCCAATCAGAGCGGGCCTACCAGTACCTCGGTCTGCCTGCACTCCTGGGTGGTGTAGCCACGCCAATTTACTGCCTATTAATATCTGGCAGAGGGTTTTGGAGGCTTTGTCGTTAGACATTTCCTCCAAGTTTGTTGGGTGAGTCATATCCTGGCTGTAGGTGTGTCATCAGTTTTGGCGTTCTTACTTGTCTGTCGTATCATTCTGAGTGTCTAATGGTTCATAATGAGTGCCATGGGTCCGGCATGTGGTCCTAGGCCAGTTGGATAGTTCCCCAGCTCTTTTATTAGGGGGTTAGCAGAGTTTTGAGCAAGTTTGTAGAACTTGACAGCGATTTCTTTGAATCTATTCCTTAGTGTTTGGAGACCTGTAGCTTCATGTGTGGCGTTAGTGGGGAACCTGCTATCTACGTGCAGGGCTCTCTTTAATGCTCTATTTTGCACAACCTGTAAACGGTGCAGATGAGAGTTGGCAGCATAACCCCATACAGGGCAGGCATATTCAAATATTGGTCTGATCAGGGAGCAGTAGATCCGCACGCCCGTGGACGCAGGTAGCTTGCTGTCCTTATTGATCAGCGGGTAGAGTGTTTGTAGCCTTGCGCTGGCACGTTTACGCAGGTCCTCTATATGGGCTCTCCACGTGAGTCTTGAGTCCAGAGTAACTCCCAGATATCGTACCGTTTTGGACCAAGGTATCAAATTATTGTTTAGTTTCAACTGAGGGTCCGGCTGCGGTCGCAGGCGTGGCCCTCTTCTTCTAGTTAACATGATGGCCTGGGTTTTAGCAGGGTTGATCTCAATTCTCCAACGCCTCGCCCAGGCCTCAGTTTTCTGTAACACGTTTTGTAGGCGATGGGTGACGATGGCCTTACTGCGGCTGCTGGTGAAGAAGGCGGTGTCATCTGCGTAGGTTGCTGTGCTGACGTTTTCTTGGGTGGGCACGTTGGCAGTATACAGGCAGTACAGCAAGGGGCCGAGGACCGATCCTTGGGGTACGCCAGCCATTATTCTGCGTCGGGTTGATGTGACCTTGTCGACTCTTACGCTGAATGTACGTTCCTCTAGGTACGACTTGATCAGCTTGATTAATTTGCCGGGAAACCCCTGCTCATATAGTCTCAGCAGGAGGCCAGCGTGCCAAACAGAGTCAAAGGCTCGGGAAATATCAAGTAGGACCATTCCACAGTATTGTTTAAAATTGAACGCTCGAGTGGCAGTCTCAACCACCCTCATCAGCTGTTGTGTGGTCGAATGTCCACGGCGAAACCCTAGCTGGTGGTTGGGTAGAATTCCCTGCTGTTCGATGTGGCGATTTAATCGTTTCAGGAGCAGGCGCTCGAACACCTTGCTTACTGAGGGGAGCAGACTGATGGGTCGGTAGCTTTGTGGCAGCGATGGATTTTTCCCAGCCTTATGGATCGCTGCGATTACTGCGTGCTTCCAGCTTGATGGGTATGTCTGTGTTTGGATAATGTTGTTGAAGAGGGCAGCGAGGTAGTCCTCAGCTGCCGGCGGCAGATTACGCAGACAGATGTTACCAATCCTATCCAATCCCGGAGCCTTCTTAGGATGGAGGGTGGCCAAACAGCTGTGCACCTCTTGAGGCGTGATTGGCTCGATGTCATGTTCATCGTCGTCCGCGGCTTCTAGGAAGACATTGAGTCGCCTGTTGACTTCCTCTAAGCGGTTGGCATCGCCAGGGGCTGGATGAAAATTACTTTCAAATACATCCGCCAAGGCATTTGCCTTGTCTTCAGGACGATAAAGAAGTCCGTGATTTCCTAGTAATGGTGGAATTCTGTGGCGTTTTTTGGTAAACCTGCGAGTCTGGGTCCATAACGTGCCATCCTCAGGTCGTAACATGGATAACCGGGCGTTCCATTCTCGGTTTCTGTGGTCGTTTAGTGAGGCCTTCAATTCCTTCTGGAGGCGATTCAAGAGTTTCCTGGTAGCTGGATTCTTAGTAAGCCTCCACTCCTTCGCGACTCGGTTTTTGTGCCGGATCGCTGCTAGCAGGTGAGGAGGGAGTTTTGTCGATAGTTCAGGGCTATTCCTTAGTATCGTAGTGTTGGTGATGGCATTCATTACCGCACTTTCAAATACTTCGAGGACAGTGTCCGGGTTATCGTCTGCAGGGATGTCTTCGAGAGCATCGGCTATAATTTGTCGGTATCTCCTCCAGTCTGTAGCTTTGAAGTCGTAGCTTGGAGTATCGTCAAGCTGTAGGGTACCTGTTCCCACCTCGAAGATGACCGGGAGGTGGTCAGAGGACAGGGTGTCTACTGTGGAGGCCGCAATGAAACCGGGAATATTCTTTGAGACGAGGACGTCGAGGATGTCTGGTCTACCAGCGTGGTAAGGGTAATGGGTGGGCTCCTCGGGGGCCCACACACACATGTTGTGTCTATTGACAACTCTTCTTAGAATTTTGCCCGCCTGGTTGGGTCTGTTACAATGCCAGTCAGCATGCTTAGCATTTAGATCTCCCCCTATAAGAAGTTTGCCTCTTATAGAAGCTAGCTGGGCTACTTCTGCCTCCGGAAACTGTCCACGCGGGCGTCGATAGGCAGAGATGATCGTTATGTTCCCTCTGGCTGTGCTTACTTCTATGGCGATGGCCTCGGTGAATTGAAGGTCCGGAAGACGGGTTTCAAAGTGAGGAATGCTTCTTTTCACATATATAGCGACACCACCTCCAGCAGTGGGTCGATCCCTTCTGAAGCATTCATAGTTTGCGACCGAGGCTCGCAGACCAGGTTTTAGGTGTGTCTCGCTGACGAGACACACGTCAATGTTGTATTCAGCGATGAAGTTTCTAAACTCTTGGAGTTGGGTATATAAACCATTAGCGTTCCATACACAGATGGAGAGACTGCTGGAACGAGGTCTTCTATCCATAATTAGTAGGATTTGTGCTGGTGTTGGTGGTTGTCATTACTGCAGCTTGGATATCTGCGGGCAGACGGTTCATCCTGTCTATAAGATGCAATAGAGTGTCAAAGACTTTTTCTATCATGCTAAAAAGCCTTTCGACTCCGACATTCTGAGCTGATGCGGCGGTTCTGAGTGGTCCGTTGCGACGACGAGTGCGTTGTCTGGTAGCTGAAGTAGAAAACCGTGGTGGTTTTTGGTTTTCTGCTGGTGGGGAGGCTTCAGTGATCTGATCAACAGACTCTGAGTTCGCGGCTATGTTGCAGTCAGAATCTGTTGTGGAGTTTGGTCCTGTCCCTGCAGTGGCCGCGTAGGATTGTCCGGCCTTCCGCCGGCTGGTGGTCTTTTTATTCATAGGCGCATGCCGGGGATGTGAATTGGTCGGTGGAACTTGTGAGAGGTTGTCTTTGGCCCGGTTAGTCGCCGGGGGATGGTTGCTTTCCATTTTTGATTGGGTAGAATTTGTTCCTTCATCTTCTGTTTTTTGAGAAGAGTTTGTTCCTCTATATCGATCACGGGCTTTCTTATATGCAATGCAGCCCTTGTAACTAGCGACGTGCTTGCCGTCGCAGTTGCTGCATTTGGCTGCGTCCAGAGACTTCTGCAATGTACATTCATTTGATTCATGTCCCCCCGCACATTTTACACATACAGGGTCCATCCTGCAATGCCTGGCCACATGACCATACAATTGGCACCTGTAACATTGTGGAGGTCCAGGCGATGATCTAAGCTTTTCAGTAGAGACCTTGAGGTGTGATATGGACTCTACCTGAAACAGATTCCTATTAGCTGGTAGATCTGGAGCCACCACCAGGAACAACGGCATGGCAACGTTTGTACCTGGTCGTTTGAGCTGAGCAACAGTTTGTATTTCGAACCCCATGTCCTGGAGCTCTTCCTTCAAGTCTGCTGTGGGGTAAGTTCGTGGGATACCCCTGAAAACTACTTTAATCAGCTTTACTGCCCCAGTGGGGAAGGTAAAGTAGGGAGTTTTGTTGGCTGCAAGCATGTTTGTTACATTTAAGTAATCCTCTGTAGTGGTGAATGTGAATTTAATTTTATCGCCACCAGCTGTTTTGGCAGCGAAGGGACCTTTTACTGCGTTGGCCACCCAGTCATGTAGTTTTTTGTAACTCTCCTCGAACTGTACAACAATGGGTGGGATGTTGGCGTTCTTCTTTGCCTCCTGTGTTTCGTTTGATTCCTGTACTGCGTCTTGCAGAGGCTGGAATTGGTTTGAGGTCTCAACGGCCTGCGCTGTGACGGTGGATTGAGATGCCCTTGCGGTACGACGGGGAGAGATGAACTGCTGTTCATCGCGGTTCTGAGGCACTTGCGGTGATGGCTTCACTGTTGCAGCTGATGCAGCGGATAGTAGACTGAGGTCTACTGAGTAGGGTAGTACGCTGTGGGTTGCTGGAAAGGAAGTAGCTGCCGTTATCGACGGTCGGCTCTTATTCTGTTTCTTGGCCCCCTTAACTTTAGGTTCGGTGGCCCGTTTCTTGAATAGATTCTTGTCGTCAGAGGTGGTAGCAGAGGTGACAGCCCCACGCTTGCGGGAGGCTGAGGTTTCGCATTCCATGTCCTGGTATTCAAGTTCAGTTGAGATGGATTCGTTGTCCGAAGTCAATGCCGGGAATTCTTCATCATCGAGAGTAAAGACTTTGTCCCCAGTCGAGTTGTCGGCCGCCATTATGTCGCCCGGTTCCGACGACGTTTGAAGGCTGCAGGGGTGACAGGAGTGTTGCTCTGATCCTTAGTTGTCACCGTAGGGTATCCGGATCAGAGACAACCCTACGCTTACGCTCGGGGGTTCCACTCCCGCAGGAGTGGGCCGTGGAGCGGTAATTCCCTAACGCCTCGGACAGGGAGGGCAAGGCAGTCCCCAAAAAAGAGGAAGGAAGCTTCTCACTAACTTCGCTTCGCAAGCGAGACGGAATTCGCATAAACAAGGATACAGTACCAGTAGCAAGTGTACACGAATACCATTCGCTCAGTGAGGCGGAGACGGCACTAGTCGAGCGCCGCAGCGGACCGCGTATGAAGCCACCGCTTCCGGCCAATCAGAGCGGGTCTTCCGCCACGCCGACAGGTATATTAGGAGGTCTGTCTGGGAGGCTAAGCCAGTCTACGCGGTGACTGCCAGCTTTCGTCAGCCTGCAGACACCGGAAGCCTGATGAAGACAACCGAGCTGGTTGTCGAAACGTCGTGTTTTCAAAACACCATCCGGCTGCACACCCGTGAAGACTACATTACTTAATATAATTGACTATTTACTAAATAACTAGAGTGAAATTTAAAACCAAGCGTGTAAAAGCACAATTTATAATCCTAAAACACTACTCCAGAGAAGCTATCAAGGACTTTAAATAAGGTATGAAAATAGATTCCTTTCAAAAATAGTATAGAGATTGAGCAGGGTGATTGGGACGACGTTGTTGGACAGATACAATGCGCCGGACTTTAAAATCGGTTTTAATGGCAGCTGCAGTACTGGTAGATGTGTTTAAAATATTTTAGCTCTCCGTGTCCGCGTCGCTGCGATTATCTTTTATGACAGACATTACGCCCATGTCGATCGTCTTTGATTTTTACGCAGTGGCAACAGGTTCAAGTAATCCTGAGTATTCAATCCAACGCATATAATGAATTCTGACTTAGTAGCAGCGCACTTTAACTGGTAAGCACCTGTCCTCACCGCATCATTTTCTTCCCTAGAAACATTCGAAAGTCCTTTGACAATGTCTTCAAAATTCTTGTTAAAAATAGCAAAACACATATATTTTGAAAACTGAAATATTTGCCACGTACTTTCTCTGTAAAAAGTTAATGATGTGCTCTGTGGTTCAAAAAATGTTCCATATTTCTGTTATTTGATTTAAATTATTTACAACCATGTTGTCTGTGGCTTTCACAATGAAAATACAAGGCTTTTTTCATATTTCTCTTTAAAAAACTTTGAACCCCATCAATATCACCCGCCAATATAGAACACACTTCACATCCTTGGCTAAAACAACTATTAGGCCCATGTCCTTCGTTTTCTAAAAACCTGTTGATTTCAAATGCTATAATTAGTCATTTAAATCCATCGGTTCTACGAATCTGAGAGGTTTTTGGCGGATTGTATTTTATCTTCGTCAGTAAAACTAACTTTCCCACTAGATCACACGACTCATCTGCCAATACAATATAAGTATAAGCCTTCTTTGGGGCCTTCACAATTTCATTTTTAACGACCAAGCCGTACAGGGCAATGATTTCGTTTTGAATCTGTGGGGAGATATACAGGTACATGACATTTTTCTTAAATTTTTCAATATGCTGTTTCAAAACCAGAACATTTTATTCAATTCTTAGTTTCAGCAGGTATTCAAGAACATCCTGATGTTGCTCTTTACATCTTCAAGGCAAGTTATTTGTATGGTGTAACACAGAAAATAATCGAAGGTATTATAGATGACACGATTTATCGATTGTCTTCTACTTCCTTCTGGTGAGCAGTATTCATCATTACAGCGACCGGTATTTTCTCCAAGAAGTTCTTAACATCCTTAGCTGCTGATTGATGATAATGTGATGAAGAATGTTTTTGCAATATTCATGGATATTTTTAAAGTGACAGAAAGTTCGAGTAACAAATTAATTAGACTATACTAGCAGAGGCAAGTAAGTCTGCAAGCAACAATGATTAAATTTTAATTTCAAATTAGTGGCTTTAGCATCTACAGAAAATTTATTTTCAGGAAGGTACCCAGCAGCTGGGATGTATGTAGCAGTATAGGTACGACCACAGAATGAGAAATAACTTGACCGCTGGACCGACCCAACTCATATCCGAGCACCTAGGACAAATATACTGTAAAGTCAAGAGTAATAAATATTTTGTCACAATCGCTTGATAGTAATAAAAATAAATAAAAAACAAACGAATGCACATAATTATAGTTATTAAATAAAAGTCGTTCTTTTTGTATGTACTGTATGTAATACTATATTAAAAGTCATCGTTAGCCTTACGGAAAATACAAATTAATTACTTTTAAGAACAGATTATTAGCGCGCTCTCTGTTTATATCACAGTATAAACGATCAGATGCGGTGTGTGCGGGTCGAGTCAGCCTGCAATCTATCGGTATTTAATCGAAGTTAAGACGGGATATCTTTGTTCGAGTTGGCTCGCGCGGCACAGCGACAGTTTGTTGCCATGGATAACAAAAACGACCGCCCTTTAATACAATTGTACGGTGCCAAATTTTTTTGTGTAATAGCAAATGTGCAGCCTAATCAGACTCAGATGGTATCACCTCCATCACTACCACAACATTCACTTGAAACTCCAATCAACGAATCTATAGAATCGCCAAATGACAGAATCAACATAATACCTTTTACCTAAGTAAGGAGTAAGTTCTCGTTAAGAATGGCAACAGAAAATTGAATAGCAATAAAAAACATTAGTATTAAACGGGTGCTTGTCGGAGAACATATTGAATAGTGTGTCGGGATGATCACAGCAGTTCCTTCCGACTTGTAAATTAGTCCCCTTTATAATTAGTTTTTACCACCTAATGTAAGGACGATCAGACTTCGTATATTAAATTAATCTCGGCCGCCACCATTAGCTGGCTAGGGTACAAATCAATACTTATATAATGAAAAGTTTCTTCAAATAACTCCACTTGTATGCAGAACACAAACCAAAGATTTATTCACCGTTTTGAACTGCACAAATGTACCCGGCCACCAATGGAAAAAAAGTAATTAAAGCACATACAATTAAAGTTACTTGTAGTGACTATATAATCCTAAGATGCAGGTTCTTCAGAGTGTAAAAACAATTCTTTCCATCACTTTCACAAAACCAGAGGAACGATACACACGACGTTCTCTGCACGACTCCACACACTCTCTCTCTCTGATGTCACCATCAACTGTCAGTCTCGCAAGTCACCGATACTCATAGCATTCGGTACTTGGCATAGAATAAATATAATTAAAATAAGTTAAGTACTGAAGGGGCAAGCCTACTGTAATGTGACAACCCCTTCCATGTCACGGTTCTAATGTGAAGCCGCAGGCAAGACATTTGAACCTGGGACATATTTTAGGTTAGTTGTTACACACAAAAAAATCCCTACTTGATACAAGAACACCATGAATTAAATTACTATACAAGAGTATTGGTGACCGGTCCCTACCGAACAAAATTACAAACATATTCACAAAATTTCATTCACATACAATTAATATCTACCTGGAAAGAAAGTACAAAATTACAAATAATAATTTCGTGAGGTTCAACGTCTGTTCCTCACTCAAACGCACATGAACATTAACATCATTACATTAGTCATAGTTTTTTTTTTCTTCTGTGGATAGAACATCTCTCTATCCAGGATATATCTTTGTCAATGAAACACCAGATTGTTATTACCAGAGCTTCCCATTATAAGGTAACTTTTCCTTTCTTTGGAGATGCTCTATTAAAAAATGAGGTCAATGACCTGAAGGTTTGTCAACATAGCCTTCTAAAATTGCTTAGGTCTAATCACTCATTTACTACCCCTTCCAAGAAAATCGAATTAGGACTACACCAAACACTAAATGAACATATTTATAGTTCTGTTATTAACACACGACGACGTCTATCATTTCTACATATCCTTGAGGGGTTACTGGGTGTTCGGGGTAGGGACTACCCTTAAGCACTCCAGGGCACACCCTCCAAGCCTTAAGAAAGTGATACTGACTTGAGATATTAATTACTTAATGTCACTCAAAACATTTGTTCCTTAACTCACTATCTATATCAAGTATGTTTGTGATTTGTCTTAAACAAAAGAGAACATCTACCAATAAATATTAAACTAAACAACGCTACAAAGTACAAGGCATTTTTTTTTTTAAAGTCAAAGTTTCTAGAAAACCATTATGTTGAAGAGACACTTCATACTTCAGCTTTGTGAAAATCACTGTGCACAACATAAATCACTTAAAAATATAATTAAACTGTAGTACATAAGTAGTGTGAATCTCTTATGCTAAAAGAAGAATGGATATATTTTAATTTAAGTATGTTGATGCCCTCATGAAATAAATCCAGTTTCCCCTTGGACCAAAGAGAGATTATTTCCTTTTTTTTAACATGTACTCCTGGTTCTTCCATCCTATCCTTCTTCTTCTTCCTACATTTCCTTCCTCGCATTGTGGAATTACACTTTTCAAAAGTCTCAAGTGAACATTGGAGAATGAAATATTTCATTTTGTTGATTGAAAAACCTACAGTATGACCATATAGGCTAGTACCGAGTAACTTTTCAACGTGTACAAGTTGCTTATGCCCAATGGGAATATCATTTGCCAATACTTTCGTACTGTGGTGAGTGGAGAAAACAAGGTCTTCCCCGAAAGGAAACATTAAATTATAAATTTGGTTCGCAAACTTAGTGACACAAGTTGTTTTGCGGCGTTTGAAAATTGCTCTGGGCATAGCCAGCTTGCTCTCCTTCAGAGAAATTGTAGGAACATTACTTACATGAATACCTGTAACTGGACAAGGAATTTCTGAAATTGACCGAACACTAACCGGTTCCATTTGAACACTAGTTTGAGAGTCAATTCGCAAAGCATCATGGGAAACCGGAGTTGCTTCCTGGACCAAAACAAAGCTCCTATCTATTCCTGGTACTCGTAGTTCCTCCTGTGACTCGTTAAGAGGTTTTAAATTACTCTCCTCCTTGAACTGATCTTCATTCCTCATGAAACAATCTTGTCGTAATTGCACTAACTCGCCCCTTAATTGCAAGAGTCTATCATCAAAATGAGAAGTGATTTGACAGCGAAGAGCTTCACTTTTTGCTCCAATTTTAGCTTTAAGAGCATTGCTGTTTTCAGCAATTTCAGCTTTAAGAGCATTGCTGTTTTCAGCAATGTCAGCTTGACCGACCTTAAGTTCAGCCTTAAGAGCAATCACATTATCCTGAACGCCATTTATTTCATCTTTAAGTTCTTTAAAGTTTTTATTCATCTCTTCCATTAACTTCACCAACATTTCCGTTCCGGGTGGCATATCACCTTGCTCTGCTACCCCTTCCATTGCAGATTGCTTGGTCTCCATTTTTTTTTTTTTAAGATCAAAGCAAAACCAAACTTTAATGAGGCTATGAGGACAATAAGTTACTCTAGCAATAGGCTACCTATTCCCCAAACTTAGATAAACAGGTCAAAGATATATATTTTCAGTTTCAAATCAACTCACAACAACGCCGTGATAACTCGTCAAATGAAATAAAACAACACAGTATATATATTCCACAACCAAAAACAGATTTGCACCATAGAGAAAAAAAAAAGGAAACAACGTAGGCTAGCTCTTAAAACAGTTAATTTCACTTCTCCAATCTGCTGCTGTAAATAAACCACATGTAGATAATACAGTAATTATACTTTTATTTACTACTGCTGACTGTTGGTGTCGAACCACATATGCAGATTACACTGTCTCGTCGCTCAATGGTACTACCACCTGAAAATGGCATGCACAGAAATAGTTATACTTGTTAACGTAAAAGTTTTCGCGTCTTCCTCACGCAATTAATGTCTTTGAAAAATGTAAATAATTGTAATCTATTTTATTTTATTTTTCCAGAAAGGAAAAAACTTCATTCGTAAGTAGAACTGAAATTTGAAATTTCTGTACAAACAAAATCTTATGGGAGAGCGAAATAAAATTTTCCGCGAGTATAAACTCTTACTATTATGCTATAAATTTTCCGGAAGCTCCGGTAAATAACAACCGATGGTATAGATCTTTGAAACAAAATCCCGTTAATCTGCTATTCTTTTACTTCAAAATTATTATATTTAAAAAATATTTCCCGGTTGTTTAATAGTATAATGTTGCCTGTTAGATGTCTTCTCAACTCCTGCCGCTATTTTCTGCAACGTATTCACTGCTCGTCTAATCCACGATTTGTTGTTCTGCTATCTGCGTTGCGTTATTCACAGGTACTGCATCGCTGTATCCACTGCTGAAGTAATCGTCTCTGGTTATCTGTGTTGACTCTCTTGCGCTACCGTCTTTGCACAAGCTTGCTGTTCGTCGAGTAATTCTTCTCGCGCGTACCGTCTTTGGTTGAATCCGCTTCGCGATTCTTAACGGTTGTTCAACTGTTTATTCTTACGCCACGCACTCAACACTCTTTTTGTGATTTAGACGGTCTTTCTAAGCACTTCAACCGCCTATTAAATTCACAAGTCCTGTCACGGTCGCCATGTCGGAGAACATATTGAATAGTGTGTCGGGATGATCACAGCAGTTCCTTCCGACTTGTAAATTAGTCCCCTTTATAATTAGTTTTTACCACCTAATGTAAGGACGATCAGACTTCGTATATTAAATTAATCTCGGCCGCCACCATTAGCTGGCTAGGGTACAAATCAATACTTATATAATGAAAAGTTTCTTCAAATAACTCCACTTGTATGCAGAACACAAACCAAAGATTTATTCACCGTTTTGAACTGCACAAATGTACCCGGCCACCAATGGAAAAAAAGTAATTAAAGCACATACAATTAAAGTTACTTGTAGTGACTATATAATCCTAAGATGCAGGTTCTTCAGAGTGTAAAAAACAATTCTTTCCATCACTTTCACAAAACCAGAGGAACGATACACACGACGTTCTCTGCACGACTCCACACACTCTCTCTCTCTGATCTCACCATCAACTGTCAGTCTCGCAAGTCACCGATACTCATAGCATTCGGTACTTGGCATAGAATAAATATAATTAAAATAAGTTAAGTACTGAAGGGGCAAGCCTACTGTAATTTGACATGCTATTACCTTATCTTTGACCATTCTTTCAGAGCTTCGAATAGTGCGTCAGAAACATCTGAAACTGTTCAAATAAATGATTGTTTTGAAACTCGAATAATAGTCCAGTAACGGGGTAGTTCTCACTTGCATCACATCACGTAGAAGATTTTTTTTTCTTATCTTGTATATATTGGTGAGAGCATGCAGAAACCAAGTTTTCGACCTCCAAAACCCTCGGCACAATTTTCTGTGGCCAAAAAACATCAAAATTTGGGTACTTTTTCAGTTTTTCATCTATAACTCCTTCCTGATAAGTCCTATCAAGAAATATTCTATTTTCAATTAGAAAGAGGACAAAATTTCCTACATCTTTCGTATTACAAACTTTTTTCTAAACTCAAAATTAAGCGAGCTACAGTTCTTTGAAAATCAGCCAAATTTCACACTTTTCCTAAAAGTTGGGTTTTTACCTACTTTGCAGCTCAAAATGACCTGAAACCCCTGTATATATAACCGATATATATGTATTTCTGTATGACATAGTATATATATGTACTATACTTTGATTACTGATGGTCCATTCAATAATCATATAGCATTGTTGGCTGGGAAATCCAGAAGGATTGTTCGGCCGCCAGGTTACAGTGTTATGGATAGGCCGCGCAGTGCGCTTCTTGTGGCTATTTAACCTGACCAAGTACTAGTACCGCATATAGGGAACCTACAGCTTAAGGTGGAATCCAAACCACAGAATAGTTCTGGCTTACTTCATATTACACAGCAAGCTGTGGCAGAGGTAAAGGTCGGGTTAATGGCCTTTGAAAATCATTGCTGAGACCGGGATTTCGATCTCCAGTCAGACGCCTTGAGTTACCAGATCGCTCTATTACTGAAGATAATAGAGCGAACAACAATGCATAATGTTATTACGCAATGTTATAAAGTCATAATAATATCGAAATAAGTTAAAAAAATGGTAATAAATAAATTTCTTTTCCGTTTGGATTGTCCCGGCTTATCAATGAATTGTGTCTCTTTCATCCATTGCATCAGGAACAGCTTCCTCGAGATCGAAGAAATCTTCCTCTCCTTCATCTACTACATTCCAGGAACGCTTTCACGAGGCAGGCGAGAGCAATTTTTGCAAGCAGCTGAACAATGCAGTCCTGATTAGCGACAGCTGCATGGAGGAGAACAAGGTTTCTGGAAGGAATATGATACAACCTTCGAAGTAAACTCAAGTGCATCGTCTTTTATTATTGTTTTTTTATGACTTTACGCCTCGTCGACGTCGAGTTCATTAGTAGCACGATGGGACTGGGGACAAGGAACGTGAAGGATTTCGGCCATGGCGTTTTGAAGGAAGCATCCCGGCATTCGGCTGGAGTGATTTGAGGAAACCATGGAAAACCCAAATTTGGATGCTTGGACGGGAATTCGAACCGACGTCCTCCTAAATGCATTTATTATTATAACTGTAATAAGGCTGGACGAGCCTCTCCTTCATCCTCACGGCAATGGGTACGTTTCTCGACCCAACCAATCTTTACTTGGTGGTACGTGCATATTGAGTGAAACGTTGCCGCATCTGATTTTGGTGGCAACCGTGCTAGTCTGAATGCATTTTTTGGGCAGATTTCTTAATCATTTCATATCTGAGCCTTCCAATGTTCCACAAGCAATTTTTCCGTACCGTTCAAAGATGATCTGTTCCCCTGCGTGTTCTCCAAATGTTCTCTGGAGGCTAGAGTTCTGAGAAGTTAGCATGCATGTTACTTTCAGATATGGTTGGTATTGAATCATGCAGTAGAAGTTTTCTTTCCCATAGCCGAAATATGCTGATATTGTATCACATCCAGCAAATGCATGGATGAAGAGGATGTGTGTGGGTTCAAACTCGTGGTACCAAAGCCCATTAGCAAAATGAGAAAGCCAATATACTCACTTCGAATCATCACACTGTCGAATTTTGCTGCTTGGGAAATTGCTGCGTCAACGATCAATCCAGCATCATCTTGTTTTGCCTGTTGATCTTGGATGCCTCCTTTTTCAGTTTTTGCATTAGTATCAACATTACACAGTTCTTGCTGCTCTCATTTGCTGCGTCACTGTAGCACTTGTTACCTCACTGAAAATGATGCCTGTTGAAGTATCTGATGTTTTCAAACTACAAATCATTTCAGATGACTTTATTCCTCTCTGCGCAGCATAACTTCGGTATCCGTCAAATATAACTGTGATGTTGGATCTATAGTTCGTTGTCAAATAGGCTTCATATTTTCCACAGAAGCAGCCAAGGTATTTACTACTATGCCACATAACCTTATGCAGGAGGAATCATCCGTGCATAGCAAACAAATTTTGTGTTGGGTGTTGTATCTTGAAGAGATTTAAATGCTTCATATAGCGACAATTTTTTTCCATTGTTGTACGGAACAAATTCAAATGGAACACATTGTTTCAATCCATTAAAACGGAAAAGAAATGGATTTTTGACTTATTATGACTTAATTTTGACTGCATAAATAAACTTTGTGCCATAACATTATGTTTTCAGTTTTGCAAATCCGTTTTTCAAACTGATACAAATACCATCAGATAATAGAACGAAATGGTAGCTCAGTGGTTAAGGTATCTGACTGAAGATCGAAATCCCGTTCTCAGCAGTAATTTTCAAAGGCCATTAACCCGAGCTTTACCTCTGCCACAGCTTGCTGTGTAATATGGAGAAAGCCAGAACGATTCTGTAGTTTTAATTGCACCTTAAGCTGTAGGTTCCCTATATGCGGTACTAGTACTTGGTCAGGTTAGATAGCCACAAGAAGCGCACTGCGCGGCCTATCCATAACACTGTAACCTGGCGGCCGAACAATCCTTCGGGATCTCCCGGCCAACAATGCTATATGATTATTGAATGGACCATCAGTAATCAAAGTATAGTACATATATATACTATGTCACACAGAAATACATATATATCGGTTATATATACAGGGGTTTCAGGTCATTTTGAGCTGCAAATTAGGTAAAAACCCAACTTTTAGGAAAAGTGTGACATTTGGCTGATTTTCGAAGAACTGTAGCTCGCTTAATTTTGAGTTTAGAAAAAAGTTTGTAATACGAAAGTTGTAGGAAATTTTGTCCTCTTTCAAATTGAAAATAGAATATTTCTTGATAGGACTTATCAGGAAGGAGTTATAGACGAAAAACTGGAAAAAGTACCCAAATTTTGATGTTTTTTGGCCACAGAAAATTGTGCCGAGGGTGCTGGAGGTCGAAAACTTGGTTTCTGCATACTCTCACCAATATATACAAGATAAGAAAAAAAAATCTTCTACGTGATGTGATGTTTGTGAGACCCCCTTTTTACGACCCCGTTACTGGACTATAAGGTAATGCAGGCTAGTACACGAGTCTCCAATTACTAGAAATCTTGAAGTCACAGCGTATATCAGTAACATAAATGTCTCCCGCAATTGAGTGCACTGGCTCAATTAATTATTTTAGAAACTCTACGATTGTCAATCTCGTAAAATTTGTTTATTGTATCCTCGATGGCTTCATATCTAATGTCTTCCATGAGTTTCTCGCCATACTGTATTCAATTAAAATACAATCTCCATATCCACCAAATCATTTTTCGTTTAGGTTTCTACAGTGTGTCGGATCACAGTGAAAGTTTCGGCTATTCACGCACGTGAAATGTTCACGGTGGTTTCACGAAAAGGCAGTGCCTGGATAGTTTGTCGAGCAAGCCGCCTTCGTCAACAGAAATGGTTCGCGCGGGAAATAACCGGTTTGGCGCGCTCGAACATGGCTCGCGCAGCAGCCGCTCATACTCGATACGCAGCTTAGGGACCGTCCATAAACCACGTAGTTCCATTTTGGCCTCCTGTGAACCCCCCGCTCCCCCCCACATAGCCCAACGTGGCTTTTGTCTCTCTCCCCCCCCCCCCCCTCACGTAGCTTTTTCTCATAATAATTCCTGAAGTCATTTTTGTACTGTTTTCTCTAGTCAGGCTATCATAAATTACAAGCGAGGATAATAAAATGACGTAAATAATTATTCACATGTTCTGTATCTTAATATGAAAGAAAAGCTACGTGGCCTGGCTCGGAAATTCCCCCCCCCCTTTTTAAGTAGCCCAGCGTAGCTTTCCAGACAACCCCTCCCCTTCTATACCGAGCCACGTAGTTTATGCACAATCCCTTAAGGCCGGTTCACACTGTGCGGTTTTCACCGCAGTGGAAACTTAACCGTCGCCGCCTATAGAATTTAAGGTGTTTACTTATTCTGCGGTAGAATTGTTGCTGCTATTACAGCGGTAAAATTTTCGCTGCTATGAAGAGCTGGTAAAAGATGACGTGGTCGGACGTCAGTACCTTTCTTTTGATGACCTGAGTTTCATTTTGTGAAATTAGAAGTTAATTTAATTAATTTGGTGTTTATTACATCGTAGTTAAGTTTTAAAAAATTTATTTTGAAGGTTCCATAGCCATAGAATAGGAAAAGAAAAAGCCAAAGGAAAACAAAATATTTGAGGAACGACGACACCAAGTTTTTCAATTATTTTGGGATGTTTATTTCGTCAGTTCCTTGCGGAACTTAAGTACGGCATTCAAAGGAGGAATACCCAGTTGATGAATTGTATTTAACGTGTGGAAATGCTGGCAATCTCCTTGAAGTAGGCAGATTTCTCATGGGCCTACTATAAATAAACATTTAATTTCATAAAGTTCCAATCGGCTATATTTATTTTATGTTAATTAGGGTGAAAACTTCTTGAGGTGAATATGAATAGATGTACAAGAAAAGTTTGAAAAATACACTATGCCATATAATGGCTAAGACTTACATTTATTTGTAACTAATACATTTGTAACTTCACTGTGTAATCAACTATCAGTGTTGAGTTTATATTGCTTTTATACTTACAAGCACAATCGACTAGTTAAACTTTTGTGATTAGATTGTAATCTGTTAAATGTTTTAATAACTATTACTTTAAAAAGAAAAATCGAAAGTAAATGGCGAAGATGATGCCGAAGTTACTGAACACCTTGTCTCACTGTATTCGTCACTGCTGTGTTAGAAGATGAGAAGAAGAAGAAGAAGAAGAAAAAAGAGGAAAAAATGTCGATCCACAGAATTTCGAATGATGAAAGTTTTCCTTGGCAAATGTCTAAGATATAAGGACACAGCTATATAGTATTAAACATCAAAATCTTTCTACAAAATGTGATTCAACATTTTTCAACTTATAGTTGAAGCTCTAAAAATTTATGTAAATTCGTGATCAGAAGTTTACTATCCAAAGGTATTTTTCCTCATTTTTCATTTCGTCAAAATCATTCATAATTTCAAGGCATACTTCTTTCCAAGCGTTCCTGGTAGCGTTCCGATCTTTAAAAGAATCTATAATTTTGTCTCTTAAAACTGCTAACGAAATGAGAAGATCAGTATCCATCATCACTTAACTTATATTACGATTTTTAAATTAAAAAAATGTTAACTTTAACAGACTGAAAGCGCACAAGCGGTTAAGAAATCGCCGAGTGTGCAAGCGCCTATTTGACCACATGGGCCACTGTCTGGATTGGGGCGGTCAAATTACCGTCGAATGTAATGGCAGCGTGCGGCAGCATACCTGCCGTCGACGGCAGCTCTGCCGTGGGTGTAAGCCCAGTGTGTAAGCTGCCATTTGATACTTCTCGCCACTACTGGAACGACGGCGACGGAAAACCTTCCGCCGCGGCCGAAACCGCCCAGTGTGTAACCGATCTAAGAGTCGTCAGCAGCGCTGTACGTGGCCCGTTGTGCTGCCCCGCCCTCGCTAACGTCTGTTTTCCCGCAAATAGCAGTAGAAAGCAGGTTTAAATCGCACGAACCGAATTAATTTTTGAAAGTTACTTAACTCTGATCGAGCGCAAACCCGCGTCCAGCTAGGGGGGGGGGGGGGGTCAGCTGCCCCCCCCCCTGCCCGCACCTGGCTACGCCTTTGATTCCATGTTAAACTATAGGTCACCTGTATCCGGTGGGATTGCTGGATTAAGTTAAGGCAGCTACGACAGGTGCGAATGCGCAGCCAAAAGAAACCCTTTCAGCAGGTCATTACGACCACACAGAATTATTAACATACTAAGCTGATAACTACGACAATATACGTATATTTGTTCAGCGGCACTAAGCAGTTGCTTGCTTGGAGCACTGGTAGGGGGAGCAGAGAGATACATAACGATCACATTTCTCAGGGTAGGATATGGGGTGACCGACTAAAAGCGCTCAGGTGACATTTGCGCTCTAGGGTTGCCTTCCTGGAAGGACGGTCTATAATCCTCTACCTTCCTGGAAGGACGGGCGTCGCCGGAAGAAACGCACAGTCAAGCCCTGACTGTGCGTGGCTAGGTCAGCACTTCGGATTTATAGCCAGGCGATTAAAGACCAATTTTTCAAGCAACTGATACTGATCTGAAAGGTTGAAAAATTGCCAATCTGCCATGTAAATACGGAAGAAACTGTATTTCTTTACTATTTTTTAGTTCCGAGTATTGAAAAATATCGACCCGACACCGCCTTCGTAAGCCAGTAATTAAGATAATCGAAAAAGATACTCCTTGGTGATGGACGAAACCATGAAAGATTCTTAAAGAAAAATAAAAAAGAAACCAATGTCAGGACAATACATACACCCCCCACTGACTTTCGCAGTGGAAAATCCTAAATTCGTTAGTATCAATGCTAGCAAAAAGGGATAAATTCACTAAAGCTTCTTTATTCTTTTATTCTCTGTCTTACCACAGAAAATAAAATTTTATCTACGAAAGCCTACAGAGTGAAATCCAGACATAAAAAGTTTTGACTTAAATATCCATTTCACTCCGTGAAAGAATTTTCTTATTAGGATTTAGTAACTAAAGATGACTGATAAAATAGTGTATGTTGCAGTGCAGAATGGAAAATAGTCAATTTCTTTTTTTTTTTTTTTTTTTTTTTTTTTTTGGTAGTGCTTTACGCCTCACCGAGGTCGGGGTAATTAGAGGCAGGATGGGACTGGGGACAAGGAATGGAAAGGAATTCGGCCATGGCCTTTTGTAGGAAGCAACCCGGCATTCGCTTGGAGTGATTTGGGGAAACTAAGGAGAACCCAAATCTGGGTGCCCGGACGGGGATTCGAACTTGCGTCCTCCCGAATGCGAGGCCAGAACGCTAACCACTCACTCACCACGCTCGGTGGAAATTTTCAAAGTTATTCATATTTACTAAGTGAATGATTTTCTTTTTGTGGAAACCGTTTACAAATGCACCAATTGAAAGCATATTCATATGTAGTAATAAACATTGGATATTACATATTAGCAGTTAACATTCGAAATTGAACATACTAATGGGATTTTAAATAACTAACTGCTAATGAGTAGCTGGTAATATTTATTTATTAATGAATATAAGTACTGTCCCGCATTCCCGAAACTCTTTTCACTTGCGAACAAATCGAGCATATCTAATCTAATTCAACCACAACACTTGCAATGCCTGTATCTAATGTGCATTACAGTTCTGTGAAGCTTGGATTAAGACAAGAAATTATTATGAAAAATTACTCCAGCAATCAACATCTATATTGATGCGATTTGTCAATTCAGAACAGAAATATTCTATTTTTATATTCAACATTATACATTAAAAACAATACTGTTTGCTAAAATAAATGATATTTTCTTAACTTCCTTTATGTAACTTTTGACAGGTAAGAAGATATGCTCATAGTTAGTTTAAGTTTTTTTTTTTAACCTAACTACAGAGCGACAATCCATATCTCAACAAAATACATTCTGGCATCATCTGTTGCGACTGATTACTATAGTCGCAAGTGTGCGCACTCTAACATTTTATTTTTTTTGTTACCTATTTTCTATTGCAGCGACAGAAAATTGATAGAGTGCGCCTAGTCTAAAGAGTTCTTGAAGTCATACATTTTCCGGATATGATTCTGTAAATTTCTAATATTTAATAACTGATTTCTATCACACTTTTTACAGGCTTTGGACTGGCTTAGTGATTGAAATGCACGTAGCATACAATCTTTTAAGGATTATTTAAAATCTGCTTGAATTAAGCCTCGTCAATATTTATTTATTTACATATTTACACTGTCTCTCTATTCACATTATTTACATTTTTTATTTTTTTGAGTGTGTTAAGAAAGCAGGTCTAGCCCAGATGTTGTAAGTATTATATAGCTTTCAAACAAGAACTAATATCACCGACTGTACGAATGACGCGAAAGCTATAAGAGCCTAAACAGATGAGCCGTACTGGATAGTCGGGGAAGAGTTTTTCTTGGAATTCTCAACTGCAGGTACGCGAGGGCAGACCCACCGAGCTTGGGTTCAGCGGTTTTTTCACTCAGCGCTTTTGTCATATATCCAGGATATGGACTGTTGTTCAAATAACAATATATGTCGACATTAACAGATCAGATTGAAATCTTTCTTTCAAAACAGTTTTTCATCTTCAGATCCAGTTACCTCCATCTGATTTGGAGTATTATAGTGCGTATCCCAAAGACACTCCTTTTCTTGCTGTGGCAAAATTAGTTCTGTAGAACCTGAGCGAACATTTTCTCCGCCACCGGACAGTACTCCGTCAAAAAAGATATTATTTCTGCCGCTGCAACATCCTCTTAATTGGAACTGAGATATTTCAATTTAATTGTTTGGTACAGTATTGTCGCAGTGATCAATGAAGGCTGTCTTTTTATAAAAGAGAATTTGATGTACGAAGACGCGTACAGTGAGTTTTTCACGTGTGTCATCATCTCACCTTCATTTTCGAATCGAACTTGCAGTTTTCAGGTTAATAGTGATATAAAAGGTATTCGTCATCAAATTATAAATCAAGTATATTAAAACGTCTGTGAAATTGTTTATAACTCCAATTCACTGGAGAAAACAAGTATCAATCTTACCATATTCAACTCCGTACAATTTGAACTCATTCGTTTGCTCTAAAAGCCTTTGTGACATCAATTATGTGCTGCCCCTCCTCACATCGACAACTTGCACCAAAGAATGTTCTGGTCCGCATTGTTTTTGAATTCTGTCAATTTTCCAGCTGCTGGCTGGTAATGGTTGAAATGGCCTACGATTTTTCAGCATTTTTAAAATAAGTCTTTGGTTTCATCGTCTGAAGATAGTGCGTGTTTTATCACCAAGTGAAGCGTGTGTGGCACCCACCCTATATATTCATATTGACCACTCATTGAGCACTGTTTGGTGCACTGTCACCTAGGACATGGAAAGTCTTGCGTTTAAACGCCATTCATTAGCCATCTCTGTAAAGTTTTGCGCAATGTATTTACTGGTATGATGCTGTTCCAGCGCACATGCACCCAATATAACTTTTAGGCGTTGATGATTATGATAAAATGAGTTGTAAAGCTGAGCAGTTGCTACAGATATCGGTGGTAGCACTCACCCCTCCGCTTTTTGCCATTAACGCCTTTATTTTAGAATTTTTAGTCTTAATTTTCTTTTATGTTTATGGCAGTGATGTTCTAAAATATTTTCTTATTTCATCCGGTGTTTGCGAACTGCGTGGGAATCAGTGAAATTGAGTCACCGCAATGCTTCGCCTTCCACCAAAGCATAAGGCTGCACGTCCACAATCATTACGTCCATTATTGTCTCGTCAATCCTTTTTGCAATTTCAGGATCACAAACTTGTTGAAAAGTTTAGATTTTTTAATTTTTTTTAAAATTTAATTTAATTGCAATGGAGCACAGGCTCCGGTGGCAATTTCCCTACACACCCAACTTCCCCCTATCCTGCACCTACCTACATTTGCCCTCTACAAATTTTATCTTTAAATTCTTTCAAAGTTTTCGGTAAATTATTCATCATTTCTCTTGGTAACTCATTCCAATCCCTGACATCCTTACCTAAAAAAGAGAATCTTCCCACACCCTAGTGCCTGAAATCGAGTGCCAGCTTGTGGTCATGGTCATCTTTTCCCTTCCATGCACTACTTTTCATACCTATTGCAATATCTTTCCATGCTTCATCGCCAGAATATGCCCTGTACACTCCCATGACCCTCCTCATCCTCCTCCTGTCTTGCAATGAATCCCATTCCAGCTCCTTTATCATAAACGTCACTGATTGCATTCTGCGATAATTTTCAGAAACAAATCTAGCAGCCCTTTTTTGCACCCTCTCCAACTCCTGTATTTGATACGTAAAATGAGGGTCCCATACTACACAACCATATTCCAGCAATGGTCTGACCAAAGTTTTGTAACCCAATTCCTTTACTTCTCTCGTGCATCCCCTCATCACTCTCTCCAACAAGTGCAGAACTTTGAAACCTTTTCCTACCACCTATGCAATGTGTCGTGCCAAGTTAAGCTTGTTATCACATGTAATTCCAAGATATTTACATTTCAAGTCTTCAGTAAGCAATTCTGTCCCCACCTTATATTCATAATTAACCTTTTGTTTTTTATTTGTGTATCTAATAAGCCGACTCTTCTTTGCATCGAGATCGTTGTCTGACACGATTCGGCTTGCCCGTACTCAACTCTTCTAATGACTTCCATGAACCCATTCGCTTTAATTTAGCTTCGTTTAAATAATTTTTCATTTAGTCTACTGCTGACGGTTGTCTTAACACCTGCCAATGAAATTTTGATATATGTTGCTTTACTCCAACGCAATGTTTGTTATTCGAGTTCATTGCTTACCAATAGATATGATGTATTACAAATTTTACTAACATCATCAGATGAGCCGGTATGGGTTTTTTCGAAAAACTACCAAATCTGATTTTTTTTTTTTCTTTTTGTGATATTTTTATCCGAAGGAATATAGTGTAAGATAAATAAATAATACCTCACAGATCAAATGAAAAAAACCTCTGTAATAAAGCAGGCATATGGCATTCATTCTAAATAAGAAAATTAATTCAACTAAATATGAATTCCAACTAGAAAAGAAAAATTTAGACGTACTACCCGTCCGAATTTACTAGGCACCACGCGCAGTATGCGGCAAAGGGGTAGAGGTGACAATTCGCACGACCTATACGCGCTTTCTCGCGGTTAAATCAAGTAACTAAAGTCACATAGTTGTCTGGGTGGTTAAAAAAAAAAAAAAAAAATACTACACACTGACTAGAGCTGGTATTGGTATACGCGTGTACGCTTCTCTGTGATTCGTGTATTCTAATTCTATCTCGCTTAGCGAAGGTGAAGGTAAGCAGAATTGCTTGCTTGTTCTTCTTTGGGGATCCTTTGCCCTCCCATTCCGAGGCGATAGGGACTTACCACCACACGGGCCACTCCCGAGCGGAGTGGAACCCCCTGGTGAGAGCGCTAGGGTTGTGTCTGACCCCAGGAACCTTGCGGTGATAACACGGGGTCAGCACAACACTCCTGTTCCTATGTCTACTGAAGAAAGCGTCGTCATGCCCACCGACAGAGACTTGTCTTCTGCGGGAAGCACTATTATGCCTTCTGACGGAGACCACTCCTCGGAAATCGCCATGCAAGAGGGACCTGTCTATGGTGCCGCTACAGCTCCTAATTTCATCACTCAACCTGATGTTCACTGCAGCTATTCGGTGATGGATTACGAAGAGGCCACCTCCTCGCGCAAGAGGGCGCGGACAACCTTGGCAATGACAAGGAAGAAATCACGCAAACCAAAAGGACAGCAAAACTCGCCGTCAAGACGAGGACCAAGATGCCTCCCCCACCACCCAAAGGCAACAGATCGAGGACAGCTGAGGATGAAGAAAGCTGGCGCAAACCGCGCCGAGCAGCCCCAGCGGCCCAACTGAACATCAAAACAGCCACAGCTACAAGTCCGGCTAGCACAAGCAACTCGTTTGCACCCCTGCTCACCGCTGATGGGCCAGCTATGGACGGTGCTCCCGAAACAGCCACCAGGGAACCTAAACCGGCCCCACTTATGGTTTCATACAAGGATGATTACAGAAATCTGTACACCATCTTAAAGAAGATATGCAAGAATGAGTGCGGAGTGAGGCCTGCGGTTCGCGACCTCTACAAACTCCTACCCAAGACTAAGACTGACCACCAGGCTATCTCTGCCTATGCGTCAACACACCAAATCCCTTCTATACATTCCCTACAGAAGCGGATAAAACATTAAAGTGGTCATCAGAGGATTACCATTTAACTTCTCCCCAGAATATATTAAAGAAGAGCTGGAGGAACGTAATTTGGTGGCGAGAACAGTCGTCTGACTGCGCTCATCCTAAAACTGGACAAGAGATTCCACTGTTCTTGGTGGTTCTCTCTGACAATATGGACAACAGAGCAATTTATAAGATGACTTCACTCTGCTCCGTTAAAGTAACAACAGAAAAACTACGAAGCACTCGAGGGCCACCTCACTGTTTCAATTGTCAAGGTGTGGGTCATGTTTCCCGTCACTGTGTTATGCCACCAAAATGTGTAAAGTGCGCTGGTGAACACACTACTAGAGAATGCGCCCTTAAGAAAGGCGAAACTCTCCCAAAATGCGCTAACTGTGGCGGAGAGCATGTTGCAAGTTATCGCAAATGCCAAGCCTTTAGCAAATTCAATGAGAAACAGAAAGCCAACAACGCTTCCTACATCGCCATGATGCTTAAGAAGAAGCAACAGTAGAAGAAGAAGGAGGATGAAGCAACCGACTCCACCAACAAAAAGACGAATCAGGATCAAGCAACCCTGGAATCCACTCAAGAAACCACTTACGCTGAGGCTTCTACAAAACTACGACGTAACTTACCAAATGCAAGGAAGGATCAGAGGGATAACCACAATAACCTCTCTTCCACCCAAACTATGGAAACCTCAAACACGAGTAAGAAAGCGGACGAGCAGAATTGCCGTCCTCCCGATAAGGATAACCCTCAGGTCGACACTGCGGTGCTCATGAACATGGTGCTGTCTCCGCTACAGACGGTCACCACTCTCGTCCAAGATCTCCATAAGCAAATCACCGACCTTCCAAAGCAAACCGCTGAGGCAGTCAAGTTGGCAGTAATTGCCGTCCAACAAGCAAACATGGAACATCATGGCTAACGCCATTGAGGATCTCACCATATGCTCATGGAATGCCCACGGCCTCTGGCGACAGTTGGGCGAGTTTAAAGAATTTCTACGCGACGAGGGGATAGACGTCTGCCTAAATGTAGTGAAAGACAAATAAATATTTAAATATTCAGCATTCTTTACTATACTATTACTTATGACTTGACCTCTGATTTCAGGCAAAAACCTATTTCGTTCCTGATCGAGAACAGGAAAATAATTAATTTAATCTAATTTAATTTAATTGCAATGGAGCACACGCTCCGGTGGCAATTTCCCTACACACCCATCTTCCCCCTATCCTGCACCTACCTACATTTGCCCTCTACAAATTTTATCTTTAAATTCTTTCAAAGTTTTCGGTAAATTATTCATCATTTCTCTTGGTAACTCATTCCAATCCCTGACATCCTTACCTAAAAAAGAGAATCTTCCCACACCCTAGTGCCTGAAATCGAGTGCCAGCTTGTGGTCATGGTCATCTTTTCCCTTCCATGCACTACTTTTCATACCTATTGCAATATCTTTCCATGCTTCATCGCCAGAATATGCCCTGTACACTCCCATGACCCTCCTCATCCTCCTCCTGTCTTGCAATGAATCCCATTCCAGCTCCTTTATCATAAACGTCACTGATTGCATTCTGCGATAATTTTCAGAAACAAATCTAGCAGCCCTTTTTTGCACCCTCTCCAACTCCTGTATTTGATACGTAAAATGAGGGTCCCATACTACGCTACCATATTCCAGCAATGGTCTGACCAAAGTTTTGTAACCCAATTCCTTTACTTCTCTCGTGCATCCCCTCATCACTCTCTCCAACAAGTGCAGAACTTTGTAACCTTTTCCTACCACCTACCGAGCGTGGTGGTGTAACGGATAGTGTTCTGGCCTCGCATTCGGGAGGACGGCGGTTCGAATCCCCGTCCGGGCATCCAGATTTGGGTTTTTCCATGGTTTCCCCAAATCGCTCCAGGTGAATGCCGGGATGCTTCCTTCAAAAAGGCCATGGCCGAATTCCTTCCCATTCCTTGCCCCCATCCTTTCCCGTCTCTAAAGACCACGTTGTTAAAAAGGGACGTTAAACTGTAAAAAAAAAAAAAAAAAAAAAAAAAAAATCCTACCACCTATCCAATGTGTCCTGCCCAGTTAAGCTTGTTATCAAATGTAATTCCAAGATATTTACATTTCAAGTCTTCAGTAAGCAATTCTGTCCCCACCTTATATTCATAATTAACCTTTTGTTTTTTATTTGTGTATCTAATAAGCCGACTCTTCTTTGCATCCTCTTCTATTGACTTCCATGAACCCATTCGCTTTAATTTAGCTTCGTTTAAATAATTTTTCATTTAGTCTACTGCTGACGGTTGTCTTAACACCTGCCAGTGAAATTTTGATATATGTTGCTTTACTCCAACGCAATGTTTGTTATTCGAGTTCATTGCTTACCAATAGATATGATGTATTACAAATTTTACTAACATCATCAGATGAACCGGTATGGGTTTTTTCGAAAAACTACCAAATCTGATTTTTTTTTTTATTTTTGTGATATTTTTATCCGAAGGGATATAGTGTAAGATAAATAAATCATACCTCACAGATCAAATGAAAAAAACCTCTGTAATAAAGCAGGCATATGGCATTCATTCTAAATTAAGAAAATTGATTCAAGTAAATATGAATTCCAACTAGAAAAGAAAATTTAGACGTACTACCCGTCCGAATTTACTAGGCACCACGCGCAGTATGCGGCAAAGGGGTAGAGGTGACAATTCGCACTAGCTATACGCGCTTTCTCGCGGTTAAAATCAAGTAACTGAAACATAGTTGTCTGGGTGGTTAAAATTAAAATACGGGTAGAAAGTGTAATCCAACAACAATTACCTAAAAATGTAGATAGGAACTGTGTGAATCAAACATAACCTCTTTTTACTTTTACATAATAATCATCATAAATAAATCCTAGGTAATAGTTTCGGCACGGCCGAAGTTTCGGCCTATTTTTGGCCGAAACCGAAACCGAATCTTCGGGCGGATACTACCATACAAGCGCACTAGCAAGCGTGTGGATGACGATGTTTGGCTCCCCAAAATTAACCAAGCGTTTGTGGAGGCTTGGAGTTTGTGACAAGTGCCAAGCGTGTGGTCCCGGGGTTGCATTCATCAGTTTAATTTGCGCTGAGAAAGCTGTAAATTGTACCTTAAGTATCAATAAACATTAATTAAATAAAATAGTGGCAGTTTTATTCAACTTATTTATTGTGCTTATTTCATACCATATATAGCTGCAAGCACATTTAATTTTATACACAGTTTAATGAGCAAATGTACCCTATCAAAACGAACACTTTTATATAAAAAAAAAAAAAAAAAAAAAGTACTGAGATTGTTTGTTGAGAAACTCATCGCAACCTGCAATTTAGTGTCTGTCAAAGCTTCTATGTTTACTATTGTTGATCTTCAAGCAAGAAAAATTTTGCTCACAAATATATGTATACCAAAATATTGAGAACAGCAAGTTTCTTCAAACATGCAAATTTTTCAGCAGACAAATATATGTAAAGGACAACTAATGTCACCACATTAAACATTTCCTTCACAGTGTAACCTGATTACATAGCAATCTGCAGCTCCTCAGGTGCTGTGTCTATATCAGCAATGGTGGTATTAGAGAGCAAATTGAATTTAAGCTCAGTTTTCACAAGGTTATAAAACATCCTTGTAACCACATCTTCCAAAATGTGCAGAAGAAAAACTTTCAGCCACTTTACGTTTTCCTATCAAAGGGAAATATCAAAAATAACCTTTACATGCTTGCCTTGAAAATAGGCTTAGTTTTGCTTCGAATGATTTTACATGCTTTCATGTACAAACAACCCACTTACCTATAATATCATATTCAATTGACTAAATTTTTGAAATACATAAGCTGCAAACATCGTATCATATCTCCACTACTCACATCCTCTTTTTGTAACAAAATCATGTGATATCTCCTTTATGTCCAAGACACTTTTTATCATTTTGCGCAGACTCAGCTATTTCACACTGTTGGGGAAATACGTCTTCATATTCTGCCTCCCATCCTCAAGGGAATATTAGGACCTCCCTTGCTCTGATTGTGTTCATCACTCTAACCACAGGATCTACCATTTGTTTTAAGTCCAATGCAGCTTTACAAGAGCTCTCCTAATGTGAAATTCAATGGAAAAACGAGATATTACCGTGTCTTGTGCTTCTAACTGGATTTTTAAACGCTTAGCCACTCCTACATTTTTTCCAATGAAAGCTGTGCCCCCTCTGTTGCAACGCTTGCCATTTAGTTCGTGGACATGCCACTTTTCTCCACGCAATTCAAGTCTTGACCTCTGGATCTATCTTTCATTTATCAAAGAAATTCCTCTGTGATGACGAAGTTTATATTGATTAAAGTAATTATGCATTTTTTTCGTTATCTGTGCAATCATGCAGTGGCAAAGAAACCCAAACACAATCTTTGCTCGCATCCTACAGCTTTTCTGTTGGTCCGTAACTATTGAGCTGATGCGGCGCATTATAGTCGTTGACAGCTAATTACTTTCAAATTTGCTTCTAACATCATGACTCAATACGCTTGTATTTGGCTTCGAGGCCATACAGCCAACTCAAGTGTAATTTCGAATCATCCAGTGTTTTAAGTTTATCCATTGTGTATTATTTTGTCAAGTGGCATTAGACACAACAGGATGGACACGACATATACATACACAAACACAACACATGCACTAAACTCCCATGCACTCGGCCGGACTCGAACCTGCGACCTTCGGCAAGTGGAGCCCCTGCGATACCGAGGCCGGGTTACAAAACGCTGCTTAATATACTCGCCATCCGAAAGAGGCTTGTTGCGTTCAGCAAGGTTGTAGGTTACCGTGAAACTTACTGTATTGTTGTTTTGAAGTGTTGATTGCTTTGTAAATAAAGTTTTTTTTGCTTCTTCAGCTTTTTCTGAAGCTAGTCAACACAGATGCTAGATTTCAACTAATCGAAGACTGGAGCTCGCTGATCCAGACAATGAGATCTCATTGGAATTTGTAAACAGTCTCCAGATATTCCTGGAATGTACGCGCCTCCCTATCGGTCCCGGTAGCAGTAAATGGTTCCCGCCAGTAATCCACAGCAAGTCAAGGATAATATGACGTACAGAAGCACCGGCGGCAGGGAACCATGGCCGTCGAAATGTCGTGTTTTACCAACCGACCCTCTCGGCTGTTTACATCCGAGAATATTTACAAATTGTTTATTAAATCGAAAAATCTTTGTAAACAGTGAACTTAAACTAACCCGAATATGTGACATATCTATCCCTATTCATATGTATTCTAGCAAAACCTGGCTGACATTGTCCTGCCTTTGTATACATATTTACCTACAAGTAGAGGATCCGATCCAAACAGTTTCCAGGTGTTCATCGCGCTCTTTAGGTGTCTCGGCAGCTCTACTCGCTGACAGTTGCCGTGCATGTTTTGTTGATCTTCAAATATTTGATTTTTTGGGAGGAATTTCAAATAATTTCCATTTTGGAGATAGATAAGGTGTCAAATGATAGTTAATCTATGCGTGAACAAAATAAACCGCATATAAACATAAGAAGAATGGATCGTCATTCGCCTGTAAACATAACAATAATAGAAAATATTCTTATTGCCCAAATACCTATATATACGAACAGCGCCATCTAGAATAATAATGACAGTAATAACAGATTGCTTTATGGGCATTTTTAGTATATACTACTCATACTACTTTAAAATGTTTTAAGGTTATGAACTGATTTATATTTCTTGCGCATGGAGTATTAGTTTATTAAATGCAACCATCTTCGCACTTCAAAACTGAATATGTCACAACGTTCTTGTTTGTATCTCTGAAAAACAATGTATGTGATGTACGTAAGAAACAAAGAGTGAACGTGGCAGTACTAGGAAGATGGCTGCCTTTTTTATTAGCGAAATACGAATTGATAATGGCAATTCTCAAAGGAACTATTCTTTTTTGTGGCAATTATAACAAAGGGGATAGTATAAAATCCTTCTTCATGAAAAAATACGTATGCGTGCCAACTTTCATGGCGATCAAAACGCAGTGTTGAAGTCTAGTAATCGCACTTAATAACATATATACTTTCATTTATCCACAGATTTGTGTCCACCAAGCAAGGTCTCTGTACCGTTGCCAAAAATATATCGGGGGCGTAAAGATATCGTGTTTCATGAACTGGAAGTCGAATTGGTATCTGTGCTGTGATGTTGCTATGGTGTTGCTCAGAAGCACCTATAATACAATTAACATAGTTCTCTCACTGAAGATATCTGGAGACTGAGCCTGCCAGGTCTTTGCCCGTTTTGACGTCTGGGTGGAATCAAGCCGGAATTTTTGGTCACTTCCTCCTTCATAATCTCGTTGTAGCGTACGATCGCCTAAAAACTGACAGTGTGTCAATGTCCTCCGCATTATGTTTATTTGCCTCAGAATTAAACTTAATAGATGAAATTCTCCGTACAGCAGTTTGAGTATCTAACCGGAGTAATAGCGAATTAACATGAATGCCGTAGATTACTTAGATCAAGACTGAACGTTTCTACATAAAAATCTTGTTGAAAATTATCCTCGCTTACGCCATCTTCAGAGCGTCAAAGTCTTCGTTGATAACAGTCATGTATTTGAAACTGCGTGAAGCTACATTTTTTGCCGCTTTGGATTCGACGTTAAGCTGTAAGACCAGAGGAAATGAACTATAATCTCATCTCTGAAACAAAGGCTTAGTATGCTTCCTTCGGAGGGTGCAACCAGCATTTGAGTTGTGTACTAAGTTAGTTTCTTTATGTTCTTGCCGACTCCGCTTCGATCAGAACACCTAGGGTGCGGTGTTTACCAACGAACTCGTTTGTTATGCCGAAAACTGAAGTGTTAATTGATGCGTACATTTCTCTTTCGAGATCTGAAATGACAGAACGATGCTGACCAGTATTGAAATATGTATCTTGTTTGCCTCTATTCGGAAGTCTTTACATTCTGAAGCTCATGTTGAGCCTTGTTCTCAAGAGTAGTCATCATCTTGATTGAGTTTGAAATTGGAGCGACTTGGTAATCTGGAAAACACGGCAGGACTGTTAGGTAATCGTTTTTTTTTTTTCTGAACAATCATCAGGTACTCATCTAGAACGATACTCCTTGTTCAGCCGGCTTCAATTCTCATTAAGTCTATGATAGCAATCTGTTCAACTGTGAACCATTGAAACCTTCGAGAGAATAAATACTCCCACGTGGCTCAGCAGTTCAAATTATTTACATCAAAATTCATTACTAAGTCATTCGGCTCCTCGTGGCTGTACTCCAACTTTTATGCACAGGCAAAGCCTACACTGTTCCGGATTCGTCTGTTAGAAGTGTTTTTACACGCATACTGCTTAAGGTAAAGTTTTTGTCTCCATGCATACAATCGTAAATTTTTGAAACAAGGTATGTAAACAACCGAAACTCTGTGTCTATGTACACACTTACATATTCATCTAATATTTGGGTTTGAAAAATCGGATACACTTGTGTCGCATGCAGCGTTCGAAATTACGGACTTTGACGACGAATTAAAAAACATTGTCTAGAAAGGAAGCGTTCGCAGAGCTTCTCCAATTGATCCTAATATTCGTTGTGAAAGACTCCTGTGCGTTGACCCAATTGACACTTTTCAGTATCGGTGCTACTCAAGGAGTGGTAAACATGTCAACATCCTCGTGGATTCAACCACCTAGTCTAATAGAGGCTGCTTGAAACGATATGTGTCCCAGAATTCTTAAGAAAATTATGGCAGGTTCCAACATCTTGGAAAAAAATTTAGCCTTCTGTGTGGTCACCTCTAGGCTCCATAAAGTCATAATTACGATTATGACAAAAGGTTGGTATGTATTTCGAGTTTCGATCTGTAAATAACAGTCATTAATAGTGCAAAGACTCAAAATGTAACACTAATTTCACCATGATTACTGACTTTAACAGTCATCTTCTCACTATATTTTTACATCTTTAACGAAACCCGAATAAGTTGTAGCTCATCATTATTTTTCGTTATAAAATGAATACACAACTTATAAATCTTGCCAATTTCTTCGTCTAATTCATAGGTTCACAACCTTTTTTGACCTACCGCCCCCTTTTCGAAAAAAAAATTACTCACCGCCCCCCTGTTTGAAAAAAAACAGCACCGACTTCTTTTGTTGTTGTAGTCAACATTGTGTAATCCATAGCGCTTCAATTTAATTGGCTTGTTGCCCACTTCTTCAAACAGTGATTTGATGGCACCCCTCTTAGGTGAATTGGACTATATTAAATATTTAAAAACAAGGACAGATTTTTTAAATTACTTTATTAAAGAATATTAACATTATTGGTGCCTTATACATAATTTGATTAAAAACATATATTGAAAATTATCGTAAAATTATCAGTGAGAGGTCCGAGCTTGATGTAATGATACTTACTTTTCTACATTTGGTGCTATATTTGTCAGCAGGAGTCTTAAATCATCACGTTCCACTACTGGCAATTTGTTTCTTTTCTTTGTTAGTAAATTGCTTACTACACTAAATCCCCTTTCGGCTAAATATGATGACGGGAATTCAATCTTCTTCTTCTTCTTCTCGTGTAGATGACAGCATTAAATATGTGGTAGTTTTTCTGCCAATGCGATGGCTTTGTCAGTAGCGATGGCTTTGTCAGTAGCTGATTTGAGGTCAAATTGAGATACATTTATTCCAAGTTGTGGACAGAAAATTTACCATGGTTTCTCTCTCACCGCACGAACATGTGGTATCTGGCTGTTCTCCCAGGTATCCCCATGTGGCAAGAGTATCTTTGCAGCGGCCAACTCCAACTCGAAGCCTGTTTAGCGACTTCCATATGGGCCATGATTGTTCAGACCCAGGTGGTGGACCCTCTTTTGGCTTGATCCATTCGAACCCTTGTTGTAATCTCTTCTCCCTTTCATTGTTTGGAGCTCAAGTTGGTGGCTTTGAAGTTCGCATGAAGCTTGAACGGGACTATAGTCTCCATGGCGCTGGTGTATAGTCATGTAGGGGGTGTCGGACGTCTTCAATCACTTTAAGCCTTGCCACGCTGGTGGCAACTTCCCGGCGTATGTATCCAGGGGCGATGCCAGATAGTATCTCCACTTTGCTCACAGGCGATGGTCTGAGGCAACCTGTGATGAGCAGGCATGTTCTGTGGAGCGCAACGTCTACTGTTTTAGCATGGTTGGATTTTTGCCACACAGGACATGCATACTCTACTGCGGAGTAGCATAATGCTAAGGCAGAGGTGCGGATGACGCTTGGGTTAGCTCCCCAGCTAGATCTGGTCAACTTGCTAAAGATGTTATTGAGTGCTGATACTTTTATCTTGACATTGCGACAGTGGCTTTTAAAAGTGAGACTTCTATCAAGAGTTACACCCAGGTATTTTGGATTTTCAGGGAATGCAATAAAAAACTTTTTTGTTGCAGCCCACAAAGCCGGATATAAATCTGGAATTTGCCTCTGTAGCCAAAATTCTTAATATACATTTTTTAATTTCAATTTTAATTCTTCATTTTTTGACAGTTCTATCAACTCTTCCTGTAGCGATTAATCTGCTGTTTGTAGGTTTGAGAAAGGTTCTAATACCCAATCTGGAATGGTCATGTTAAATCAGTTTTTAAAATCTTCTTTAAGTGCTTCCAATTCACTCCATAGAAAGTATAAAATTAAAAAAAACTTATTTTTTAAAAAAAAGTCATATAGCCTAATATCGTTTTTACACACACCGGCAAAACCGGAGCCGGCGCCGGCCTTATCGCATCGAGTTCAATAAGTTTTTTGCTTTGGCGGAAGAAATAGGCATCCACCATTCAAACAACGTTACTTTAATAGTTTATTATATCATAGAACGAAGTATAGTAAATATTTCATTAACATACAGTACTGGATACATCCTGTGTTGACTCAAATACAAAAAGAGGCCTAGGTAAAATTAAAATAAATTAGGTACACAAATATTCTGCTATATTTTTGTTTCATTGAAAATTTTTGACCAAATACGAAATGAACTCAATTTTTTAAAATATAATACACAATATCTATGACTGCGATTGAAATCTATAAATTTCTTCAATTGATTTTTAAGGATCTCATTAAAGGAGCAAACTTTACTGACTTACATGAGACATACAGATTGGGAATAAACACAAGTAAAGTAAAACGCAGGCGTGGAAAGAGTTGTATACATTTCTGAAAGAATATTTTGAAATGAAAAGAAAATGAAACCAACAGAAAAATGATAAATTACTTATTTATCATTAGTACTAACAAACATTATAATTAACTTACACTTTACTTAAAATTGTAAATCTGGTTGTGCTATTATTTGCGGTATCAACACAAAGATACTTTGTCAGTATCATGGCAAATTAACAAAATAAATCGTGTAACCTGTTTTGTATTGTTACAACAAATAATAAATGTATAGCTGATCAAATTTCAGTTATTTTTTTCTTTCACTTCAAAATATTCTTTCAAAAATGTGTAAATCTCTTTGCACGCATTCTGTTCTAACTTTGAAACAGTTGGCTGTTTTATCTCACAAATAAGGATTAATATCAACTAATTAAATTAAATGTCATAGTATCACGCGAGTAATTACTTATTACAAAACTACAGAAGATTGTCGGGACTGAGATTAAATCCTCTCCACCACCTGCACCAGTGTGGACTAGTGTGCATAAGAAACATTTAAATCATCTGTGATCTGTGATCTGCCAGACCGGACTACGTGTAAGGCCCATTCACACTAGCGGTCAGGTCAGGTCAGCTCAGCTCATAATGCAGGATAGCATTCACACTAGCGGTCAGGTCAGCTCAGCTCAGCTCAGGTCAGGCCAGATCAAGTAGTAGACGAGGCCATTTCATTTCCATTGCTCATATTGAACAATGCCGTTTTCCACCCCAACGTCAATTAAATCGCAATGATTTTGGATCAAGAACCTAAAAGTACGTCAAGATCAAAAAGAGGATGGTTCTGGGTGCATCCAGAGATTCAAGCGCAAACAGATCAAGAGTAAAATTAATGCTAACTACCGGCTATGCCGTGCGAGACGAGTGGTGGGAAATGCTTTTGATATTTTAGGGCTCAAAGATTTCGAATTTATTTTAGAAAAATTAATTCTGCTCCAGGATTAATTCATAACATAATTTTAGCAACATGTATTTTGCACAATTATTTACGGAAGGATAAAATTTCATGCCATGTACAAAGTAAATTTCAGGATGAGCGAGAGAAATCCTACTTTACAAATATTCTTTGTTTATTTGTTAACGCATTTGATTCTAAAAATATATTCACGAATTTTTTTTTTTTTTTTTTTTAATTTGGAAACAGGATCTGTATCTTGACAGTACTAAAATGTGTAATAATATCTGAATTTATATTCAAGTTTGTCGACTTTATAATAAACAGTTAATAATAAAATAGTTAAAACATTTTTATTTTTATTTATTACTCTTTTTTATTTGCTTACGAGCCCTGACCGTTGCTCGTTCACACTAGCGCTCAGCTCAGCTCAGGTCTTGACAGTCGATCGGTGGCGACGCGATCTTCAGTTTGAGCTGCTTTGCCCTGACCAGAGCGGACCGCGTAGTGTGGATACTCCCATTGGATTACGTGTATAGCAATTTTTGATCTAAGCTGAGCTGAGCTGAGTTGACCGCTAGTGTGAATGGGTCTTACGTGTTAAAGCTCTCATTTGATTACATTGTATCCGGAGCCGGTTTTGCCGGTGTGAAAACTGCCTAACAATATCCCGTTTCAATATATGCCGGCCTTACACAAAGTACTTAGCAAGTGAGGGATTTCAATATCTGCCCACGATGCAATATAAGAGCTGTAGGCTCCCAAATATGTCATAGTTTGTACCGGAAACAGACGCCACATATCGATTTTAGGTGCCTTAGCGCTTCACATAGTATGTGTTGTAAACGGTATGATGGTTTGTTCAGTTTGCATTTAAAGTCCATTGATGAACGTAAATTCGACACCCCTCACGATTTAAGGAACACCTGCTTTTGACAGAGAGGCTAACCATAGTAGAAATATTATTTCCGTTTAAACTACGAATGCATACACTTGTTTATTTCATTGTGATAACATTTCCATATTCACGTTCAGTACAAAGTAAAGCAAACTTACATTAACTGAAAGTTAAAGTACTTCCCAAAAGCTGCTATTTCGCTAACAAGATACGCGCTTCCGAATATGGTAACCACATGCACCGCAGAAACTATTCACCATCGACAGAAGAGACTATCACCGAACCCGTGGACACGTTCAGTTAACCTGACAGTGTTGCTGGTTTTCTGGATCACAGAATTTTCTTAAATTTGAATTTCATACAACTTCATGTCAACCATAGGTATTCTAACCCTTTGTAAAAATCTCTAAATGTCAAAAATGAAGTTGATAATAATAATAATAGGAATAGTAGCAGTGATCAGTACAGAATCGAGTGCAGTTAGCATATGATACAAAAATTAAATAAAAGATTAAAACATAGTTGAAATTTCACAGCACATTGCTCACGTAATATTGATCAGTAAATAGAATAATAAGTAAATAATAATAATAATGAATATGTACTAACTTCTGTGGTAGATAGATATTCCAAAATAAATAATCTTCAGTAAGTAGGTCCACGTAAGCTGTAGATACTGCACAGGTTCGTAGTCGCTACCGAACAATCGAACACTGACCAGTATAACGTATAAGCATTGTTGATCGATCCGGAACATAAAACTTACTAATAATGGTGATCCCTGTGGTGCACAGCGCTTGCTGCGACTCATTCATCAACCATTGAAGCAGGTGTTAGGAACAAAGATATAATGTACTAATACCAACTTTTAATCCCCACTGATCTTTCTTAAAGGACATTAGGAATTACTTGCTGAAACATTTGTTCAATGTTTTTTGTTATTAATTAATCTTATTGGCAAGTCCTTGCCAGTGTTGGTTGGCTAGGGGGGCGCTGGCTGGGCGTCAATGCCCCCCAAATTTGCCTTTGTTCACAAACGCCCCCTTCGAGCTCCCTAACGCCCACTGGGGGGCGGTACGGTCAACGTTGGGAACCACTGGTCTAATTCGACGAATCCTAAAACAAAGTACCATTAGCATTCATATACCGAAATCTAATTTCACTTTTCCACTTAATTTCCTCAGACAATCCGCAGGCACATTCCATTCAACCGTGTGACGCCACTTTTTTTTTTTTTTTTTAATGGCATTCGGCTACTGGGCCATACAGCCAGCTCAATGTGATTTGTTGCTATCAAGTATTGACACAAGGACACTACAACACGGACAAGACATTCACAGACACAATACTAAACACCCATGTCCTCGGCCGGACTCGAACCGGCGACCTTCGGTACGCGGAGCTAAGCACTCTAGCCCCTACGCTACCGAGGCCGGCCAGTTTTCAGTTCTCTGAATTGCGGGGTATTCAAATGGACCAATGGGGAAATCAGGCCCCTGAGGTCACAGTCCAGTGTTGTGGGTCTCTTTCTCTAGCTTGGCCTCTGAGATATCCAATTGCCCCAGCCCACACGAGTTTCACTCGATATTTAGAGATTCTTTAGCGCCAACTGTGTGATATTTGTATATTTTGTGATATTTCATTATGGAAACAATATGAATTCCGAGACGGTTCCTTCAAAATATCATGGTCGAATTCCTTCCCGTTGCTGATTTCTTCCCGCCTCAATCAATTTGGACGTCGACGAGGAAAAGTCATGTTTTTTCGTCTGAGACTTCTGAGAAACAAACCGTGCAAAAGTCACGCAGATGCCGCTAAAGGTGTTCTCAAAATGGAGTGAAACGCGTATGGCGAAAAAAGCAAAAGGAATAAAATTCCAATACACTGGCATTGCGTATTATTATTTTTTTACAAACTGATCTATTTGAAACTGGTGAAACGGCTCAGATCATTCTGAAAACATTACTTTTGAAAAATTTTGGACTCTGAAGCAACTAGGATAGAGAGTTAAGGTTACTATTACTCTATGCCAGGTTTGGCCCATCATGTTCAGGCGGAAAAAGTTTTTTTGCGCAGCAGATTTTAATTCTACAAGCCTTTATGATTATCCTGAGATTCTGTGGATTCTTGCCCGTAACGTGATAGAGAAAGCATATATGAGATTTGATCGTAATGATCAGCAACAGTTGTCAAACAATTGTCCGAAGTTAATGTCATGAGCTGAAGTTGGCTAACAACGAATATAAGCTACTAGCTCGTACCCGCGACTTCGTATGCGTGGATTAAGAATTTTTTTGCCAGAATTAAATATAGAAAGTTGTTGGTAACGAAGGATTGGTCCCAAACAATATCGAGTCGGAATAATATGTCAGGAAAGCTAACACTATATCACTGTACCGTCGAACCTGTCTCTTGAAGAGAATCAATTTGCAACATATTTCTGTCACCATTTGATAAGGTCTCAAAATTTCGTGACTACAACTGTTAATCATACTGTAAAAAATATCCTGTGCCCTTCATACACATTTCCTTATAAAATTACATCACAACGATATAGCCATTTAGTCGTCAAAATGTAACAAAAAGACAGAGACCTACTTCCGTATTTATAATAATATTACTGTGGTTCACACTCACACACTGACTGTGAACAACACCTGAGGGATCATTATAACGTAAAAAAGTGTACACCTACAACATTGCAAGACTACCTACGATTTGCCTCGCATTGCGCCTCTAACTTTCTAATATCTACAGTTTAACATTCAATCCGAATAACCTACGACCCAGGCCTGACTCTTAAGATGAAAAACAATTTTTAAAAATATGATCCCCGACGGAGATTTCAACCAGAGACCACGACGTTCGTAAGCAAGCGCTTTAACCACTGAGCTGGCAGTCCACTACACGAAAAGTGGTACAGAGACGTCCATATCTAACGTGTCGGTCTATCGCCGTATTTCGAAGTTATGAGACAACATGTGTTATTTATACAGATAATTTTTCAACCAAACGTAGACAGTATTTTTCTCCTTGTTTCAAAGAATAAGTGTGCAAAGTTTCATCGAGATCGGATGAAAACTGTGGATTTTTATGAAGAACAAACAAACAAACAAACATTCATCTTAATATATAAAGATTTCCATGAGGTCTGGAAGTCGAAACACTGTGAGAGAAATGGCGTCCCCATGGTTTCGATTCTTTAGTAAATGCGTATCTCAAGATTAATGAAAGTGTCAGCAGACTCACCGTGCAGCGGGCGGCGCCAGCCGCGTCTCGGAGCCGCCCTCCCGCCCGCGCCGCCCGCTATCGAGCTGCGGCGCCAGCGTCGCGCCAGCCAGGCGCCAGCGTCGTGGCCCAGCCACATTGCCGACAGTTACAAATAATCCATTTGAGATATTTCCCTATGGACTAAAATGGATATACGAGAACTCTGACAGCTTTAATACAAGAAGCGATGGCTTTAGAGAATACAGAGCTGAAAGAGTCCTTTAGATCTCCTAACGCAAATTTTAGACAAACTATCGTAGCTGGACATAATGAAAATTCACATCAACGAACTCTCAGTTTGCATTGATATTATGAACTCAATTCAACATCTTGCTATACCGAAACACTCGCCTTTTTCTTAACCGAAATTATATCGTAGTGCATATTTTTTTTTTAATGTCTTCCTGTTAACGAAAGAAATTTACACACACACACACACACACACACACACACACACACACACATATATATATATATATATATATATATATATATATGTCGAATTCATCCGGGAAAGATCAGGAGTCGGGCGCGTTGAATGGAGTTCCCAGTTTGAGGTAGATGGCTCAGTAGCGAATTTAGGCTGTTGATATCCCTCGGACAGTGGAGAGAAACTACGAGAACTTAGTGGATACAATCATCCGGTTTATTAGACTCAGTCTCACAATACACAATGACAGATAGCGGAGTGATGTTGCCTCGATGGTCAGGCATGAAGAGAGCTCCGTTTGATGTGCGCTGCCCTTAAGTAGCCCCTCGTAGATCACACTAGACACTGTGGCGTTGGCATCCTACATGCTGTGTCTGTGGCGCCATCTAGTAGAGTAGCTCCGTACTCCCGATCCGACATATACCAGGGTTACGGAGAAGACCTCAACGAATCACTTGGCGGAGAAGAAGTACTTCGGTAGTGTTGCCCAAATTCGGTCTTGGTCTTGCAGTCTTGGTCTTGGTCTTGCATTTTTGCAAGACCAAGACCAAGACCAGGTGTATTGATGCAAGACCAAGACCAAGACTGGCCAAGTCTCGTCTTGTTCTTGCATTTGGGCAACACTACCTGTTGTCCAAATCGGTCTTGGTCTTGCAGTCTTGGTCTTGGTCTTGCATTTTTGCAAGACCAAGACCAAGACCAAGACCAGGTGTATTGATGCAAGACCAAGACCAAGACTGGCCAAGTCTCGTCTTGTTCTTGCATTTGGGCAACACTATACTTCGGTACGGCAAGGGATGCGGAAGCGGCAGCCCAGCACTGAGGGATTAATATGAGTACATCCGTCGTAGCGTCTGTCTCAAGTTGAGCGGCTACACCGAGCGTCTGACCCAAAGTCGGTGGCTGTTCAAGAAATCGCCAATCCGTTCTGAAGCAAGCGTGGCGATTATGCTTCACCTCTTTAAGCAACTATGATGAGCGGCATTATTGGAAAACAATCCGGAGGTAAAACAGCCCCCCATTCGGTTCTTCTGGAGGGGGCTACATTAATGTCAGCAGTCAAAGTTCCTAAAGAGCAAACCACATCATCGATAGAAAAACAGTAAATAATTCATATATGCACTTACAACTGCAGGTCTCTTAAAGGAGAAACACGACTTACAGAGTTGGAAGACGCGCTCCAAAAATCAAATGGAGTATAGTGAGCCTCAGTGAGGTTAGACGTCCAGAGGAAGAATGTATCGAACTTAATTCAGGCCACGTGCTGTACCATTATGGAATCTCCTTGGGAAAGCTAAATGGAATAGGCTTCCTGATAAACCGTAGTGTGTAAAAAAAACTTAAAACTAATAGAAGGCATTTCAGATCAAGCAGCAAGAGTAGCGTTACAACTATCAAATCGCTACAAAATACAAATACTGCAGGTATGTGCTCCAACATCCTGGCACTCAGACGATGAAGTAGAGTCTTTCTACGAAGTTGTCACGACACTGCACGATAGAGGCAAAGACTGCCATTTCCAGATTATCATGGGAGACTTCAATGCCACTGTAGGCATCAGGAAACAAGGAGACACTATGGTCGGAATACAAACAAGGAATGACAGAGGGGATCGACTTGTGCAGTTTGCAGAGCACACAAAAATGCACGTCATGAACATCAAAGTCGAAAGAGAAAATGGAGAAGTCCAGATTATAAAACTAAAAATGAAAGAGACTACATTCTGTCCAATAGCCGACATTTTGTTCAAGACGTCACTGTTTTAAATCAATTCAACACCGGAAGTGATCACAGGTTGGTCCGAGCGAAACTTAGTATCTGCATAAAACAGGAAAGGCGAAAGCTAATAAAAGGAACCAATAAAACATCAGTAAATATAATCAATCCCACTTAAAAGAAAGACATTTTCCAACGCACTCTATCGGAGAAACTAGCTACCACCGCCAATGGAAATTTAGCTTCAACTATTAACACATTAGCCATGGAAATTGCAGGAACTGTTAAAACTACCTAATTAAGTAAAATTAGCAATGATACAAAAACTCTCCTGAATAAACGAAGGGAAATGAAACTAAAACCTAATTGAATATGCTCAACTGTGCAAGACCATTAGAAAAGAAATAACAGCTGACATCAAGAAATATAACGAAAACCTGATCAGATCAGTTATAGAGAACAAGAAAGGCTATAAGAAAGCAAAACAAAGATTAATGATAGGAAAGAAACAAATAATAGCTTTATATGATGACAACGAACGTATTACAGACAAAACTTCTATCAGTCCTTTTACAGCAAGCAAGATGAAAATCCTTTAATGACATCAAGCCCAGACTCACCAATTCCTGAAGTCCTCCAATCTGAAGTTAGAAGGGCACTGCACGAAATGTAAAAAGGATCAGCTAGTGGTTATGATGGCCTATGTATTGACGTACTCCAATTGACTGGAGAAGAAACCTACAGACACCTAGCTAAGGTGTTATCACAATGCCTTGAAGAGAGAAATATCCCATCAAGCTGGAACAAAGCAATGATTGTGTTGCTACACAAAAAAGGCAGTCGTTACAATATTAAAAACTACCGCCCCATCAGCCTCCTTCCTATCATATACAAAGTGTTTACAAAGGTCATAAATAACCGCATCAGTTCCACCTTGGACACAGTGCAACCAATTGAACAGGCTGGCTTTAGGTCAGGATTCAGCACAGTAGATCACATCCAAGTCATCCACGAAGTGATGAGTCGAGAAAATGAATACCAGATGCCACTCTGTTTGGCCTTTATCGATTTTGAAAAACCTTTTGATTCAGTCCATCACTCAGCAATTATGCAAGCCCTTTTAGAACAAGGAGTGAATCCAGGATATATCGACTTACTCTACAACATCTACACCACTTCCACTACCTTTGTCAACATCGCTGAAGTCACCAAAGAGTTCACAGTAGAAAGAGGGGTAAAACAAGGAGACTCTATATCCCCCAAGCTATTCACATCAGTTCTAGAGTTGTCAACGTCAAGAATCCAATGGCAAAACCGAGGTTTGAGAATAAATGGAAGAAGTCTCAACAACTTAAGATTAGCTGATGATTTAGTTTTACTCTCAAACAGTCTGGAAGAGTTCAAAGAAATGATAAATGAACTAGAGGCAGCGTGCAGTGAAGTGGGCCTTAAAATAAATATATCAAAAAGCAAAATCATGGTCAGAAAAATATAAAGACAAGGCGGACATGAAAGATTCTGGTATTGAGTCCGTAGATGAGTACATATACGTATCTTGGCCAACTGATCAATATGAATGGCGACTCAAAGCCTGAGATCTACAGACGGATAAAGATGGGCTGGAGAGCATAAGGAAGAAATTCCTTAATTTTTAAATCTAACATGCCAGTGCATCTTAAAAAACAGGCATTTGAACAATGTGTATTACCGGTCCTCACATATGCCTGCCAGACTTTGTCAAACAACTGTGAAAATTATATATACTGTTTATAACATGTTTGACTTGATAGTTTTTTTTTGTTCGATATTTCACTATGAAAATTGTTATTTACCTAAGGAAAGGTGTAATCGCACTTCGTTTTAATGTACTTTGGTCGCCACCGTTGGATGGTTCGGGAATATTACGTGCACTTCGTAGAAAACAAAATAAACACTCCGTTTGCATAAATACATGAACACATTTATTCTGCCAGTTCCTTAAGTGTACTAATTTCCGACCACCAATGGAAAATAAAATGTTAACACTATTATACACTTCACAATAACATTTATCCGAAGATTGCAATTCGTTAGAGTGGCAAGTGACTTGCAAGCACTTAATGTGTTCGTCATACACCGTCTGATCTTAATGCTCGTAACGGCTAAATAAACAGTCTTTACTACGTGGAAAGTCACTCCTTGAGTTCACTAATCTCCTTGAGTAACGAATATTGCCAAATTGATTTCACATTAGCAGCCACGGGCAATTATAAAAACGGAATAATCGCGCCGAAATCCGTCGTACACATATGCAGTACCGCGTACACTTACTCACAGACCAAAACTCATATGTTTGGTCTCCGACGACTAACACAGGTGGTGCGCCATGTGTCTACTTCAACACTCGCTGGAAAAAAAAAAAACCAAAACAAAACATCTCTGACCTACTACAGCTAGTTGTTCAGAGATAACTATATCATCGACTACATTAAAAACACTTTCAATTACATTCTAAAATTTAAAGGAGGGCGGTTTTGTAAACTGTATTGTGACAACTTGGACCCTAAATAGTCACACGAAGCAAGAACTGAAAACTTCCCAGCGAAGTATGGAAAGAGCAATGCTAGGCTTTACAAGAAGAGACAGGAAAAGGGCCGTGCACATTCGTTCAATAACTAAAGTAACAGACATCTTAAAAAGAGTCACGACCCAAAAATGGCAATGGGCCGGTCATGTTGCTCGCAAAAGAGATGAAAGATGGACTACGGTAGTGCTGGATTGGATACCGAGAAACCTGAAAAGAGCAAGAGGAAGACCCCCGGATTGCCGGGATAAGGATATACGTCGAGTTACAGGCGTGTACTGGAAGAGGGTGGCTCAGGATCGATCAGCCTGGAAACAACTACTACAAAAATATGTAGAATTAAATTCTAATATATAGCTCATTAGACTTAAAGAGGCTACATCCTGAAAAAAGGATCGATATAGCTGCAATAATAATAATAATAATATATATATATATATTGTGTGTGTGTGTGTGTTCTTATATTTCACCTGCAACCATCACTACCTAGAGCAGAGCCAGAACCAGTACTTGATATGTCGCAGACATAGGCTGCTTAGTGCCAGGTATTCCTATTGCTAATGTCTGAATCTAATATATTGAAACTAGCCTTGATATATTTATCACGAACCAAGTTTTTTGCTAGCCTAGTTTACTGATTTTGCTTGATGTTTATGTTGAGACTATTTCTTACTTAAACATAATGGAGGTTTTTATTTGGGGGGGGGGGTCCTAAACCTATCGTTAGTAAATGCTATTCCTACTTATGACTAATGGGAGGCTGGTATAGTTATGATGTTCGCTTACTAGGGACCTATGTGGTGTGCGCTGCCCTTACGTAGCCCCTCGTAGATCACACTACTCGCTGAGGCGCTGGAATCCTGCTCGCTGCGTCTGTGGCGCCATCTAGTAGAGTAGCTCCGTACTCTCAATCCGACACGGCCATCCTGCTGAGACAGCCGTCCATGGCTGTCGCTCATAGGCCACGGGTGTGACTTGTCGGAGCTAGAAATGAAAAAAAAACAAAAAAAACTGATCGGCCATGGCCTTAGGAATGAATCATCCTGGCATTAGCCTGGAGTGATTTCGGGAAACCCTGGAAAACCGAAATCAGGATGGTAGTTGGTAGTTGCAATCCTGGAAGGGTTTGTAGGATCCTTCACGGCTGTCTGGTAGCCTGGCTTGGTGAAGCTGGTTTGGCGTTGCTTCACGGCCGTCTCCTTATCGCAGCATCCGTTGAATGTGTGAAAATTCTGTGAACAAAAGATGACTAACCGCAGTATGTTCAGCTATCCTGATTTAAAGAACAATTTTGTTGAAAGACGGACTGATGAAAAAAATAAGTCAATCCGGGTTTAATGTATTCCTTTCCGATTTAATATATAAAAAAAAGAATTTTACTATCTTCAAAATATCAAAGCAACTTTTTAGAGACTCATTTTTTTCTTAGTGATGACCCAAGGAAATTAAAAAAATAGTTTTCTGTACACTAACGTGAACAAGTTTCTTTCCAAGACTTACAAAAGAGCGAAATTTCCTGATAGGACCATCCATTTCTTGTAGTGATGTCTGATGACAGTAATGTTTCATGGTACCAGATTACAAAATTCACTCTTCAAGGAGAGGTCCACATAAATCATAAAATTTGCTCTTCGTGGCGAGGTGCGATACATGGTACAACATTTACTCTTCGTGGCGAGGTCCCATACAAGATACAAAATTTTGCTCTTTATAGAGAAGCCCTGGTAAATTTTAAAATTATGGTGTTGGTATCAAAGAAATTTTAAGATTTCATTCCTGGTGGTGAATCCTTGTAATTTGTGGTACTTTGATGGCAGCGTCCAATATGGACGAAAAGTGTTTTCCTTTTAAGAGATTTTGATTGAACCATCGTTCTACATTGGGTCGTGTGGGTAACGTTTTTGAAAAAGAAGCTCTTTGCTCGTGTTAGTGTCCTGCTAAGTTTCGCTCTGGTGCTATTAATGGCCAGATGTTTTAGTTCGACACGAACTGCTACTGCTGAGGAATGAATCAAGATACTGAAGACTCAACGAGAAGTAGTTCATGCATTATATTGCTGACTTTTACCATTGTGCCGGAGGTTCTGGAGTGCAGAGATAAAAGGTGAGGAAACTATTTCGTGGTGGGTAGAGAAGGAAGTGACCCATGCTATTTGAGCGGATGAGTAATTCGAACTTTGCATTATTGTGGGAACATACTGTTTTGGGTCGCATTACTGCCTATGTTTTCGGACGCATGTCGGCTTTGAAATTTTAGACTTTCGGGTTTTTCTCTCCTTACGCTGCAGGTAGCCGATTGTCTAAGAAAGTTGGTTTTCTGTGGCATCTGGCGGAAATTGTTTGTTAGTAGCGACGCGGCTGTTCCGGGTTCGGAAGTCAAGAGATGCCCTCCGTTTTCCTTCCTGGTACTATTAACTACAAATCGAAGGCCTGTAGGCAAGGTAATTCTAGTAAAGGTAGGGCCCGAAGCGAAATGAGCGACGATTGGCTGTTGGAATGACGTCACTGTAGGAGCCAACTCAAGCAATTGATGAAGCGGCAAATGAACGAAGCACGGTGCTGTTCAAAACTACCCATTTTATGGATGCCGAAGCAGTTAATGCAACGATTTTTTTTTAAAAAAGTATTTGATAGTAAGATTTACATACCTTACTGTGTTAGTTTATTTTTCAATTTTGGCACAAATTGTTTTAACGATATGCTTTTCTTTCGACATAAAATCGCAACCATTCACATCCATAAAAATTAGTTCAAATTGTGACACTTTATTCATACTTCGGATTTTGATGTTGATGCGGGCAGACACGTTAGCGATGTAAGTGTTCCCCGTGATAACATCGAATTTTCTTTCGCGGTGAGTGATGTAACCAGCAAGATAGCGAAAGCCTTCGATTGAGCAGTCATGATCTACTGTAAATGAAGGCCGATTGGTATCAGTTTCGAATGAAATATTAACATCTTGAAGGTCATAATCACCTTCAATTAGAGACAGTGGTTCCGAAATATCTGGTAATATCCGAGATATAAAATGCTCTAAACAATCTTGATTTAGGCGAGCTGTCAGAATGTATTTTTAAACTCTGGAGTTCGCAGTGTACACCAAACATGGATCGAATGGTATTCATAGATCTTTTCTGGAAAGGAAGTAGTTGTTTTGATCTACCAACTTCCTTTTTTGTTTCACTGCATTCATACATTTGTCTCAAAATTCTCTCTTGATTATCATGGTGAAACACCATATCCACATGCTAACGGCTTGCTGTCTGACTGTACTGTACTGCTCATAATGTCGAATAAGTTGTTGACAAGCTGGAAAAACTTAGCAGAGAGCTCTTCTTCTGGCATGAAATAGCGTATTGCTTGTGCTGTGGTGTTAGAAAACAATTGCAATCCCAAAACTACCCTCTGGCGCTCCCTACCGTTATCTGACAAGTGAAACTGAGTAAACTAGGGGCACAATTTCATTTTACACATACCTAAATCAATTAATTTTTAAACCATCTTCTGCCACAAAATGTTACGAACAAGCAGTTGCTGTTAGGGCCTTATTACACTAGGCGACTTGGCGGCGCAACCAGCCGCGCCACTGGTGGCTCTGCTCGTCACAGGGCATTGAGTGTTATGGAGCTTATTACACTAGGGCAGCCAGTGGCGCCGCCAGAAACTGGCGGCGGGATGGCTACCGTGCCCGGCGACCAGACCGGCAACCACTGGTGGCCGAGAGTCGTGGCGGGGCATTGCATCTTACGTAGCTTATTACACTAGGCCACCAAGCGGCGCCGCCAGACTCGCCACCACGCGTTCAGTCTACTGTTCATATGCCCTTCCTACTTTACGATTTTAAAATTGCAGAGATACTGAGTGACATGTTTGGTGAGACAACTAGGGACAGTCATCCTGTGATGGGAGAGAATGAAACGAACCTACAAAACTTGAAATAAATTCACAGGAAATTGCGAAGTAACTCAGAAAGCTAAAAAAAGTACATTACTGATGTAGGTAATAACACTACAGATTTATTAAAGATTGTGGGATACGATATTGTACCTTATCTTAAAATTTTGTTTAAAATGAGTTTGGAGACTTGCTGCTTACCAGAGGATTGGAAAAGATCGATAGTAGTACCAGATCATAAAGGAATGGTTAAAAATATGGTGAAAATTCCTGGCCAATCAGTTTGTCATCAGTAATGGGCAGAATGATGGAGAGATTGATATGCAACTATATCAGAAATGTCTGTGAAGAAAGAAACTAGTTTTCAGATCGAAAACAAGGCTTTAGGCAAGGATATTAATTTGAATCTCAGATAGTGGGCTATATCCAAGATATTTCAAATTAATTGGAAATGGGAGGCCAAGTTGATAGTGTGGCACTAGATTGTTTTAAGGCATTTGACAGAGTGAGCAATAAAATGGTTTTAAATGAACTGAAATGTATTGAATTGGATAAAAAGTTACTTGCTGGGCACAGGAATTTTTAAAAGTCAGAAAGCAAAGGGTTAGAGTAGGAAATAAATTATCAAAAGAAGTGAAGTAATAATGGGAGTTGCTGTTCATTATTCTAATGAATGACTGTGTTACGGTCAGAATCTAGGTATTTTGCAAATGATACAATGGTATACAATAGGATCAAAACAGGTGAAGACTGAACAGTTGCAGGATGATCTGGATAGAGTATCTAAATGGGTAGGTCAGCATGGAATAAATGCCAAGAAGAGTCGGCTTTTAAGGTACACAGATAAATAGATCTAAAGGTTAATTATGATTACAGAGTGGGGTCAGATTTGCTTGATGAAGTGTAAATTCTTTGCATAACGTTTGATAAACTCAATTGGGCAGGTGGTAGAAAAAGTTTACAAAATCCTTCATTTGATGGCGAGGGTGATGAGAGGATGTAACAGAGAAGTTAGGGAGTTGGGTTACAAAACTTTGGTCAGATCATTTGTTGAATATGGTGGTGTAGTTTGGGACCACATTTTGCAGATCAAATACGGGAGTTGGAAGGTATGCAAAGAAGAGCAGCTAGATTTGTTTGTGGAAATTATGGCAGGACCCAGTCAGTAACTGATATGATACAGGAGCTGGATTGGGACTCATTGGAGGAAAGGAGGAGGGTGAAGAGAGTGCTGTAAATGTGCAGGGCATATATTGGTGATTGGACTGGGATGGAAATTGGTAAAAGAATTATGAATAGTGCATGGAAGGAAAAAGGCGACCATGATCACAAGTTTGGGCTCGATTTCTTGCATAAGGGAGTGGAAGAAAAAAATATTTTGTTGTTAAGGGCGTCAGGAATTGGAACAAATTACCGAGTGTAGTGTTGAATAATTTACCAAAAAAAAATATCTTAAGGATTTTAAAATTAAAATTTATAAATCGGAAAAGTAAATGGGGGAGGAATTTAACATTCCAGCTATAAAAGAAAAATTAAATATATACATAAAGGGGAAATTAGATGACTAGGGAAATTGCTACCGGAGTATTAGCTCCATCGCAATTAAGTTAATAATTAATTAAAAATAATTAAAATGAAAAAGGGAAGGCGAAGGGAGAGAAAGATGTATGTACATCATATTCTATGCTAAGGGAATCTATACTCTTTTTGATGAATTGTATTCAGACGACAACAAGTTTTTTAATTACTTAATAATGTCTAAATCGTCTTTCTTTTAATCATTGTACTCAGTAAAGGTTGATATTACCGGGAAAGATACGAAAATGAGAAATTCTTCTTGCTTTACCCCTTTGTCTTTTCTACACTTTCACTTCCCCTCATTTCCACAGTGACATTCTGCAGTTCACTGGACATATTCAACTACACAATTCGCGTACAATGCCAGGGTAACAGCAAAGAGACTGCTCGGTTGTGCGAGTGGCTGGCTGGCGGCGCCACCAGAATCCTGGTTGCGTCGCCAACAGAGACACCAGTGCCGCGGCTGGTTGCGCCGCCAAGTCGCCTAGTGTAATAAGAGGCTTATTGTACTGAAATCGTCCTTTGGTAGTCTAGCGTCTTGGTGTTTACTCCTGCGAGTTTGAAGAGTGTGGCCATAACTTGGTAAACTGGGGTATCAATTGTCGAAATTTAAAGCCAAGCTCTATAAACTGTCGTAGTTGCGTGATCCATAGAGGGAAGGAGGAAATTAATATGTATGCGCGGCTGTCCTGTTTAGGTTGGGTCAAGCATTTCCATCTGTTGCGACAAATCATAAGTATTTGATTTGGCTTTTAAGAAATGCGAATTTGGTAGTATTCAAAAAAGAATCTCGTGGCAGTGATGAATGGGAAAGTAGTCCATATGTGCTATTGCTATGGTATTAGGGATTGCAATCCAGCAAAGTGGGATCCCGCAATCCCGCGGTCTCTATCGGATGTATTGCGCTGTTTGCCTGTACGCTTGCAGTTGGTATTTCACTCCTGTGAACAAACGTATGTTTTTGTCAACCATCATCATACGTAAGTAAATAGATCCACTTTTATGTGCTCATTGAAGTTGAAGTTTTATCTGATTTATGTTACGTATTTAGTACGATTTTCTAACTATATAATAAGTACTTTTTATGTGTCGCACACATTATCTGAACTACATAATTAAAGCTTTTTATTCAAGGTTTCATTATTCTCTTTTTCTGTATTTGGAGACAAAGTAATTGTGACAATTTCCTTATTTGCGGCTGAAAATTTGATTATTCGTTGATACGAAACTAATGTTACTGTAATTTTAACGATCGAATATCTGTTTATTTAGCAGCTATCAAAAGCTAATTGTATATTCTTTGACTTGTTGTTGTCTCGACCGCCGCCTCAATGCATTTGAAACTCATGTTCTTTGACGAAAGCCGCCTGTTTACTTGTGCCGCTCTGGCTTTCGATTAATCCCTCATGGGATGATTTGGTCAATCGCCACAATACATTATTTTTGAGTGAATAGCATGTGTCATTTCAACTCCTTGTTATTATTTCGACTAAAAGCAAAAAATGTTATAAAGGAGTCTTCACGGGTGTATGGCCGAATTGTGTTATAAAAACACCATACTCGGACGGCTGCCTCCGCCGTCTCCCTCACGTGTGAAATTTCATGCTTTTACAACGCAATCCGGCGATACACCCGTGAGGACTTCATTGCAATCATACGCCATGAAAGTCTCCTTTATTACATAAAAAATTTTCACTCTAAAAATGTCGTTACGCCACTTAAAGTAAAGCTGAAATACTTTACAGTTTACGTCTTGGTGAGTAGTTTATTTTCATGACAATAAATCAAATATAAGATCAATCAATGAATCAGGAGACATAATAATGAATCCCACAAAAATAATTCTTGTAAAAATAGGCCAAGTCTCGTGTTTATGCAGTGACAAAAAGTTATGAAATCTTGTTCTGAGCCAATTCTACACTTTACAGAGTATTTTTACCTCACTTTGTGACATTGAATGCTTTCGCTCCGTATTTTAGAAAGTTTCTTTAGAGTTTTTTTTTTTTTAAAAATGGTCACTTAGCCATTATGCATACCATATTTATATATGTAGAGATGTAGAGGTTAGCACAAGATAGGAAAGGATGGAGGATTGCATCAAACCAGTCAATAGACTGACGACAGCAAAAAAAAAAATAAAAAAAAAAAAAAATGATGTATTGTAACTATAAATTATTGATCATATATTTTAAAATTGGTTTAAATTTAAAAAAAATGTAAATCCACAAAATATATATACTTAAGACATGTAAAAAAATTTAATGTAATTTTCCCAATTAAAATATTTTTAATTTTTATCATTTAACATTAAAATTGGTTTATTAATTTAATTAACACACGTTTAGGCTTTAATTTATTAACGCTTTAAATAACAATGTTTACATATATGCGTTGAAAACTGTTTGCGCCAATCCCGCGGGATTGCAATCTTTATATGGTATGCGCTAGTGTGCCTAAAGCTTTTACTACTGTTCTTTGAAAAACTGCGCCGCCGTTGGGTATAAGATATTTTTTTTCCCCAGCGGAGTCCTTGGTTGCACGTATTGTCCAATTACGTGCCGACGGAACAGGTGTTTTTGGACCGGTAATACGGGCCTAGCGAATGACGAAGGTGAATCCGTTATTATGCTTGCGGTTAATAGTTCCTATACTTTCTGCCTCGTTGTCTTTTTTGTTGCCTATTGCCATTTTATGCGGCCGATCCTACTATGCGGCATCGGTCTACGAGTCGCATGTGCGATACATACATGTTAATGCCTCGTCCGTTACCTATGAAGAGTGTATAGAACGCAAGCAATTTAGCGAGGGTGGGCGATCTTAGGGTGGGACATTTTATTATTCTAGTCGTGGTTAGATTGGTCGGATTCCCACAAATTTGATTCATCCAAGCAAGGGCGTAGCGTAGCCAGGTACGGGCAGGGGGGGGGCAGCCGCCCCCCCCCTAGCTGGACGCGGGTTTGCGCTCGATCAGAGTTCTGCCGAACCGAAGAGTAAACAATGTTAAGTAACTTTCAACAATTAATTCGGTTCGTTCGATTTAAACCTGCTTTCTACTGCTATTTGCGGGAAAACAGACGTTAGCGAGGGCGGGGCAGCACAGGTTACACACTGGGCAGATCCGGCCGCGACGGAAAGTGTTCCGTCGCCATCGTTCCAGTAGTGGCGCGAGGGATCAAATGGGAGCTTACACACTGGGCTTACACCCACGGCTGAGCTGCTGTCGACGGCAGGTGTGCAGCCGTGCGCTGCCACTAGATTCGACGGTAATTTGACCACCCCAATCTACACAGTGGCCCATGTGGTCAAATAGGCGCTTGCACACTCGGCGATTTTTTAACCGCTTGTGCGCTTCCAGTCTGTTAAAGTTAACATTTTTTTAATTTAAAAATCGTAATGTAAGTTAAGTAATGATGGATACTGATCTTCTCATTTTGTTAGCAGTTTTATGAGACAAAACTATAGATTCTTTTAAAGATCGGAACGCTTGGAAAGAAGTGTGCATTGAAATTAGGAATGATTTTGACGAAATGAAAAATGCCTTTGGATAGTAAACTTTCGATCACGTATTTACATAAATTTTTAGAGCTTCAACTAGAAGTTGAAAAATGTTGAATCACATTTTATAGAAAGATTTTGATGTTTAATACTATATAACTATGTCCTTATATCTTAGACATTTGCCAAGGAAAACTTTCAACATTCGAAATTCTGTGGATCGATATTTTTTTCCTCTTTTTTCTTCTTCTTCTTCTTTTCTTCTAACACAGCAGTGACGAATACAGTGAGACAAGGTGTTCAGTAACTTCGGCATCATCTTCGCCATTTATTTTCGATTTTTCTTTGTAAAGTAATAGTTATTAAAACAGTTAACAGATTACAATCTAATCACAAAAGTTTAACTAGTCGATTGTGCTTGTAAGTATAAAAGCAATATAAACTCAACACTGATAGTTGATTACACAGTGAAGTACATGTATTAGTTACAAATAAATGTAAGTCTTAGCCATTATATGGCATAGTGTATTTTTCAAACTTTTCTTGTACATCTATTCATATTCACCTCAAGAAGTTTTCACCCTAATTAACATAAAATAAATATAGCGGATTGAAATTATATGAAATTAAATGTTTATTTATAGTAGGCCCATGAAAAATCTGCTTACTTCATGGAGATTGCCAGCATGTCCACACGTTAAATACAATTCATCAACTGGGTATTCCTCCTTTGAATGCCATACTTAAGTTTCGCAAGCAACTGTCGAAATAAACATCCCAAAATAATTGAAAAACTTGGTGTTGTCGTTCCTCAAATATTCTGTTTTCCTTTGGCTTTTTCTTTTCCTATTCTATGGCTATGGAAGCTTGAAAATAACAATTTTAAATCTTAACTACGAAGTAATAAACACCAAATTAAATAAATTAACTTCTAATTTCACAAAATGAAACTCAGGTCATCAAAAGAAAGGTACTGACGTCCGACCACGTCATCTTTTACCATAGCATCGAAAATTTTACCGCTGTAATAGCAGCAACAGTTCTACCGCCGAATATGTAAACACCTCAAATTCTGTAGGCGTCGATGGTTAAGTTTCCACTACGGTGAAAACCGCACAGTGTGAACCGGCCTTAAGGGATTGTGCATAAACTACGTGGCTCGGTATAGAAGGGGAGGGGTTCGCTGGGAAAGCTACGCTGGGCTACTTAAAGGGGGGGGGATTTCCGAACCAGGCCACGTAGCTTTTCTTTCATATTAAGATACAGAACATACAGAAGCATGTGAATATTATTTCCGTCAATTTATTATCCCCACTTGTAATTTATGACAGCCTGACAAGAGAAAACAGTACAAAAATGACTTCAGGAATCATTATGAGAAAAAGCTACGTGGGGGTGAGGGGGAGAGAGAGACAAAAGCCACGTTGGGACTACGTGGGGGGGGGGGGGGGTTCACAGGAGGCCAAAATGGAGCTACGTGGTTTATGGACGGTCCCTAGGCTGCGTATCCAGTATGAGCGGCTGCTGCGCTAGCCATGTTCGAGCGCGCCAAACCGGTTATTTGCCGCGCGAACCATTCTGTTGACGAGCGCGGCTTGCGCGGCAAACTATCCAGGCATTGTCCTTTTGTGAAGCCACCGTGGACATTTCACGTGCGCAAATAGCCGCAACTTTCACTGTGATCCGACACACTGTATACTAGAAACATAAACGAAAAATGATTTGGTAGATATGGAAATTGCATTTTAATTGAATACAGTATGGCGAGAAACTCATGGAAGACATAAGATATGAAGCCATCGAGGATACAATAAACAAATTTTAAGAGATTGATAATCGTAGAGTTTCTAAAATAATTAATTGAGCACTCAATTTCGGGAGGCATTTCAGTTACTGATAAACGCTGTGACTTCAAGATTTCTAGTAATTGGAGACTCGTGTACTAGCCTGCATTACCTTTTTTCGAGTTTCAAAGCAATCATTTATTTGAACAGTTTCAGATGTTTCTGAAACACTATGCGAAGCTCTGAAAGAATGGTCAAAGATAAGGTAATAGCACCAGCACTATTTTTTTTTTATTGCTATTCAATTTTCTGTTGCCATTCTTAACGAGAACTTACTCCTTACTTAGGTAAAAGGTATTATGTTGATTCTGTCATTTGGCGATTCTATAGATTCGTTGATTGGAGTTTCAAGTGACGGTTGTGGTAGTGATGGAGGTGATACCATCTGAGTCTGATTAGGCTGCACATTTGCTACTACACAAACAAATTTGGCAGTGTACCATTGTATTAGAAGGCGACCGTTTTTGTTATCCATGGCAACAAACTGCCGCTGTGCCGGGCGAGCCAACTCGAGCAAAGATATCCCGTCTTAACTGCGATTAAATACCGATAGATTCCAGGCTGACTCAACCCATTAACAACGCATCAGATCGTTTATTCTTTGATATAAACAGAGAGCGCGCTAATAATCTTTTCTTAAAAGTGTTTAATTTGTATTTTCCGTAAGGCTAACGATGGCTTTTAATATAGTATTACAGACAGTACATACAAAAAGTACTAGTTTTATTTAATAACTATAATTATCTGCATTCGTTTGTATTTTATTTATTTTTATTACTATCAAGCGATTGTGAAAAAGTCGATAGTGTAAAAGCTAATTTGTGACAAAATATTTATTACTCTTGACTATACAGTATATTTGTCCTAGGTGCTCGGATATGAGTTGGGTTGGTCCAACGGTCAAGTTTTTTCTCATTCTGTGGTCGTACCTATACTGCTACATACTGTGTTACAGCCCAGCTGCTGGGTACCTTCCTGAAAATAAATTTTCTGTAGATGCTAAAGCCACTAATTTGAAATTAAAATTTAATCATTGTTGCTTGCAGACTTAGTTGCCTCTGCTAGTATAGTCTAATTAATTTGTTACTCGAACTTTCTGTCACTTTAAAAATATCCATGAATATTGCAAAAACATTCTTCATCACATTATCATCAATCAGCAGCTAACGATGTTAAGAACTTCTTGGAGAAAATACCGGTCGCTGTAATGATGAATACTGCTCACCAGAAGGAAGTAGAAGACAATCGATAAATCGTGTCATCTATAACATCTTTGATTATTTTCTGTGTTACACGGTACAAATAACTTGCCTTGAAGATGTATAAAGCAACATTAGGGTGTTCTTGAATACCTGCTGAAACTAAGAATTGATTCAAGTGTTCTGGTTTTGAAACAGCATATTGAAAAATTTAAGAAAAATGTCATGTATATCTCCCCACAGATTCAAAACAAAATCATTGCTCTGTGCGGCTTGGTCGTTAATAATGAAATTGTGCAGGCTGCAAAGACGGCTTATACTTGTATTGTGTTGGCAGATGAATCGTTTAATATAGCTGGGAAAGAACAGCTTTCCATAAAAATAGTTTTACTGACGAAGAAAAAATACAATCCGCCAAAAATCTCTCTGATTCGACGAACCGATGGATTTAAATGACAAATTATAGCATTAGAAATCAACAGGTTTTTAGAAAACGAAGGACTTGGGCCAAATAGTTGTGTTAGCCGAGGATGTGAAGTGTGTTCTACATTGGCGGGTGATATTGATGGGGTTCAATGTTTTTTAAAGATAATAATAAAAAAATTGTATTTTCATTGTGAAAGCCACAGACAACATGGTTGTAAATAATTTAAATCAAATTACAGAAATATGGAACACAATTTGAACCACATCATAAACTTTTTACAGAGGAAGTACGTGCCAAATATTTCAGCTTTATACGTGTTTTGCTATTTTTAACAAAAATTTTGAAGACATTTTCAAAGGACTTTCGAATGTTTATAGGGAAGAAAATGGCTTCTCTGGAGTAGTGTTTTAGGATTATAAATTGCGCTTTTACACGCTTTGTTTTAGTTTTAGTTGAAAAGTTATCTGTTTATCTAATAAGCGCTGAAATGATCACTTTATTTGCAAAGAATTTCATATATAACCAGCAGCCGAGAAAGCCCTTTCTGCCTCCTCATTCGTTGGTATGATTGAAATGGTCATAAATAAAAAACTTTTTGAAAAACTTAACAACTTTCTGCACTTTTTTGAGATCATCATATCTGGGAATCACCTTAGTATGTGGAATATCCAGTGCTACGATCACACTTTGTGCTTCAATTGTGACGTCCAGGTCTTTGTGGTCTACGTCCGAGTGAAAGTATTTCCTATGCTCTCAATTTCTTTCAGTGTTTTTTTTTTTCGGGGGGGGAGGGGTATAAAACATCGACAACTGCCAATTGTGTGCTTTGTGAAAAGTACAATTGCAGGTACGAAGGCAGAACGTTTTCCATGACGCTTGTTCCATTAGATCTTTTTGCCGATAACAGCAGTTTCAACAGGAACACCAAAGCCTTCCTAGACCAAACTGATGCAATGCTCCGTGGTGCACGAATCCTGTATTCTAAGCAAGCTGATATTAAAATGTGTTTCTTTGCGGTGAACATAACCCCGGGTCACATGCTTGGCACTTGCCGAAAACTCCAAACCTTTAAAAACTCTTGGTTAATTGTGGGGAGTCGAACATTGAAAGCCACACGCTTGCGAATGCGCTGGTATGTTTTGGAGAAGAAAGCGTGAGGGACGTCGATGTTGTGTTGGATATAAATTTTTGCTTAACCTATATTTATCATAAAAATTTAAACGAAAATGAAAATATAACGAGAAAGATGGCGAAGAAGATGGTGGATGTTAAAAATCCATAGAAAACGTTCCAGGTATAATTTCATTCATGTAACTATGTTTAGTATGTAGTTTCATGTATGTATTTCATTTAATATAATTAGGGGCCTATATGAAATTATTGTTTCATAATTAAAATTGTATAATAATTATTGTTTTTACAGGATTATAATGTCTATATCAATTTTTTTTGACTGCAGAGAGTTTATGGAAAATAACTTTAATGAGCTACTTTATGACTTTTTGCAACGAGGTCATTAGAGGCGGGAAAGGACATGGGGCAAGGAATGGGAAAGAATTCGGATTTGGTCTTTTTCTGAAGGAAGCATGCCGGCATTCGTCTAGAGTGATTTGGAGAAACAATGGAAACCGCAAATCTTAATGCCCGGATGAGGATTCGATCCGGCGTCCTGCTGAATGCGAGGCTAGAGCATTAATTGCTCACCCACTAAGCTCGGTGACCACGCTTCTTTATGAGCCATCTTGATAACTTCTGCCGGAAGAGATATGCTGATTTTGAATATTAGCATTCAAGGAATGTGAAATATCGTTGTTGAACCAATTACTCATTTTTCCTGCGGCACTTCTATCACAACAAACAGGAACGCATGTCTGTCCGCCGTCAGTGCACAAAGTGTATGAAGTCCGCAGAAACGAGTAGGCGCTTTACAAGCACTTGCCGAAAACGTTCTTTGATTTGTTCCAAAAAACAGACACTCGATTGGATCAGCCACAAGTGCCAGCCTACACAAGTCAAGTTAAACGCTCTATCAACACGTTTCAATTTGTGACGGCTTGACGAGCTTTAGCAAGCGTGTGGTCCCGCCTTAAATATAGGTGATTTTTTTTTTTGATGTCTACTTATCAAACATTCGACGAGAAAATTGGCAATTGTATCATAGATCTTATAGAATTAGCAGAATTAGGAAACAGAAATCCACTTTTTGAAAAGAAATAACTGAAATACAATGAAGTACAGTTTATGACAAAAACATTTTAACACATCATTTATGCACTAGATTTTGAAATATCTGTAAATAACTGTAACCTTCTTTTTGTATTGTTTTTACTTACTCCTCAGAAACAACTCTAGTTGTATCTTTTTTGTGTGTACGATCTGGGAGCTAGTTTTGCAATAGGACGACATAACTCAAATTACAGTACTGCACATAACACAAACACACAACACACATTTGTTGCCGTGAGTCAAATGTCAACTTGAAGGATACAGTTAAACGGGGCGATACAACCGGTAAAGAACGAGTCAGGCCGGAAAGTGACGACAGGGAGACACGGTGACGAAGACTGAAACATGTTTTCACCCCATTTTACGGATTGCGGATCGGCTTACTTAGGTGCTGGATCCGCCAGACTGCCAAATGACGCCGGATCCCGCATTGCTGGATTGCAGTCCCTAGCTACATCCCAGATAAAGTTTAATTAAGTCATTGGTTGATTTAAAATCACGATGTTTCTGCCAATGCTACAAGTTAAAATTGTTTGATTATGAAGTCGCACTATGGTATAAACAATGGAAGGACAAGGGTATGATAACAGAAAATCTTAGAGAACTAGACCTAATGACAAGAGTTAAATAAGATGGAAATTTTCTAGAGATCCAACTGACCTGTCTGTGCATGCTTGGTGTACTCAGAAAACTTTTACAAGAAAATTGTGAAAAAATTGCAGCTGAAGTAGCTTGAAAATGATTATTAGTATAATTATATATACTAATTAATTAAATTATAATTAATTAAAATATAATAATATTAATTAATTATTCAATTAATAGAATATATATGTATTACATTAATAAACCTTTTTTAGCATACATATTATCAGTTTTCTCTTGCCTGCCCCTCCCTAAACAAAATCCTGGCTACGCCCTTGCATCCAAGCGCATTTCTGCTTCTGCTAAAGGTGACTAGTTCACTTAGCGTCGATTCCTTGCTAAAAGATTTCTTGCTCTGGTAATATTTTGTTTACTATCTTCTGGTTATAAATCATGTGGAAAAACGTGTCTATGATCATGACATCACTGCCATCTCGAGATCTGGCAGGTAGCGTGGGTAGCGTCCAAGCCTATTGACACTCCGGACAGGTGTATCAGTTTTCCTGACAATTTGATGGCGCTACTCATTGACGGGGGATCGTTCGAACCCGAGGCCAGAATAGAAAGGAAGCGACTCACGGTTGTTGCTGAGCATTCCTTCTGGACGGCTCCTGGTGCACCAGCTGACCCGTTTGTAGGTGGAGATGGGGCAGCGAGTCCGCTGCCTTGGGCTGCCTCTCCGTCAAGTATCCGCTCTCGTGGGCAACGCGCTGTCCGATGACCTCTGGGTCCGCAACTAGGGATTGCAATCCAGCAAAGCGGGATCCCGCAATCCCGCGGGATCCCGCATCATTAGACAGTCCTGGCGGATCCCGCACAAAATTAAGCGAATCCGCAATCCGCAAAATGCAGATAAAATGCGTGTCAGTGCGTGACTCGCTGCCCCACTCGGTCTCTATCGGATGTATTGCACTGTTTGCCTGTACCCTTCCAGTTGGCATTTGGCGCATGTGAACAAACGTTTGTTTTTGTTAACCATCGTCATTCGTAAGTAAATAGATACACTTTTGTGTATTCATTTTCGAGTACACATTTCTGTAATTTGAGTTATGTTGCGTATTTAGTACGATTTTGTAACTATATAATTATTTTTTATGTTTTGCAAACGTTATCTGAACTACAAAGTTACAGCGTTTTATTCACGGTTTCATTATTTCCATTTTCTGTATTTGCAGATAAAGTAATTGTGACAATTTCCTTTTTTTGCGGCTGAAAATTTGATTATTCGTTGATAGGAAACTAATGTTATCGTAATTTTAATCCCATACCTATTTATTTAGCAGCTATCAAAAGGCAATTGTATATCCTTTGACTTATTGTTGTTTTGGCCGCTGCCTCAATGCGTTTATTTGACGAAAGCCGCCTGTTTACATGTGTCGCTCGGGCTATAGATTAATACCTCTTCTCCTTGTTATTATTTCCACTAAAGGCAAAAATGTTATAATTAAGTTTTCACGGGTGTATCGACGAATTGTGTTGTAGGAACACCATACTTCGACGGCTGCCTCCGCCGTCTGCCTCACGTGTGAAATCTCGTGTTTTTACAATGAAATCCGGAGATACAACCTATGAAAACTTCACTACAATCATTCGCCGAGAAAGTCCCCTTTCTTACTAAAAAGTAATAATTTCCACTCTTAATATGTCGTTACGCCACATATGCAAAATTGAAATACTTGACAGTTTAAGTGTTGCTGGGTAGCTTCCTTTAATAACATTGAATCAACTTTAAGATCAATCAAGGAATCAGGAGATATAATAATGAATCACGCAAAAAAAAAGGGCCAAGTCTCGTGCTTGTGCAGTGACAAAAAGTTATGAGATCTTGTTCTGAGCCAAGTCTACACTTTACAGAGTATATTCACTTCACTTTTTGAAATGGAATGCTTTCTCTCGGTGTTATGGAACATTTATTTAGAATTAAAAAAAAAAAAACTCTGGTAACTTGGCCACTAAGCAAACCAAGTTTTTTAATTCATGTGATGTGTTGTAAGGCACATAATATGACCTAACACTGAATATTTACCATTTTTTATTATTTATTTAAAAACTGTTTTAGATTAAAAAACAAAAATGTAAAACGTCGAAATGTACTTAAGACATGTTAAAAACTTTTAATATCATTTTGCCAATTAAAATATTGTTAAATATTAATTTTTATCATTTAACATTAAAATTGATTTATTAATTTAATTATTAACGTTTTAAGTAACTATGTTTTAAACATAAGCGTTAAAAAACTGTTTGCGCCAATCACGCACGGATCCCGCGGGATTGAAAACACTGCGGGATTGCAGTCCTTAATCAGTATAGGCTGGTAACATACTTTATAGAGCAGAATTTTTGTTTCCTGTCCTATGCTGCTCCTGCAGACTACATCCTTTATCTGATGATACAATTACCCACTCTTCCATACTCTCTGACCTATTTCCTCCTCCATCTTTCAATTGATAGTTACCTTGTTTCCCAGATACACAAATGATTCTACCCATTCCAAATTCCAGTTTCTTGCCGTCGAGTGTTCCTTGCTATCTTCATTATCTTGGTCTTTTTTACACTCATCTCCAGGCCATGTTTAACCTTTGCAGTCCATTATTTTGTGCTTTCTAAATGTTCAAGCAGTCTAAGGTTCTTTTCACACTATATTGTTTTGATCCTACAGCAGAAATTCGTACGGCGCACATCCGGACGGGCTTCCAATTTCACGCTGTACGGTTTATGTACGGCTTATTTTCCGTCACATGTTCCGTGTGGTTGAGTGGTGTATAATTAATTTATTGAATCAATGGAGGTTTTCCCAGTGTGTCAACTGTATAAGTTGTTATCGGGGCTCCCACCGGAGGAGAATATGCCAATGTAGTCGTGTTACGTTGACGTTTAGGGATTGCAATCCAGCAAAGCGGGATCCCGCAATCCCGCGGGATCCCGTATCATTAGACAGTCTGACGGATCCCGCAACAAAATTAAGCGGATCCGCAAAATGCGGCGGAAACGTGTGTCAGTGTGAGTGACTCGCTGCCCCACGCGGTTTCTGTCGGATATTTTGCACTGTTTGCCTGTACCCTTCCAGTTGGCATTTGACTCCTGTGAACAAGCGTTTGTTTTTGTCAACCTTTGTCATTCGTAAGTAAATAAATACACTTTTACGTATTCAGCAAAACTTACGTTTGTTTCAAGTACACATTTCTGTAATTTGAGTTATGGTACGTATTTAGAACGATTTTCTAACCATATAATTATTTTTTAAGTTTCACACACGTTATCTGAACTACACGGTTACAGCTTTTTATTCATGGTTTCATTATTCCCATTTTCTATATTTGCAGATAAAGTAATTGTGACAATTTCCTAATTTGCGGCTGAAAATTTGATTATTCGATGATATGAAACTAATATTATCGTAATTTTAACGATCGCGTACCTATTTATTTAACAGCAATCAAAAGGAAATTGTATATCCTTTGACTTGTTGTTTTGGTCGCTGCCTCAATGCGTTTCTTTGACGAAAGCCACCTGCTTACATGTGCCGCTCAGGCTTTCGATTAATCCCTCTTCTCCTTGTTATTATTTCGACTAAAGGTAAAAAAGTTATAATGAAATTTTCACACTATATTTCGACGGCTGCCTCCGCCGTCTTCCTCACGTGTGTAATTTCGTGTGTTTGCAATGAAATCCGGAGATACAACCTATGAGGACTTCACTGCAATCATGCACCCAGAAAGTCTCCTTTCTTACTAAAAAATAATAATTTCCACTCTAAAAACGTCGTTACGCTACATAAGTAAATCTGAAATACTTGACAGTTTACGTGTTGGTGAGTAGTTTCTTTTAATAACATTCAATCAACTGTAATATCAATCAAGGAATCAGGAGATATAATAATGAATCACGCAAAAAAAAAGGGTCAAGTCTCGTGCTTGTGCAGTGACAAAAAGTTATGAGATCTTGTTCTGAGCCAAGTCTACACTCTACAGAGTATATTCACTTCACTTTGTGAAATGGAATGCTTTTCTCGGTGTTATGGAACGTTTATTTAGATTAAAATAAAAACTCTGGTAACTTGGCCACTAAGCAAACTTATTTTATGTATTGTAAGGCACATAATATGACCTAAGACTCAATATTTTCCATTTTTATTACTTATTTAAAAATTGGTTTAGATTAAAAAACAAATAAGTAAAACCTCGAAATACACTAAAGACACGCTAAAAAGTTTTAATGTCATTTTGTCAATCAAAATATTGTTAACTGTTAATTTTTTTCATTTAACATTAAAAATTATTTATTAATTTAATTATTATTTAATTTATTAACGTTTTAAGTAACTATGTTTTAAATATATGCGTTAAAAAACTGTTTGTACCAATCCCGCGCGGATCCCACGGGATTGAAAACGCTGCGGGATTGCAATCCTTAGCTCTGACAATAGTCCCAAGGTTAACTGACATGGCTGTAACAAGGGGATTGGAGGTAGCAGATAGTTCATTACAGACGAGTTATATACTATTGTTAATAAATGTACATATTGTGTATATCATAATGAATTGTTATTTATGACAAATAGGTCTTAACCATATATAAATATTCCTCTTGGGAATCGCAGAGCGAAAAAAAAAGAGTCGCAAGTCCACCACTCCACCTCACCTACGCCGCGGGACAAAACCTGATGATGAAAATTCCTTCCACCCCCACGACTCGAGCCAGGTAACCCCGTGTCAGCACCAGACACCAACACGGTGCCGCAAACTAATGAATCAACAGGCCAAGCTTAAAAGGCGTAAATAAAATTAATTGAAATAAAAGTAACACACTGTTTATGAAAATAAAAAAAAAAAAACGACTACCGAGCAATAATGATCGCAAACTCCGATTTCCGCTGCGAGAAATAAATTTCAAATGACTGCAGATGTCTCTTCGGTAATTAAATTATTTGTCTTGTCGTCAATTAATGACGATTAGCTTTAATTGTTTCGTCCTTCAATTCAGAGACAGTTCACTGTCGTTGGTCACTAGAGGGTTTTGCCTTCTTCCAAAGGTTAAATAACTACTCCTTTGACTTCATTTAGACCCGTGCAAAGATAATAAAGCACAAGCACATAAATATTACAGCGATTAAGCTCAAAAGTGACCGTACTTTCGAAAACAACCGACTCTGCTTGTCAGCTCCAAGCGTTTAAAGAAGCCGGAGAAGAATTGCTCCCCAACATGGTGGCTCACATCAACAATTGAAGTTACAAACCTTTAGTTAATGTTTCATACATAATCGTGTCATTCGTCGTATTACATATCATTTAGGTACACAATTTCTGTCCGTAAAACTACGTTCATTTACATGACAAATACGGTATACACTAATTCACAATTAATCATACTAAAAATATACAAGTCCACTATTAATCTACTCCCATCTTGGTATACATAATTCTTAAAATAAAATTTCATAAAACGTTTGGGTCTGAAGGCTGTTAGAACGTGAATGCGGAGTTGGTTCCTTCAAAAATATCATAAAAAAATTTGCTTCCAGTTTATTGCTCACAAACTACTCCCGGTTCTAACCAACTAGGTACCCACAAGTCGTTATGCAGTTGACAACTATGACTATAGGATTAAGGAGTAGTTTGAAATTCATAATTATACCACATTAGTAGGGGTAGAATAAGAGTTCAAGCCTGATAAGCTCTCTGGACAACCGTAAAGAGACTCCACTCGTCCGCGTGACGACACAGTTGCATGGCGGGAAATTGTAATGGACCAATGGCGGCCAAGGTCGTATGACGTCACAAGATGGCGGACCGTTAGTTCCTTGACCGGCTGCTAGGGAGCAGCATCTCCCAAGGGCTTAATTTCTTTGGGCGCAGATATTCCAAATATTCCACTCCCTTACGAGACAAAGCTAGCGGGGAAATTCCAAGGACTTGGGTACAAACCCACAGTCAGATCATTGCTTGTGTGGTGTAGTATGGATGTCATTGGAAGATAGGAAGCGTGTTGAGGGGCTGTAGGTGGCGTATAATGCTGTTAGAATGGATATTGGTGGAATAATTCTGAGTGGTGTATGGAGCCTAAGTTGACCATGACCACAATCTCACACTAGACTTTAGGTGATGAGGCCTGAGTGGATAAAATATCTAAACACCCACTTTGACCTAACAATTTACGACAGTTCAAGTGTGTGCACTATCTTAGGCGTAATAGAACTAGTGTCTTAACCTATTGTGACGTTTTGGATACTTGTGGATGTGTGGGGATCTTCTATGAAAATGTGGGTTATGATGTTTATTTGATGACCAAGAAACTATCAGTTAGCTAAGAGCATTATGATAACACTATCGTGGTTACTTGAACAAAGCATTCAATTACAAACAAATGTCACATTTGGTCCTGAATCCGAAGGTTGGTGTTAGATGGGAACATTTTGGTACCTGGCTACTGATTAGTTGAAGACTTTGTGAATTTTGCATTTTTGGTTTACTTTAACGCACGAACAGAAGGTAACCCTGTCTGTAACTGATCAGGGGTTGGATTGGGAATCATTGGAAAACTTAAGGTGGTTTGAGGAAGTGCTGTGGGTACGTTGGCGATGAGGCTAGGGGTGGATCTTGATGAAAGAATTAGGAATAGAAAATCAGTATGGAACTGGCACTGGCATTCTTCTATAAGGGAGTGGGTAAATTTTCTATATCTCCACCTTGGTCACAGGCGATGGTCTCAGGCATGTTCTGTGCTTAACACTGCCTTAGCGTGACTCGATTTTTATCACATAGGAATAGCGTACTTCGATTTGACAGGGGTAAAATTAGTAAGATTAACAGACGGTATTTTATTCCTGGAACATAAGTGCTGTGCTGTAAAATACAGTTAAAGGTGTCGATCATCACTGATGTGTCACAAGGGATTGATTGGAATTTTAGACAAAGTGCAGCTAAGGACACTCAATTTGTGATTGCTTAAGTATGGTGATACCTTCTATAAACACGTCAGTCTGGACGAATGATTTTGCTGTCCCTCCACTTATGTTTGTTTGTGCTAGTGTATTGAGATGTATGGATTTGTGGGTGAGATCTGATAGTCAAGTGTCTATTGCAACTCATGGTACCTGCGTCACTTTTTTACTGAATGGTAGAAAGGGTTGCGGTGTGGGAGAGATGTGTTGATGGTAAATATAATCAACTGGGGCGTGATGAACACTATTTATGGTATAAACACTTAGGTTTATGGTGAAAACATGCCATCTTTTGCACACCTTCTATCTCGCCAGGCTGATGATATGTAAGGAGACTTATGACATCCATACTACACCACACAAGCAATGGTCTGACTGTGGGTTTGTACCCAAGTCCTTTGAATATCCCCGCTAGCTTTGTCTCGTAAGGGAGTGGAATATTTGGAATATCTGCGCCCAAAGAAATTAAGCCCTTGGGAGATGCTGCTCTCTAGCAGCCGGTCAAGGAACTAACGGTCCGCCATCTTGTGACGTCATACGACCTTGGCCGCCATTGGTCTATTACAATTTCCTGCCATGCAACTGTGACGTCACGCGGACGAGTGGAGTCTCTTTACGGTTGTCCAGAGAGCTTATCAGGCTTGAAGTCTTATTCTCCCCCTACTCACATTGTGCACCTAAGTGCTGGGTTAAATCCGAAATATCTCCGCAATGCTCTTTGATAGAGAGTATACGACACTATTGATTTGTCCCTGCATTGTCGTAGCCTTGCTCCTCTTCACAATCGCCCATGATGGGTGATTAAAAAAGTGGCCATCATCGTCGCGATCACAAGTTGCTATCTGTGAATTTTTATTTACTGACTGTTGAAAATGGACGTCAAAGTGATAGAGGCTTGTGCTGATCATGGATTAACAAATTTCTTAATGTTACGCAACTACAATTTTACAGATTCCTTGAGTTTCTGTTTTCGTCAAGTTTTTGTTTGTTGTGAGAGATATGGCTGGATCGTGGTAATGAACTCAATCATCACAAATTCCATTTTCTAACTGTGCAACCTCAGAAGGAAGTCCGATGTAATTGTTATCTGGTGTTGTCGGAACATTGTAAAATAATTAATTTACTGAATTAAAGTTATTATAAGTACAGAGAAAGGCTTACGAATCTTACATTAATTAGATAATTTCTATAACGTATTTAAATAAGAAGAAAAGGTGACCGTGTAACTAAAGAAGAGGTGACCATAATCTTCCGGAAATAACTGGAAAACATTAAATAAGTACCAGGCAGAAACGATGCACAAAGAAAAATAACACAGGCTGCTATCTATTTGCTTAGTACATATAACCATTATCGGAATGAGCATCAAAAACAAAAATTCGTTTACAATAGATGGAGGAAGAGAAGATGGTGCAACTGAACAAGGTACAGAGCCTCTTAATATTGTTCTAGGTACTAGGCAGCTTTTGCCTGAGACTTCTTTTTCACTTCTCCGTCTATGCACATGACTTTTTTTTTGTTTCTTCAGACAAACTAAGAATAAACAACTAGCCGAACTTGCGGCAGAACCATCATCAGAATTTGATCGCATACCATCAACCGATCTTGAATATCTAGTGCAAAAAAATATCTCCATTCTTAGCGAAAAAAAGTCATATTTTGAACCTCTGCGTGCGACTGAATGATGGGCGATTGTGTGGACACGCGGACGATCATCGGCACGCATTCTTTTGATGTACCGAAAAGTAACAAATTGCTAATGATTATAGGCGATGATGGCCACTCACTGACGATTATGCTCCCTGCACCACCGTGCGTATCTGTAGTCGCCACTGCATGGGCAATTGTGAAGAGGAGCCTTTAGGTGTTCATGAATGGGCAGACAACACATTGCACTGATCATACAAACAGCACAGTTATCCAAACGGTTAAAGTATGTACACTTCCATCAATGGAGAAGACAAGAAAAAACCACACTGAAATCTCACATGAAAACTGCCGTGGAATAGTAGCCCTCACCAATCATCGGTCACCGAATTAACGAGGTAATCATCATCGTCATGGTAAGAACATAAAGTTAACGGAAAAACTATTATATAATATCTGTAAAATTTAACACATTATTGAATTATCGTCAATGTTCTATGGAATACAGCCAATTTCATAACAGTTCGTTAATATAGGAAATATTACCTTAGTTTAAGAACAACAGTAGGGTCACGTTAACCCGAACTAAATGGGACCGGGCCTTGTTCGGATTACCGATTTGTTGGGATTAGCCGGAATTACGGTGACCAATTTCTAGAATCAAGTATACCAAGCATATAAGTAGGTACACCATGGTAACTATTGGGAACAAGTGGGGGGACAATGGCTCACTCTCACTCCCTCCCTTTGCTGTTGAGACATTTGAACTGTTCGAGGTCAGAGCACAGTCTTTTTATTTATTTTAACTGCTTTACGTCTCTCAACGGCGAGGTCTTTAGAGACGGGAAAGGATGGGGGGCAAGGATGGGGGCAAGGAATGGGAAGGAATTCGGCCATGGCCTTTTGAAGGAAGCATCCCGGCATTTGCCTGGAGTGATTTGGGAAACCATGGAAAACCCAAATCTGGATGCCCGGACGGGGATTCGAACTGCCGTCCTCCCGAATGCGAGGCGAGAACGCTAACCGTTACACCACCACGCTCGGTCAGAGCACTGTCAGCCGGCTCGGTAACTGCTCAGTTAATGTTAGCTATCGATCGCTGGCACGCTTAACAGTTGTATTGTATGCATTCGGATGTACTGGTGTATTGTCGTCATGAGTAAACGGAAACACAGTACTTTAACTCTCAAAGAAAAACTGGATGCTTCGAAGCTGTTAGACAATGATGAGAATGTATCTAAACTGGCGACGGAACTGAGTGTTGGTAAGGCAAACATTTATAATTGGAAGAAGAACTGAGTGAAGCTTGAACAGTCCCGTGCAACGTCTTCGGCAAGAACACTTGAAATTCGGCAGACTTTAAAACAGCCCGAGTACGATAAAGTGGATGAAGCTCTTTTCTTTTGGTTTATACTGGAAAGAGAAAGGGGAACTCGTTTGAGTGGTCCAATGGTTCAGGAAAAGGCTGTTTACCTAAACAAGTTAATGAATGGTCTTTTAGTGGGAGTACGGGTTGGTTGGACAGATTCAGAAAACGTCATAGGATTCGTCAGCTAACAATTACTGGAGAGAAGCTTTCCTCTGACCATGATGCAGCAAAGGAGTGAGTTTGACAAATTGATAATAGGGGAAAATTATTCTCCCCAACAAATTTAGTGCTGACGAGACAGGCTTTAATTTTAGGGCATTGCCAACAAAAAGCCTGGTATTAAAAGCAGAAGTCCAAGATCCTGGCATTAAAATGAGCAAAGATCGTGTGACTCCATTAGCGTGCAGCAACGCTGCTGGTAATCACAAGCTGTCTTTAATGATGATAGGCAAATCTGTTAGCCCCAGAGCTTTCAAAAACTATAACATAAACTCCCTGCTCGTATATGATCGCAAAAAAAAAAAAAAAAAAAAAAAAAAAATCATGGATGGATGGTAAGCTGTTCAAAGAATGATTTCACGACCAGTTTGTTCTCTCTGTCCGATGGTTTCCTAAGGAAAATCAATTGCCTCCCCATGCTATCCTTTCGACTGATAACGCGCCGTTTCACCCGAACACTGAGGATGGATGTGGTGGAGAAATTGTGGCGAAATTTTTACCGCCGAATGTTACACCATTTCTACAGCCGATTGACCAGGGCGTACTGCAAACATTAAAACTAATTTAAAGAAAACAATTTTTAAGAATGCAGATCCAAGTTGATAACATTCCTTTAGTTGACAAAATAAGTTAAAAAAAAAAAGAATGCGAAGGATGTTGTTTATTTGGCCGTTGAGGCATGGCAGAAATTTTCAGAAAACACTCCGAGAAAATCTTGGAGAAAACTGAGGATATCTCTTGAATTTCAGGACACCCCAGTCGAAAATGAAGGGGAGAATCTCCTACAAATGGTACAGACAATCCCTGGATGTGAAGAAGCCTGTTGAGCAGGCGTAGATGAATGGGTAGGAGCATGCAGGATGATGCAAGTTTTGAGAACCTTACTGACGTTGATTTAGTGGCTGCTGTGACTCGATACCAGCTAGAAGTGGACTGTTGTGACAATGAGGCGGAATGTGACACACAGTGACGCGGCAGAAGCCCTTGATCTCTCATTAGGCTATTTGGAGCATCAGGCCACTGCTACACACGCCGATTTAATGTTTACGAGACGATGGCGCAACTTTGTGTCATACAACAGACTGTCTTCATTACGCCAAAAAACAATGGCTGAGTTTATGTCTTTTAAAAAGTAGGAATAAAATGGCCGCTTGTAAGCTTTGTAACTATTATCGTAAGTTTGACAGTTTTTCATTCATTATTATGTTCTGTTTAAACTTAATGTATTCTAGCTAATTTTTCTAACACGTGTATACTGTACAGTGTAAATTAAAATTGTGTGTATGTACTGTAGCTAACCAAGCAATTAAATACAGTATAAACTTTATTTTCATGAACTGAATTTTAATTCTTTTACCATTTTTCATACTTTGACTAATCTTTTTCCATATTCGGATTAATCGAACGTTCTTTTTAAGGGCGATGAGGCCCTGAGCGTTGTCGCAAGTAGTTTGTAGACCTTTCTTTTTTTTTAGCTCTACTGTTCTTAAAAAGATGACGTGGAATTTCTGCGACCTCACCATATTTCAACGCACGTAATTAATAGACGCCCCCTAATTAACACTCATGTACCGTCAGAACTGGACGCAACGTGGTGACGTCAAGATGTAATTAGTTGAACGTTTAGTCTTGGGCAAGAAATACTCAAGAGTAATGAAATACACCCGTTGTTTCATCGCTTAGAAGTAGACTTGCGCATAATAGTTCGCGAAGGGGAGCGCTCAGTTTAGTTCGCAGCTCCCTCGCGAACTAGTTCGCTCTTTTAGTTCGTTAGTTCGCGTCTCGAATTCAGAGAAACAGATCGTTCGTTCGCCTTGCTACCGCTACTGCACCTGCTATTTTGTATGTTATGTCAATTTTATTAGGACATTACTTATTCATTTTTTTGTCGTTTCTAAATGGAATTTAATATGACCTTGCTAATAAAAGCTACTACTTAATAATAGCCCTTTAAAATGACATTAGCATGATCAATGGGCACCGATAAAACAAAGTGCTCATTGTCCTTTACACAAATGAATAAATTAATTAACTGTTCTGTTCCTATTTTTTACTTTACATGCATTCATAGAATATTAACTTTTAGAAACCAAATTCTCTACAGAAAGTGATAATATTAAAAATAATTGTTCTAGTATTCGTTGATAAATGTCTGGAGTATCTTAATAAATGATTAGATTTTAATGAAAGCAATTGGCTATAGAAAATCCAAAAATTAAATTCAAAACACGAGGTTTAATTTGATGACTGTAAGACAATAATAGAGATACTAAATTAACGAGACAAAATGATTATCAAAGTAAACGAACTTTACTCTGAAATAACAATATTACATGAAATCTAGATAAAAGTAAGAGCAGTATTTCATGAGCTTTTGATCGACATTAATTTAACAACTGAAAACGATAAAGCATATCCTCTTCAGTCCCGAGGTAACATATATGATACCTCCAGAAATTATTTTTTTTCTCGAGCCTCTGCACAGCTGAACCTTTTCTGGCCGATGGTATCATCTACGATACACATCGCGCTTCTCACAGCTCATTCGTTTGATCTTCTGCCGAGTGTCACAAGGTGGCAGCACTGTTTTGAAACTTGGGATTCTGCAGCTGCACAGCATGTCTCGTCAAAATAAAGGTAGAGTCATATTATTTTTCCATTTACAAGTGTTTTCACGTGCTTTAATAACTTACTAAATCTGTACAGACATTTCCCAGTTAAAATCAAACTATAAATTAGTGTTATAACGAATTTAAAAACTTTAAACTTTTAGGTATGTAGCCACAGGTGAACTCACTACTGACAGGAATTGCTTTAACAAATTTTACAAAAAGTAAAATTAAATTAAATTGAGACAAATAATATTAACAGTGATCTATGTGCTAGTATCAAGAAAAGAAAAACTACTTTGAATATTTTTATTGTTGTAGTTTTGTTTAAATATTTTGAATTGTTTATTTCACAATTTTTGAAAATTTTTATATTACTTTTTATATTACATTTGTATGTTGGCCTATCTACAGACCTACAACAAATCTGAAGATTATGTCTATTGTTTATGACTTATTTATTTGTAATAAAACAGTATGAAGCAGTAAAGTTGTGTATGTAATTTACCTGCTTGAGTCATATATGATACCATCTATAAAAAATTAAATATTGTTTCAAAATTTTTTTTCATGATCATTCATTGTTAACTAGCATTAACACAAAGTAAATAACACAATAGTAGTTCACTTGCACTTTTATTATGAGCTCGGGACTGAAGAGGTTATAACAATTTTACTGTAGACAAAAAATTGTTAAAGATCCAGAAGTGCAAAAAATATAGCTTAAAAATAGTAAAAACTTTTTCTACTCTTTGGTAAAATATGATATTTTTGAAGAGAACATTATTTTTATAGGTTATTCTAAAAAATATACTACTGTAGATGGACAAGGAGAGAATATGGATTTTCTCACTTCACACAAAAGGCACGTGATACAAAAGGCGGCCTCCCTTCCCCCTCCGTGACCTCACATCCGGTTGGTGGGCGTTTCAAAATGGACGAATGGCGGCCTTTGAAGAAGCCAATCAGCGTGCAGCGGGCGTGGGCAGGTGGCAGTACAAACATCAATCTGTGCAGACATTCCACACAGCATCACAGGTGTGTTCGCACAGGTGCGCTTGGTGATGGTATTTGCTCAGGAATTAAGCGCTCGCTTGCAAATACTTCCTATTTCCTCAACACGAGCGTGACGTCAACACTCTACAAATCGGTCCAAGGGTGCGCTAGGCGAAAGGTTGTGAAATTAATACATTAAGTGCTCGCCTTGTGTAAATCAGCAAATACAATTCTGTTTTTCAATGCGATAATTATTTACCGCGCCATTAAGAGTTTCAGAAATATTTCGGTGTGTGTTTGCTATTATATAAATGCATTATTGGTCAGAAATATTTAGGTATTCCACACCTTGTTTGCGAGTGTCGAAAGCATGCAGAAATATTTTGGTGTTTGTTTGCTAGCGTCCCACAAATAATTCCCTGCCCATTTTATCTGAATAATGCCCACTACATTTAATTAACATAGTTATCATTGCCTAAAGGAAAGATACAGGTGTGAAATCCAGTTTAATTTTTTATATACATTTTATGGTGTGATTATATTTCAATATTTTCATCAATTTCCCTTCCACTGATGTAGAATCAGTTGTCTGTCATTTTTTCAAGTCTGTTTGCCAGCCCTGCAGATGGACAAGAACCAACGTGAAAGGTTTTGGGATGTTATTGAAAAAACCGTTGTATCTCGTCAACATTACGTAATTCCAAAACGAAAATCACAATTTTAGTATCCACACCTAGAAAGTATGGAACCAGCTTGATTTGTTGTAATATAATAAACAATAAGCTATAACGTTTGGAAAGCATAAATTATTCCTTTAAAACACGTTAACGGCCTAAATGGAGAAATGTCATTAACTCAGCAATTTGGATAGGTATGAAATCGAAGAAGATTTCAATGTGTACCTATTATGTGTTGATTTCATGAAATTATTGTTATTTGTTGCGATAAAGTATAGCATTACCATACATAAATTGTACATTTAAAATATCGTAGCCTCAAAAAAAACAACAATGCGTAAACTCCTTTCACTGAAACCGACAGACATTAAAATTTCCGTCACCAAGGAAGGTAGGGAAAACCAGAAATTCCGTTCATCGAAGCAGGCAGACACTAAAATTTCATTCACCGATGAAGAGACGGGAAGCACAATCACTTTTGCACATCATGTTAGATTCGTTATGAACCAATATAAAACAGTATTAGTGATAGCTCACGAGTTGCAGCTACATTCCGTGTATTTTAAAGGATGTAATAAATTAGGTGCAATTAAACAGAACGAGAACACAGCCACTTTTTAAACCAGAAGAGGCATTGAAGGAGTTTCTTCATGTATGCAAGTATAAGCTCGATGAATTAAAAGCTTCTAAACTAAAGCAAAGTTTCCGATTTAAAAACCAGTTTCTTTCCCTACAAACATTTCTGAAGTGATTACATGTCAATATCTCCATCAATACACATTCCGCTGATGTCAAACCAATGAGCCATTAATTTTTTAAAGCCTATTTCTCAACCCTACAGACTCAGTCTTTGGACAAGAGCCCACTTGATTATATTTGTGACATGATTTACAAAGCCTTTAACGCAACAACTCCAAGGCTAGTAAAATCAAAGTTTCGAGTTTTAGCATGGCAAAACTCATTGAATGGAACGAGGGAAGAAAGAATTCATACAAGCATCAGAACGATACCATATTTCTCTAATCTTATCTCTGCTGTCATTGGTATGAAATATTTCATCGCACTCGTAATCTTTGCCAACAAGCTCAAACCTATATCGTCTGTCTACCCAGAAAAATCTATGAATCAGTTCTGTTATGCGTTTGTAATAAATGTGGCAAGCAATAACAAATTGAGGGCCCTTAGCTGTACTTTGTCTATAAATTCAATAAATCCCTTGTACACACACGAACATAAGTGTAGGATCAGAACATCATATGTCCAGGCAAACGAGTTAAAGGAAGGTATCGCTATATTTACGCATACATACATAGAAAGACGCACATACGTGTGCATTTGCGTGACAACAGTGAGCTCGACACAACAACTAGCCCAATCATGGCAACGAAAAAGTGAGGCAGATCCCCCACAACTGGCCAAAAATCATCGGACAGACGTGTTACAGTGTGTGCAATGGACGACATGTTTTCGCCTTTTATCTCAGTACTTTTAGCATATGGGTTATTCATCAGTCCCAATTGATTACATGTATCACCAACACATAGGTAGCCAGTCATTGTGAAATCTCAAAGTCGAGTATAATCCTATCGTGATAGACCCACAACCACATAGAAAGACACACTTATATACACACTCACATGTCTATGCATACACCACATTTCCATATGTTACCACATAGATGCATGTAACTGGGGGAAAGGGAGTCCACATCCCACGTCCAGGCTGAGGTGTTACAGGATGGGCAGAGGATAGCATGTCTTTACGATGCACCTTAGTTCTCACCACACTCATCTGATTTCATGTGCAAACAGTATAGATGTTTACTGGAACTAATATCTTGGCACTGTTTGGTCAAAATCATTTGTTAATAGCAGTTTCTGAAAGACAAACTTGTATCAATCTGCCCAGGTGGGCGTGGCGAGGGGGGGAGGCATCTTTCTCACAGCGGACGCGTATATCGTGTTTCTAGGTCGTTATTCGGACGCACATAATGACTTTTACCAAAAAGTGCCAAGAGATTAGTTCCAGTAAACATCTATACCGATGGCACATGAAATCAGGTGAGTGTGATGAGCACTGAGGTGTATTGTAAATACATGCTGTCCTCTGCCCATCCTGTCACACCTCGGTCTGGACGAGGGGTGAGGAATCCCTTTCATCCAGTTACATGTTTGTATGTGGTATCGCATGGAATTGTGGTGTATGCATGGACATATGTGTGTGTGCTGTTTCTATGTAGTTGTGTGTCTAATTATAGGAGTCCACTACATCTCGAGATTTCACCATCAGCAGTCACCTATGTGTTGACGGTAGACGTAATCAGTTGGGTGTGATGAGCCCTGAGGTATGTGGCAAAGACATGTCACACATCGCACATGCTGCAACTATTCAGTCTGGACGTAGGGTGTTCAGTCCCTTTCCTCGAGTTACGTGTATTTGTGTAGTGATGTATGGAACTGTGTATATGCATGGACATGTGAGTGTGTGTGTAAGTGTGTCTTCCAATGCGGTTGTGTGTCTATCACGATTGGATTATCCTCGATTATATTCACAATGACTGGCTACCTATGTGTTGGTAGTGATGAATGACGAAAACATGTCATCCTTTGCACACACTTTAACACGTCGTTACCATGACTGGGCTAGTTGTTGTGTCGAGCTCATTGTTGGCATTGAAATGTGAGTGTGTTTGCGTCTCCCTCAGTGTCTGTATGCGTAAATATGGTAATACATTACTTAAACGTGTCTTTCAGCATGTATGATTTGCTGTTCCTCCACTTATGTTTCTTTGTGCTTGTGTGTGGAGACGTATGGACATGTTACAGTGTGTGCAATGGACGACATGTTTTCGCCTTTTATCTCAGTACTTTTAGCATATGGGTTATTCATCAGTCCCAATTGATTACATGTATCACCAACACATAGGTAGCCAGTCATTGTGAAATCTCAGAGTATAATCCTATCGTGATAGACCCACAACCACATAGAAAGACACACTTATATACACACTCACATGTCTATGCATACACCACATTTCCATATGTTACCACATAGATGCATGTAACTGGGGGAAAGGGAGTCCACTTATGTTTCTTTGTGCTTGTGTGTGGAGACGTATGGATTTGTGGGTGAGACCTAGTATGAATATGAGGAGTTCTGGTATCTGCTTAAAAACAAGTGTCTATCACAACCCATGGTACCTGGGGCACTGTTAATGAATGGCAGAAAGGGTTGCGGTGTGGGAGAGACGTGACGGTGATCTATGTGTTGATGGTTCATGTAATCAATTGGGTGTGATGAACACTATTTTTGGGATAAACACTGAGGTTTATTGTGAAAACTTACCATCTTTTGCAAATCCTCTATCTCGTCAGGCTGATGATATGTAAGGAGAATTCTGTTTTTTAGCCAGTCATGAGGCAAGAGAGTACTGCACCACTTTTTCATCTCCATGATTAGTGCCGGTAGTTGTGCTGAACTGTAGGCATGGACATGTGCATCTGCGTCTCTCTTTGTGCATGTAAGCGTAAGTATGGTGATACCTGGCTTTAACTCGTCTGTCTGATTATTTTTGTAACGATAGTTCTGTCTAGTTAATCAGTGGTAACGACAAATCTGTCCCACTTCATCGTTTCCATGATGCTTGCTGTAAGATGTACACGTGTGTGTGTGTGAATGTACGTCGCTCTGTGGGTATGTATGCGTAAATATGGTCAGACTTTCCTTCAACTCCTTTGTCTGGATGTAGGATGTGCAGTTCATTTCCTCCACTAATGTGTTTATGTCTTCTGCCTCCGTTGGTGGTTGTTTTTTCGAGCTCACTGTAGGCATCGAAATGTGCATGTGTACGTGATTCTTCAGTGGATTTGAGTTTAAAATATTTGGTTATGGAATTATACTCACCATCAATGTGTGCTTCTAACCATTGTTTCAGGGCTTAGGTACTCTCCCATTTCACTATGCTGTTTAAAGTTTACTGCCGTTTGTGTTGGCATACGAATTGTGTTTCTCACGTTTTTCACTATTTGCACTTCTGGATAAATATCATTTAATGGAGAGGGTGCTGAGGGTATGTACCAGAGAATCAAAAGACTTAGGTACACAGTCAGAACATTGCTTACATATAGTGATGTAATATGGAGTCCACATTCTTTGTACATTAAATGCAGGGTGCAAAGGAGTGGAAAACATTCAACAAGTGACATAATAAAGGAGCTGGGCTGGATGTCACTGGAAGATAGGATGAGTGTTTGGGTCTGTATATGGCATATAATGATGTTAGAATGGATATTGGTGGAATAATTCTGAGTGATGTATGGAGCTTAAGTTGACAATGACCACAATCTGGCATTAACCTTTAGGTGATGAGGCTTGAGTGGATAGAATATCCAAACACCCACTTTAATATATAAATGACCTAACAATTTACGACAGTTCAAGTGTGGGCGCTATCTTCGGCGTAATAGAACTAGTGTCTGCCCCTATGGTGACGTTTTGGATACTTGTCGATTTGTGGAGATCTTCTATGAAAGTGTGGGCTATGATATCTGTTTGATGACTATGAAACTATCAGTTCGCTAAGAGAATTATGGTAACTTTATCGTGTGCGCTGGTTAGTTGAACAAAGCATGCAATTACAAAAAAAGTCATATGGTGTCCTGAATCCGTAGGTTGGCGTCAGATGGAAACATTTAAACCGAATGGAGAACTCTCCCGGGTCCTGATTGATTGAGAAATACTTTAGCAGATATTTTCTGTAAAAAGGAGGAATTTTCTCGGAAAACTGCAGTAGAACCATCTTAAATTAACATTTTGGTACCTGGGACCCCTGTTACTGATTAGGAGAAGACTGTGCGAATTTTGAATTTTTTGGTTTACTTTAATGCACGGAAAAGAGGTAACCCTGCCAATAACTGATGTAAATCAGGTGTTAGATTGAGAATCATTAAAAAACAGAAGGAGGTTTAAGAAAGTGCTGGTAGACTATGCGGCATATGTTGCCGATGAGGCTAGGGATGGATCATGGTGAAAGAATTAGGAATAGTGCCTAAAAGACTATCAGCCTATTTCTCCACCTTGGCCACATGCGATGATCTCAGGTATATGACGAGTCAGCATGTTCAGTGCTTAGCACTGCCTTAGTGTTACTCGATTTTTATCACATAGGACTGGTGCAATCTGCTGCGGACAGATTCCACAGGGATGAAATAAGTAAGATTTCATTCTTGGAACATACATGCTGTGCTGTAAAATATAGTTAAAAGGAAAGCAAAAGGTGGGTAAGTATATTATCTCTGTTTGTAGCGAACCACTGATGTGTCACAAGGGACTGATTGAATTTTTAGACAAAGTACAGCTAAGGGCCCTCAATTTGTTATTGCTTGCCACAGTTCTTACAAACGCATAACAGAACTGATTCATAGATTGGTCTGGGTAGACAGACGATATAGGTTTGAGCTTATTGGCAAAGATTATGAGTGCGATGAAATATTTCATACCAATGACAGCAGAGATAAGATTAGAGAAATAAGGTATCGTTCTGATGCTTGCATGAATTCTTTCTTCCCTCCTTCCGTTCCATGAGTTTTGCCATGCTAAAACTCGAAACTTTGATTTTTCTAGCCTTAGAGTTGTTGTGTTAAAGGCTTTGTAAATCATGTCACAAATATATTCAAGTGGGCTCTTTTCCAAAGACTGAGTCTGTAGGGTTGAGAAATAGGCTTGAAAAAATTACATGCTCATTGGTTTGACATCAGCGGAATGTGTATTGAGGGAGATTTTGACACGTAATCACTTCAGAAATGTTTGTAGGGAAAGAAACTGGTTTTTAAATTGGAAACTTTGCTTTAGTTTAGAAGCTTTTAATTCATGGAGCTTATACTTGCATACATGAAGAAACCCCTTCAATGCCTCTTCCAGTTTAAAAAGTGGCTGTGTTCTCGTTCTGTTTAATTGCACCTATTTATTACATCCTTTAAAATACACGGAATGTAGCTGCAACTCGTGAGCTATCACTAATACTGTTTTATATTGGTTCATAACGAATCTAACATGATGTGCAAAAGTGATTGTGCTTCCCGTCTCTTCGTCGGTGAATGAAATTTTAGTGTCTGCCTGCTTCGATGAACGGAATTTCTGGTTTTCCCTACCTTCCTTGGTGACGGAAATTTTAATGTCTGTCGGTTTCAGTGAAAGGATTTCACGCATTGATGGGTTTTTGAGGCTACGAATTTTGAAATGAACGATATATGCGTGGTAATGCTATGCTTTACCGCAACTAATCACAATAATTTCATGAAATCAACACAAAATAGGTACACGTAGAAATCTTCTTCGATTTCATAACTTTCCAAATTGCTGAGTCGATGACATTTCTCCATTTAGGTCGTTAACGTGTTTTAAAGGAATAATTTATGCTTTCCAATCTTCTATAGCTTATTGTTTATTATATTACAACAAATGAAGTTGGCTCCATACTTTCTAGGTGTGGAAACTAAAATTGTGATTTTCGTTTTGGAAATACGTAATGTTGACGAGATAGAATGGCTTTTACAATAACTTTTCACGTTGGTTCTTGTCCATCTGCAGGGCTGGCAAATAGGCTTGGAATAATGACAGACAATTGTTTCGACTTCAGTGGAAGGGAAATTGATGAAAAGATTGATATGTAACTACACCATAATATATATATAAGAAAAGAAACTGGTTTTCACATCTGCATCTTTCCTTTAGGCAATGATACTCATGTTAATCTAATGTAGTGGTCATAATTCAGATGAAATGGGCAGGGAAGTATTTGTGGAACGCTAGCAAACATACACCGAAATATTTCTGAAACTCTTAATGGCTAGGTAAATAGTTGTCGCACTGAAAAACAGAAATGTATTTGCAGATTTGCACAAGGCGAGCACTTAATGTATTCATTTCACAACCTTTCACCAAGCGCACACTCGGATCGAATTTCAGAGTGTTGACGTCATGCGCGTGTTTGTTAATTTATTTCTCGTGTCCATGACATAACATTGGAAGTTGAAAAAAAAACAACAAATAACATTAATTAATTAATATCAAACTATAGAAAACATTTAAATGGAATGTGACCAGAATTCCGCAATTTTTATGTCCTTCTCATTTGCATTATAGAGGTTGTCGATAGTGCAGGTTTCAGGGAGATTCCTGCTTACCAGAAGATGTTGTGGGTTCTGAAGTTCACCAGATTGATATAGTTCGTTTTCAGTAGTGTAACCCAATTTTTTTAATATTAGATTTGCATCGTAACACTTCAGTTCTTAATCTGTTTAGTGCCTTCCCTGTGTCATATGGCTGATTACACCCTGCGGCCGGTGCCTCTTTGATGTTCCTCCACTGTTCTTCAGGCAACGAATTTCGCCATAGTTCTAGACGGCGTGCCCCAGCTGTTTTCCTTCGAATGTCAGGTGGTGCTATACCCACGATTTGGTATATTTTGCTGACAGGAGCTGGTTTCAGGCAACCTGTTACAATGCGACCAGTATCATTCAATGCTATATCAATCTGCCTAGCATCTGCAGAGTTTTGCCAAACTGGTACTGAGTATTCTGCTGCAGAGAAACTAAGTGCCAGGGCAGATATACGAAGCACATTTGGCTGTGTTCCCCAGAAGGTACGAGTACTTGTAAGTATTCGGATGATGTTGTTCCTGGCGGATACTTTGAGTTTCAGATCCTTTCAATGGGCTTTGGATGTAAGAGAGCAATCAAGTTTTACTCCTAGATATTTTAAAGTATCGCAATGTAGTAGTTGTTGTCCCCACCAGTTGATGATCAACTTTCTTCTGGCTTCTCTGTTTCTCTGATGGATTGTACAGACCTGTGTTTTTCTAGGGATTGGGCTTGAAGTGATTAGCATCATGATACTTCGCCATATTCTTAAAAGCTGTTGTCGGATTCATCTCACACCACCTCAAAGGTTGTGCCTTGACCTGTAACTGCTGTGTCATGATCATAAATGAATGCTCTTGTTCCATGAATAATTGGTTGGTCGTTATGGGCGTGTTGGGGAAATAGGAAGTATTTGTAGAATGCCTGAGGAAGTACCTTCATCGAGTGCACCTGTGCGAACACGCCTCTGGCGTGGATTTTCCCCCGCGTGTGAGAGAGTGAGATCTGTTTGGAATGTCTGCACAGATTGAGGTTTGTGATGCCACCTGCCCACGCCCCCTGCACTCTGATTGGCTGATTCAAAAGCACGCCATTTGTCTATTTTGAACCGCCCGCCAGCCGGATGTGACGTCACGGAGGGAGGGGAAAAAGGGGAAGGGAGGTCGCCATTATGTGTCACGTGACCGGAAGTGAGAAAATCCGTGTTCTTTCCTTGTCCATCTACTTACTATCATCAACCGAAAAAATGTTGGTAACACTACCGGGGAATGGTGCTAATTCGCGACCGGGAATGCTCAGTATAGTTCGCGACCGGTAGCGCTCAGTTTAGTTCGTGATCGGTAGCATTCACGGCTCCTTTTGGTGAACTGGGTCGCTCCCCTCTGGAATTCCAGAAAGACAGCTCGTCCGCTTGCTTTTCTAGCGCTACTGCACGCTCTCTCTGCTTTGTTATAGTAGTTGTGGTTATCGATCGTTGTCTTTTAATTGTTAATGGGATCAAAGTGTGTTTTTTTTTTCACATTCCATGTTCAATTTCCGTTTGTGACTTTTGCAATAATTATTAATGTTGAATAGTTTTATTTCGTTTTTCTTTTCTTTTTATATCTGTGTCTTCAGTGAAATGTGTCCACAGCGAACAGTGTTTCCTTTTAGATAATAAACTAAAACAAAACTTGGTCCTCGGGAAAGACCGAACGAACTATCGAACTAAGGAGCGCGCTCTCCCGAACTAGTTCGTTCGCGAACTACACAAAACTAGTTAGAAGGAATGAGTGCCGCTTGCTCGCAAACACTGAAATACTGGGTGGCGAGGATTCACTAAGAGGAACATATAGACCCGTAGATTAGAAAGGGAAGAGAAAGTGGTTATTCCATCTTGGAACCGGTTTCAACGGCTCGTCACGTGGGAGAGTTGCATTAATTCTTGGAACACTATACGGCAAAAAACAGTCTTTCAGGATTTTTCCACCAATCGACAGCAGAGTCGGTAGGATGAAGTGTCATAATTTCACGGTAGAGAGCCAGTAGTTTCGAGAAGAATAGTTAGTAAAGGAAGCTTAAAGAAGAAAGCTAGAAGGCTGAAGTGAGATAGTGTAGTGAACTTGGAGCCGCTGAGTATGATTTAATAATGTATATCTGCGATATGGGAGTGACGAAGCCTTTGTGTCTTTATGAATTTGTCTTGAATCTTCGAATAGTAAGGGAACAATAATATTTAGTTAAATTACAATTAAATTTCTAGGAAAATTAAGTACCTAAAATTACGTAACTTTTTTTCCATTCGAACTATAGAATCCAAGGATTCAGCAACAAAGAGTCACTGATACATAGAAACAATAGCCTACTGTTTCCTGGACATAGCCACTCACCCAAACAATTTACGATGGGTTCTTTATAAGCTGTCTTTATGATGGAATTGAAAATTTATATTTGCTGTTATCGTTACTGTTAACAATGAGACACACATGTTACGAACAATGTCACTGTGTTTCAATTTTAACAATAAGTAGTACTATTTCCAACCATGCAAATTAAATACCGGCCAACACCCCCTATTAATTTACCATTATTAATTATTATCAATTATCACTATTAGAACTAAATATTTTTTAATTTATATCATGTGATAACTAACTATCCCTACTATTATTGATTATTAATGTGGAAATAATCTTTACACATCCATCCTCTTGTTTTAATGGCTACTCCTGCGCCATCTGTGAAAGTCAAGTTTTAACTTCCGGCTTTGACACCAGATAGTGCTACTGTTCAGTGATACTCTAATGTTGCCAGATCCATGTTGTTAAAAATGGGGAAAGAAGGTAAAAATATTTTGATTTGGTGTTACAAATCGGGACAAACCTCCAAAATTATGTTTTTATATAATTCAGATTACTTTTATGATTTCTATAGGTATTTGTCTATAATTTGGCAGCAGCTTATGAATCTTACTACTAAATATTATAATAATAATCAAACTTATTTACTAACACTAGTAAAAAAATGGAAATAATGTATTTTAATGTTTAATTTTAAGTATTTATTCATTATGTAAATAAATATTGATTATTTATTAAGATTTTATTTTGTGTTTGATTTCATTGCTTTTATCAGAGATTTTTTTTGTGACGTAATTATAAAATTCTCTACAAAACAAATTGAAGCTGGTTTTAATTTGAATCGCTCGAGCTTGTCAAAGCTCTGAGACCAAATTATATTAACCTGAGAAATTTACTTTCACTTACCGCGTTTGAAACCGATATTGATGCCATGAAAGCAAAAATTCAGATTCATGGGTCTCATAAAAGTCTTTTAAAGCTTGAGCTCGTATGGTATATTATGAGAAAAGACTATGCAGTTTCAGGATGAATTTCTCCAATTCAAATTAACTCATACCCAGGGCATATTTTACTCTGTTATGCAAAATGTATACAGGACGTCAGTCTGATATAATCTGATCATGCTGCAGTAAGTGGAAAATCTGAATTGCGGGACTTAAATTTCAAATCTGCATTGTCTCCATAGTAACCAGTAAGATGTTTACTATCAATACTGAGGTCTTTCAGCCGTGTTACTTAATTTATATACGTGGCTGACGGAGCTTCACTCGAGTCCTCATAAAACTCAACATTTTTAGTTTATGGTTGGGCTGTAAATCTTACCATCAGCGGAAATTTTTTTGTACCACCGTGATTGGAGGAGTCTGTAGCAACACAATAAAATGTATCATTCTGACTAGTCTCCATCACTTACCGAGCGTGGTGGTGTAACGGATAGCGTTCTGGCCTCGCATTCGGGAGGACGGCGGTTCGAATCCCCGTCCGGGCATCCAGATTTGGGTTTTCCATGGTTTCCCCAAATCACTCCAGGTGAATGCCGGGATGCTTCCTTCAATAGGCCATGGCCGAATTCCTTCCCATTCCTTGCCCCCATCCTTTCCCGTCTCTAAAGACCACGTTGTTAAAAAGGGACGTTAAACTGTTACACAAAAAAAAAAAAAAAAAAAAAAATCCATCACTTCTTGTGTGTATGCCGAACCTAAACCATTTTGGGAAAACCACTCACGTTTGTTCTTCCAAGTAACAATTTCTCAGATGTTTTAGAATAGTTATATAAAGTACTGTCGAGTTTTGATTCACAATCGAATGAACTGAGTGACAAGGTATGCTTCACCAAGTGGTATATCTTTGCGAATAAAGCAACTCTCACTTCTTCTACATTCATAGATGCTCATTAGATCGGTGTTAAAAATATTTTCAGCGATATGGTTTAAACTGACAACCCATTTTTTCTTGTGTTCATTACATTTCTGGTGTTTTGCTATGTTATTTTTGCCATGATGTAGCTCTGACGTGTGACACGCGATTTCATTTTTTGCGATGAGTGCTGAGTTTTTATCATTTAGCTAAAAAATCGGGACATATGACGTCCCGACTCTGGGTAAATTGGGACGCGTGCCCAGAACCCCGAGAATCGGCACGTCCCGCGAAAATCGGGGCACCTGGCAACGCCATGGGTGCCAACTTGGGGGTTTTCCCCCTAAATTTAGGGGGTGTACACGCGTGATGGAAGTTTTTTAGGGGCTTTATAATTTTAGGGGAATTTTTAGGGGTATTTTTTAAGATACTTTATGATTTCTTGTATTTATTTGTTGTATATTTAAATAGCGACATCAAATTCTCGTACGTATCCTCGTTACTAGCAATTCAGACTTCTCTATGACTGAATATATTTTTCTGATCACAGAATAAAATATTTGTTTCTGATACATATTTGTTTTGAAAAAAAGCATAGATTCAGTGTTTAATGTTTACCAGAGACACATAATTGTTTCGGTTCTCAACTTCTCTATGAAATACTTTGGTTGTAGCGGCAACAATCAACGTGCAACAATGTGGCCGTTATTGTTTAGTGTGCTGTTGTGTATATGATGTAGTGTGTTGACAAACAATTTGTTAATCATCATTGAGACCATGAAAAACCTGAAAAAATCAAGGACTCAGCGGAACCCGATGGCTCGCCCGCTTTCAAGCAATTAACACAATATTAGAGTAGTGGGACGAACTAAAATTGCTCTTTTCAATTGGTAAGACTGAAGACAAATATTACATGGCAGAACAGCTTCGCGATATCATGAGGAGACTAGCATTCAAAGCTTTATTGATTTTTCTGAAAAACTAATTGAAAAGTGTGATACAATTCAAAGTGACAATGTTGAACCCACCGAATTATTTGAAGAGTTATTTTTATTGTACAAAAACTTGCTAAAACGTCTTGTTGTACCTTCAAAATTGGAGAAATTGCTGGATTGTGAACTCATAGAATTAAATTTCCAGGAACATATAATGCATACAACATCAATGTATTTCGGCTATGATTTTCGAAACATATCAAAGAAATTGAAGCAAATGACTTATTAGATGTCAGAGAAACATGTAAGAAGTTTTTATGTTGTCTAGTAGAACAGGACCCAAAACGGTTTCCAGACAATTTAACAATATTGAAAATGGTTGCTGATTTGTACCCATCTACATCTCAAGACAAACCTCACATAAAACAATAATAAATTACATTCAGCGGACTCATATTTATGGCAACAAATAGAGTCCGAGTGGTACCAATTGAGTAATAAAACATGGTCTAATACTTTCACTTCAGCTGATTTTTATTCAGAAGTCTGCGATGATTGTGATGCAGCTGGCTGGAAACGTTTTGAAAACGTTTCAAAATTTGACCAAGCATTAATTACAGTTCCAATTTCGAACAGGAGTGTTGAACGAGCCTTTTCAATCTATAATATTGTTAATAATGAGTTGCGTAAAAGGTTATCTATTCAAATGCTACAAAGTGTGATGATGGTCCGATTCACATTGCAACGAAACGGTGGATCTTGTCGGGAAAAGCGAGCTGGGATTTAGTTTAATGAAAGTTGTAGTTTCTTGTTAAACTGGAATGCATAAGTTTATTTCTGCTGATTGTACATAATCAACCACCAACTTCAACTGATATGACCGCTTACTAAAGTACACACATCACGTAATTTGACCGTGGATAAGGCTAATACAGACTGGTCGCCAAAGATACAGATCCGACTACGATAACGTAGCCAGGCTTGAGCAATATGTTTTCCCGATCTAAGTCAGCGCTTCACTTAAACAGTTCAACTTCATGTATACCTAGTTCTCCAAATTGCTTAAAACCTTCACTACTCATCAATTATAACAGTAAAGTTACTCTACTTGTCTTTCAGGAGCTTAAATTGCCGTCCCACGTGCATTACGCTACATACACAAATTCGCATGCTTACTACATCATGCGCCGATCGGTCTCCACTGACTCTATATGCTCACTGCCGGGCCTCCTTCTACCGAACCCTCTCATTGTCGCTAGACTAAGTCTTAGGACCTTATTACACTAGGCGACTTGGCGGCGCAACCAGCCGGGCCACTGGTGGCTCTGCTCGTCGCTGGGCACAGGGTCTTATGGAGCTTATTACACTAGGGCAGCCAGTGGCGCCGCCAGAAACTGGCGGCCGGCTGGCTGCCCTGCCCGGCGACCAGGCGGGCAGCCACTGGTGGCCGAGAGTCGTGGCGGGGCATTGTATCTTACGTAGCTTATTACACTAGGCCACCTGGCGGCGCCGCCAGACTCGCCACCACGCGTTCAGTCTACTGTTCATATGCCCCTTCCTACTTTACAATTTTAAAATTGCAGAGATACTGAGTGTCAGGTTTGGTGAGACTACTGGGGACAGTCATCCTGTGATGGGTGGGAATGAATCAGAGGAGATTATAAATGACGAACCTACAAAATTTGAAATAAATTTTCAGGAAATTGCGAAGTAACTCAGAAAGCTAAAACTGGTGTAACTGGTGTAGGTAATATTACTACAGATTTATTAAAGATTGTGGGATAGGATATTGTACCATACCTTAAAATTTTGTTTAAAATGAGTTTGGAGACTTGCTGCTTACCAAAGGATTGGAAAAGACCGATAGTAGTACCAGTTCATAAAGGAAGGGTTAAAAATATGGTGAAAATTCCTGGCCAATTAGTTTGTCATCAGTGATGGGCAGAATGATTGAGAGATTGATATGCAACTATATCAGAAATGTCTGTGAAGAACGAAACTAGTTTTCAGATCGACAACATAGCTTTAGGCAAGGATACTCATTTGAATCTCAGATAGTGGGCTATATGCAAGATATTTCAAATGAATTTGAAATGGGAGGCCAAGTTGATAGTGTGGCACTAGATCTTTCTAAGGCATTTGACAGAGTGATCCATAAAATGGTTTTAAATAAACTGAAATGTATTGAATTGAATGAAAAAGTTACTTGCTGGGCACAGGAATTCTTAAAAGTCAGAAAGCAAAGGGTTAGAGTAGGAAATACATTATCAAGAGAAGTGGAAGTAAATATGGGAGTTGCTGTTCATTATTCTAATGAATGACTGTGTTACGGTCAGAATCTAGGTATTTTTCAAATGATACAATGGTATACAATAGGATCAAAACAGGTGAAGACTGAACAGTTGCAGGATGATCTGGATAGAATATCTAAATGGATAGGTCAGCATGGAATGAAGATAAATGCCAAGAAGAGTCGGCTTATAAGATACACAGATAAATAGATCTAAAGGTTAATTATGATTACACAGTGGGGTCAGATTTGCTTGATGAAGTGTAAATTCTTTGCATAACGTTTGATAAACTCAATTGGGCAGGTGGTAGAAAAAGGTTACAAAATCCTTCATTTGCTGAAGAGGGTGATGAGAGGATGTAACAGAGAAGTTAGGGGGTTGGGTTACAAAACTTTGGTCAGATCATTTGTTGAATATGGTGGTGTAGTTTGGGACCACATTTTGGAGATCAAATACAGGAGTTGGAAGGTGTGCAAAGAAGAGCTGCTAGATTTGTTTGTGGAAATTATCGCAGGACCCAGTCAGTAACTGATATGATACAGGAGCTGGATTGGGACTCATTGGAGGAAAGGAGGAGGGTGAAGAGAGTGCTGTAAATGTGTAAATTGCTACCGGAGTGTTAGCTCCATCGCAATTAAACTGTATTCAGACGACAAGAAGTTTTTTAATTACTTAAGAATGTCTAAATCGTCTTTCTTTTAATCATTGTACTTAGTAAAGGTTGATATTACCGGGAAAGATACGATAATGAGAAATTCTTCTTGCTTTACCCCTTTGTCTTCTCTACACTTTCACTTCCACTCATTTGTACAGTGACATTCTGTAGTTCACTGGACATATTCAACTACACAATTCGCATACAATGCGACGATAACAGCAAAGTGACTGCTCGGTTGTGCGAGTGGCTGGCTGGCGGCGCCACCAGAATCCTGGTTGCGTCGCCAACAGAGACACCAGTGCCGCGGCTGGTTGCGCCGCCAAGTCGCCTAGTGTAATAGGGCCCTTATTGTTACAATTACGCTCTGGCAGTTTGATTACCAATTAATTCTTATGCACTAGCCTTTCCACTCTACTCTTTTAGTACCAAATTACTGTCTCATCACAACCCCCCTTGATTTATGTTTGCCTTTGGGATTTATTCACTAATGGCAAACTAAATCCACCCAAGACGGATGAGACAGTTCACCTTATATCATGTTATACACAAAGTATTAAAATACAATCCAAATTTCAAATTCTAGTTACTTTAAAGTTGGTGGTGGTTTTCTTTTTCTCTACATCTGTTTACAAGCATTGTTTACAGCTTTACAACAAATTGAAATATAATATCTTTAAATGGTACATAATTACTCTTCCCAAATCAGATTAATCAAAATTACACATCTTTCACATTTTCCTCTCCAACTTTAACAGTCCAAAATATTGTCAAAATACTAGTCCTGTTACAACGCCACTACTAATTAAACAGAGTCCACCCGTCGTGCATCAATCTGATAATTCACAGTGCGGGATATGGGTGGCTATGTGCACCAAAATACTGCGATTCTCAACCCTCTTTCATAAAGAGAAATATGAATCTCATAACAGATTATTGCACAAATATTACAGTACAGAAATGAACCTTCATGCACATATCATAGTAAACATATGTCATACATAAACAAACAACATAAGGTATATGAAATTAGAAAGCAGAAAAAAAATATGTTATATACATTGTGTTTGCAGCTCTATTAGCCTGCTTGACTTGTAGCATAACGAGCTATTACAGCTGCAAATTTTTTGTTCTCTCTCTACGTGGGGTGTTAAGGCACAAATTATGTTTCTTATTAGCAAGTAATCCATCAGAATAAGAAATTATATAATTGAATGAGATCTGTTTACTCTCTAGGGAGGCACCAAGTGCGTCCCTGCAGTTAAAGCCAAGACCTTTTTCCTTACTTTCCACAGCATTCTTAATTTGTTACATGCATACACTAAGATTTTGATGCTAAGCCAAGTAGAACTTTGACCATAAACCATGAACCATAACCCTATTAAATATGGGTAAATCTTTCCTACTCTTGCTCGTACCTCTTATGAGAATCTTGGTGCTGCCCCCCCTTCAAATTATGGATCGCGGTAGAAGCACCCCCCTTCAGATTAGGCAACTTAACTGATACCCCCCTTTAAATGTGTTGAACGAGGGCATGTTTGTGAAGGTTTACTGAACTTCCTGGAATTGGAAAATAGATTAGACTGAACCCGTGGGAACTGATTGGCTGTTGAGGCATCTGAGTCATTTAAAGGTGATGTCACCTGGAATTTGGTCTTGTTTCTGGAAACTAGATCCTGATTGAGAGTTAAATCAATTAAAGGACTAGCCTGGATAATAGTTATACCTTCACTACCAAATCCTGACTACTAGATTCTCTGCTGTGCTACGGACACTTAGATCTGGAGGAACCAAAGGTGAGGTAGTGTTGTTGATAGCAACATTATCATTGGAAGGTGAGGACACCTGGAACTCGGTCACGCCTGCAGAAACTAAATCCTGATTTAGAGTTAAATCATTTAAAGGTCGAACCTGGACAATAGTTATACTTCCAGCCACCGAGTCCTGAATACCTGCTGCTGCTGAAGTATCCGTTTTTCACTAGCATGGGGAGTAGGGTGTTAATCGCCCTTTCCCACCTGTAATGACTTGTAGGGTTTAAGTGACTTAACATTGTATGTTCCCTTAATAGCTTGGGTGGAGGGTACAACCAGAGATCTTTTATTAAAATTATTGCTGGCACTTGGTCCTCTAAGTACCGAGCCCTATGAACTTCTCTACGAAAGAAATCACACAAACTTTTAGGCCTGCCATTCCATTTCTTCCCACTGGATATGGACCTCCTAACTTGGTATTGGACCTCCTGGGGCCAGTACTCCCCCAAAAACCTATCCGTGAAACCTTCATAAGTAGAGCACTGTTGTACAATACCATTTCCCCAAAGCTCGGCGGATCCTGCTAGGTAACTAAGCACACAATTTATTTTCTGCTGTTGAGAATAATGTACAAATTGTGTTGAGCGTTCGAACTGATTCAGGAAATCAACAGGGTGCAGGTTGCCATCCCCGTTGAAATTCCTGTAATCAACTTTTTCTGATGTGACTATCACTCCCTGTGGCCCTACCATACCTTGCTGTGGATTTAATTGTTCTACCACTTTGGCCTCTAACGCATTCACCCGTGCTGTCACCTGACTCTCTAAGAAGTTTACACCTTGTCTACACTTGTTAATATCTTCTGTATTTGTGCTACTAAGGATTGTAAGGGTTTCAACAGTGTTCGCAACCTCGGCTACCCTAACCTGTGTATGGTTACACACTGTCTGTAAGACTCAACCTCCTGTTTACATTGTTCAAAATTGTCTGTTAAGTTGGCAATAGTTGCTGCAGTGTAGTCTACTTTATTGTGAATTACCTGAATGTCCTGTGTCTGCTCTTTCAGTTCTAAGTTAAGCTGGTTCATCTGTGCATCATGTTCGTTAACCCTTAAGGTAACTGAATTGACCTGTTTGGCTTGTGAGTCTAATGCTGTAGTAAATGACTGTTCTAACTGTTTATTTTGAGCTAAATGAATCTAGTAATTGTTTAGTTTCTAACCTACTCTGTTCAGCTTGTGATTCTAGTAATTGTTTAGTTTCTAACCTACTCTGTTCAGCTTGTGATTCTAGTAATTGTTTAGTTTCTAACCTACTCTGTTCAGCTTGTGATGCTAGTAACTAGCCTAACCTCATTAGGATATCGCTATCGATTGGCTGGTTCATTTGCCTACCTGCCGTGGGAAATGTGATTACCCTATCATCCGATGAAGATTAACCATATTCAAGTTGTCTTGGATGTTCCCCCTGTGAGTTAAAACCTATCAGTTCATCATCAGATGACGATGATCTAAGGGAAACTTGCAATTGAATATCAAAGAAAGTGTCCTCCTGTCGGTCGCGCAATAAATCTACACTTGCATTTGTATTTGGTACAGTAAGGGGTGTTACTTCCATAATATCTCCCAAATATTCAGTTGTCCAAAGTTTCATCTGCATTATCCGCAAATGATGAATCCCCCCGGACTGGTATATTAGAAATCGGTTCCTTATTCATTGTATCTTTAAAGAAAAGGACACAACGCTGGAACTATCCACAGCAACAACGCTGCAGTTATTTACAAAACCGAACACACAAATATGTGCCCTCCAAAATGAGTAAGCGCCAAATTGCCCAAATAGAACACCTCACAAATACACATGAACAAAAAATATAATAAAACCACAGAAACTAAAAATCTAAAGCACTAGTAATGTTTAGGCTTGAAAAGAAGTTGCTGAATATGGTTTGAGATAAGCGCGTATGCTTGTATTAATGATCCACTTGTATTATCAAATTACGTCGCTTATGGAAACAAACGTCACAAACACAACTAAACCTCAAGGATGGTACCATATGTTCAATGCAAAGATGATCTTAATAGCAAGTTAATCTGTGCACTGCGGATCAAGCGATTAAAACCTTTGGATCTAATTCTTTGTAGCGTCTGTGGTCTCTGGCCCGCAAATGTCAACAAGCAATATGACGTCACTCTGTATTTGAGAGAATGATCGCTACAATACAGAAAATTAGGTATCTGAAATTAAAGTCTGAATGAAATGAATAATAGAAAATTTTGAACAATATGGATAAAGTTTGCTAACAACAAGCCACGTAGTTACACGTTTAATGTTAAGCTTAAGTACAATGGAACCAAATGCAGTGTCGGAACATTACGTAAATTATCAAAAGACTTTGAAACCATGAAACTGCGGAATAAAATGATACTTGTTGGTAATAATTAACCTTGTCTGATCTGAATTGCCGAACAAATCTAATGAACTTAGTGGTTTACTGTATAACACATGGCGTATGGTTCAGGTGATACCACTAGCAATTACTACATCTTTTAAAGCCTATAATTACTGAATTAAATTGATTTTTGTCACACGTGTGGGCAAATCAAACACTGAATTTAACTGTTAACACGGAATTGCTCGAAGAAATTACTTTTATGAATTGCACTTATTGTCACACACTACGCCGCTGCTGCTGTAGTTATTGAAGCCAAAATTCTACGCAAGTGGGCGACTTATCTGTTCTGTTGATCGCTGATGATAGAACTGCAATCGCCTGAACCCCACTGGAACTGCTTTCACGGCTGCTCCTCCCGGCTCGTTGTCTGCAAACGGCTGCACCTCGAAATGGATACTGCCGAAATGGTTGCCCACTGCTCGACTCTCGTTGACTGAAGATTAACGCCTGCGTCTGTTGCGTCGTTACCGTAGTTCGAAGTCAACGTTTTAATTGTCTCCTCCGTTGGTCACCACACGCACGCCATGTCGGGAAAAGCGGGCTGGGATTTAGTTTAATGAAAGTTGTAGTTTCTTGTTAAACTGGAATGCATAAGTTCATTTCTGCTGATTGTACATAATCAACCACCAACTTCAACTGATATGACCGCTTACTAAAGTACACACATCACGTAATTTGACCGTGGATAAGGCTAATACAGACTGGTCGCCAAAGATACAGATCCGACTACGATAACGTAGCCAGGCTTGAGCAAAATGTTTTCCCGATCTAAGTCAGCGCTTCACTTAAACAGTTCAACTTCATGTATACCTGGTTCTCCAAATTGCTTAAAACCTTCACTACTCATCAACTATAACAGTAAAGTTACTCTACTTGTCTTTCAGGAGCGTAAATTGCCGTCCCACGTGCATTACGCTACATACACAAATTCGCATGCTTACTACATCATGCGCCGATCGGTCTCCAATGACTCTATATGCTCACTGCCGGGCCTCCTTCTACCGAACCCTCTCATTGTCGCTAGACTAAGTCTTATTGTTATAATTACGCTCTGGCAGTTTGATGACCAATTAATTCTTATGCACTAGCCTTTCCACTCTACTCTTTTAGTACCAAATTACTGTCTCATCACAATCTTGCATAACATTTTTAAGTGGACAGACAAAGTAAGAAATGAACGAGTTTTGGAAACGATGGATGAGAAAAGAAGTTTATGGAAGAAGCTTACAGAAGGAAGTGACTGGCTGGTAGGTCATATTTTGAGACATGCAGGATTGGTTAATTTGTTAGTGGAGGGAACAGTCGAAGGTAAGAACTGTAGAGGAAGACAGAGATTAGAATATATGAAGAAGATAATTATAAAGGGTATGCAGAAATGAAGAGGTTAGCACAGGATAGTAAGGGATGGAGGATTGCATCAAACCAGTGGAAAGACTGACGACAGCAAAAAAAAAAAATAAAAAAAAACTAAAATAAAATTTAAGTTGTTTAATGTCAAAATGTATAATTTTAAAAGCTCTGTACAATCAGAACAAAACGAAATGCTGTTAGAAATATTGAATAATTTATAAATAAAAAAATAATTGTTTAAAAAACATAAAAACCGCTTTCAAAAAAGGGCACTAAAAATTTTAAAATAACTTTATACCTTGCTTAGAAGAAAATAAATCTAAAAGGACAATATTTTACATTACTGTTATTAAAATTTTTACAGTAATTAGTTATTTTTGGAGTCGGTGCCAGCTGTCAAATCGCGCAGATCGAATTACTGAACTTTATTTGGTTTTGGAGGCGAACCGAGAGTACAAACAAAAATTCCAAATAATTTACAGCATGTCGTGAGGAATATAGTTTTATTCCGGGAGACAGCTTAGGGAAACAAATTAACGGTATGTTATCTGTGGCTCACCCTCGTTGGTCATCCAGACAAATCTCTGGTGCTATAGTGTCAGTTGGTAGACTGCAACATGCAGTAAACACCTTATAGTTAGTATAATATTGGTGTATCATGTACATGTTTCAGTTTTGTTGAAAATGTTTCTAGAATTAGTTGTAGGTAAGTAGTAAAAATGATTTTTTATGTATTATTGTTATTTATTATTGTTTTTATCTTTTTGTTTTTCTTGTTTTGGCTGGCACCGACTCCAAAAATAACTAATTACTGTAAAAATTTCAATAACAGTAATGTAAAATATTGTCCTTTTAGATTTATTTTCTTCTAAGCAAGGTATAAAGTTATTTTAAAATTTTTAGTGCCCTTTTTTGAAGGCGGTTTTTATGTTTTTTAAACAATTATTTTATTTTTAAATTTTTAGTGGTATTATAGTTAATTTGTATTTAAATATACCGCAGCAGTTCTCATTTTGCGAACTTCCTGATAGCTCAGTGGTTAAAGCGAATGCTTTTAAAAAATCTATCTTTACAACAACGTTCAGAATGGGATGAATTGGATGCTGTGTTAAGGAATGTCAGTTTACATTTTGGTCCAGGCTGTGTTTCGATCTAATCATAACATCTGTTAAAGCTGCTGCTCGATAATCGAAACATGTAACATCTGGACATTAATACATACCACATATACAAATCTGTCTCTGGAATATATCTGTAAAGGGCATTTTGAAATAATATATTTATGGTAAATGGAATAAAGAATTAAGGCGCGCCGAGGCGAGCGGTCGCTGTCGATCCGCCGAGCTAGCTGGTCACTGACCTGGCGTCAGCAACTCTGTGACATACTTGGCGTCGGCCGGGACGTTGCCCGAGCCGAATGTTCTGGAAAAGTCGCGAGTGACGACACGCGACGATCCGCTATATAAACCCCGGATTTTGGAGCCTCGGGGGCAACAAGTTCAACACCACCACGCGCCGTCTCTGCGCCGGTCCGCGCCGCACTCCTCCGCCCCCCCGAAGCCAGCCAGCCACCGTCGCAATTGCTGTAAGTCAACTTGCCATTATTTTAGTAACTGCTGCGTGGACTCTGCTTGACGCAACCGACGCTGTACTTGGCAAACACTGTGGCAATAAACTACTGGTTGTCTTCTAAGTATACAACCCGCTGGTCTACATTTAGAATAGTCAGAGCTCACCCTAACTTATTGCAGTTGTACCTGGAAGACTGGAACGCGGAGCTGCCGTACATCAACAACTACAAGTAAGTGTAATATTACCTCCGGCCTACCACTCGTTAATCCTGGCTGCGTCTGTGACTGTGGCTAATAGATCGGTAATTGGTCCACAACCCACGGCCACATAGCAGGCGCTACACTGGTGTCAGCAAGTGAGATACGACCACGGGTCCTTGAAGAAGAAAGAAGAAAAGACATAGTGGAAGCCGATAGCAAAGAATAATCGGTGGTATTAATAAAGGCCGGGATGGTAAAATAAGCTCTGACTAAAGCGGGTTCTGGCTGGCTGGGGGAAGGCATTAAACATCGCATTAAACAATTTATTCAGCGGCAGACAACCGCGGAGCGGCTGTGCAGGTTCATCGCTGGTCATCGCCACGACGGTAGCGGCACCAAGCGGCTAGCGGCGTACTCAGCGGCCGGCCAGTCAACTGCAGATCCTGTCGTCGCCAGTGCTGCCAGTGCGGATGTCAACGAAGGAGCTACGCGCGTCTGAGGAGCGATTTTTCTACGGCGGAGCGGGTTCTTCGGCAGCATTTAAAGTAAGGTGAGTTGAGCTCTCTTATACATTATGCCGGAAACTAGAACTGCTAAACAAGCTACCACTTCGGTCCAAGAAGCTATCGAAGATCTAGATGCAAAAATGCATAATCTAGCTACTCAGACGAGCCTAGCAAATTATGACGCGAAAAAAACCTTCAATTGGCCACCACTCTGTTGTCCCATGGGGGTTGGCTTCAGCGGGGCTGAAGGGGAGGAAGTGAAAACTATTTTCTCTAAATTAGAAAATGTATTCGATCTAATTTCATTAGCTTCAGATGTTAAATTGAAA